>OY856409.1:518918802-519251302 GCA_963693085.1 Alisma plantago-aquatica | reverse complement strand
TCTGATGTTAACACTATGTGGCATAACATGAGCTCCTGCATAAAAAAATTGCCAAAGAGGTTTTGGGGGAGTCCAAAGGTTGTGGGTCTCCACAAAAAGAGACTTGGTGGTGGGATGATGACGTACAAAAGGCTATTAAATTGAAAAGGGAGATCTATAGGAGCTTGCCCAATTCCCGAGATGATGCAACATTCCAAAGATACAAGTGAGCAAAGAAAGAGGCTAAAAAGGTTGTTCAGGAGGCAGGTCTAGATACTTTGATGATATTTATAAGAAGTTGGACACAAGAGAAGGGGAAAAAGATATATATAAAATGGCTCGTATAAGAGAAAGGAAAGGAAGAGACTTGAGTCAAGTAAAATGCATCAAGAATGAAGATGGCAGAGTGTTGGTAAAGGACGATGATATCAAGAACCAGTGGAGAAATTACTTCGATAAGCTTTTCAATGGAGATACTGCAAATAATGTTCGAGACTCGTGTGACATGAATACAAGAGATATCATTTACACACGACGAGTTTCACCATTTGAGGACAAGAATACTTTGTGTCAGTTACGTAAGGGCTGTGTAGGGCAGCGTGAGATGGCTGAGAGCCATCTCCTCTTCATTTATATAGATGGGCAAATTACATAGAGGTACAATAGTAATAAGGAAATGATAGAAATAAATAATACAGATAATAAGGAGATATGTTAACACTCCCCCTCAAGCTGGAGTGTACACATTGTGTATGCCCAACTTGCCACAGATTGTAAAATACTACTGGACCTAATGGCTTTGTTAGAATATTGGCCAATTGATCTTCAGACTTGACATATGGTGTTACAACAACACCATTCTTGATCTGATCTCGGATAAAATGGCAATCAACTTCTGTATGCTTTGTGCGCTCATGAAAGACATGATTCCTGGCAATGTGTATAGCTGCTTGGTTGTCACACTTGAGTTCCATGGGAGATGAAACAGGAATCTTCAGCTCAGAAAGCACATATTTTACCCATTGTAACTCACAACATGCATGTGCCATTGCCCGATATTCAACCTCAGTGTTAGATCTTGCCACAACATTTTGCTTTTTACTTTTCCAGGTGATCAGATGATTCCCTAGAAAAGTGCAATATCTTGATGTAGATCTCCTGTCAGTCTGATTTCCAGCCCAATCTGCATCTGCATAACCTGTAAGAACCAAGGTAGAAACAGGCATCTTCGGTTTATAATAAGTGATTCCCTTACCAGGAGCACTTTTTCAGGTATCTCAAAATCCGACAAACCGCAATCCAATGTGACTGCCGAGGTGAGCTCATATGCTGACTCACCACCCCTACAACAAATGAAATAATAGGCCGTGTAACAGTCAAATATATCTGTTTACCAACGATCTTCCTGTAATATCCTGGATCTGAATACTCTGCATCATTTGCCATTTCCTTGATGTGATAGTCCATATGAGTAGATACTGGCTTGGACTCGGTCACGCCTGTCTCCTGTAGTAAGTCTAGCACATATTTCCTTTGAGATAGGTTGATACCTGCATGAGTTCTAAGTACCTCAATGCCCAGAAAATATCTCAGTTTACCCAGATCCTTTGTTTGGAAGTGTCCCTGCAAACCTTCACTCGTGATATTCCTGTAGAATCACTGCCTGTAATCACTATGTCATCAACATATACAACAATAATTATAGATCCACAGGAAGAAGTGGAATAAAATAACGAGTGATCAGTCACAGAACGAGAGAGGCCCATTTGCAGAACAATATCACTGAACTTGTCAAACCAGGCTCTAGGAGATTGTTTCAGTCCATATATGGCCTTCTTCAGCTTACACACCTTATGATAGTCCCCCTGAGCAACAAAACCAGGAGGTTGCTCCATATAAACCTCTTCCTGCAAATCACCATGAGGGAAGGCATTTTTGACGTCCAACTGAAAAAGAGGCCAATCAAAAGTAGCAGCTAGAGAAATAATAATCCGCACAGAATTCAGACGAGCTACAGGGGAAAACGTCTCAAAGAAGTCGACCCCATATGTCTGTGTATAGCCTTTAGCCACCAATCTGGCTTTCAACCGTTCAACTGAGCCATCTGGATTGTGTTTGATGGTGAATACCCATCTACATCCTACAACCTTCGTACTTGCAGGTAAGTCAACAAGATCCCAGGTGCCATTATGTAATAGGGCATACATCTCAATCTGCATTGCCTGTTTCCAGCCACTGTCCTTCATAGCATCATGATGATTCCTCGGTAAATCCACAGAATCAATCCTAATAGCAAATGTGCGAGCCTGTTTAGATAATTTGGACAAACAACACACATTTGCAATAGGATGTTGAATAGTACATGAACGAGTACCTTTTCGGACAACAATAGGAATGTCAAGATCGGATGTAGGAATCTCTGGAGTAGAAGACGATGGGGTAGGCACATAGACTAGTGTCGCTACTTCTTCTGGATTCGGTCTACCTCGCCTGCGATAAACATGTGGATAATGCTCAATTACAGATTCATCTGCTAACTGCTTTTCCTGAATAATAGTATAACCAGGAATGATGGGTGGCACTCCCTCACTCTGCACATATGATGGCACTCTCTCACTCTGAAAAGATGGTGGCACTCCCTCACTCAGATGCTCCCCCTTACTCAAGGTTCCAGAAAAATATGGAGTAGTCTCATGGAAAGTAACATCCCTAGACACAAACATACGGCGAAGACTAGGACAATAACACTTGTATCCTTTGCTAGTACCGGAGTACCCAAGGAACAAGGTTTTAATCGATCTGGGGGATAACTTGTCAGCCTTAGGGTCAAAATTGTGAACAAAGGAGGTGCAACCAAACACTCTAAGGGGAATAGAAAAGGTTGATCCGTGGGACGTAATACAGAGAAAGGAGTGCGCCCTTTGAGAACAGAGGAGGGTTGTCTATTAATTAAGCAGGCAGTGAGAAGGGCCTCAGACCAGAATTTCTTGGGCACATTGGACTGAAACATGATAGACCTGGCAACATCAAGAAGGTGGCGATTTTTTCTCTCGGCCACCCCATTTTGTTGAGGGGTGTGAGGACAGGATGTATGATGAATCATGCCCACGGAACTGCAAAAGTCAGACATGGCTTTTTGAACATACTCTAAAGCATTATCAGATTGAAGAACTTTAATGTTACAATCAAATTGAACCTGGATTTCTTTATGAAAATGTTTAACAATAGACAACACAGACTCTCGACTTTTGAGTAAATAAATCTATGTCATACGAGAAAAATCATCCACAAAGGAAATAAAATAACGAAAACTATTTTAACTCTGGTCTTTAACAGGACCCCATACATCACTATGAACCAACTCAAAGGGGGACGATGCCCGTTTATTGACACGACTGGGATAAGACAATCTATGATGCTTTCCCAACTGACATGACTGACACTCTAAATATGACACTTGGGACAACTCAGGTTCCAACTTCCGCAGACTTTCCAAAGACGGATGTCCATATTTGCAGTGCCATAGTAATAGGACGACTGGAGCAGGATTAGATACTTGGCGAGGCAGACTATCACCATGGAAGAGGTAGAGATCACCTTTCCTAGGCCCCCACCAATCGTCCTCGTACTCTTGAGATCTTGTAAAACATAACAAGAGGGCCCAAATGTTACTGTACATTTTATAGTGTCAATCATGTTTGCAACAGAAAGTAGATTGAAAGGAAACTCAGGCACAAAATGCACAGATTTAAGATCAATTTTAGGTGTTAGAGGAACATATCCACTAGCTAACACCCTTCTTACTGAGCCATCTGCCAGTGTAACAGATTGATGGGGAATATACGAGTCAATGGAGTGGAGCAATCTCCTCATACCAGCCATATGTTGTGATGCGCCAGAGTCAACCACCCAAGAAGAAGTAGAACCAGAAGCTATAAGAGATGTAGCCTGATTACCCGTAGTAGATGCTAGGTTTGCAGAAGATGATGATCCCAGATTCATGTGCTGAGTGGCAAGAATAAAGTGGTCATACTCCTCCTGAGTGAGAGTAATGCCCGAGGAGCTAGAACTCACAGCTGGAGATGCAGAAGACTCAGTAGTAGTGGCATAATTTGCTGCCCCCACTGGTGGTGCAGCAGGTCTCCCATGTTTCTTCCAACATTTCTCCACCATGTGTCCTGGTTTGCCACAAAAAGTACACCCGGGACGTGTCACACGTCCTTTACCCATACCAGGGCGTCCTCCTCGCACTGCAGCAACTATAGATGCATGAAACTCCCCAAAAGATACAACCGGTATAGGATCAACATACTCAAAGTTGGATTGTTGAATCCTCAAGTAGGCTTCCTCAAAGCTGAGCAATTTATCAGAGGTAAGGATAACACTCCTAGCAGAGCTGCAGGATGAACTAAGTCCAGACAAGAATTTGGCAGTAATCAAATCATCTCTGTCTTTGACCTGCTCCGCAACTGTCACAGGATGATAATAACTCAACTCTTGGGCAATAGCCTGAATCACTCAAAAATATTCTTCTAGTGACTTGTCACCCTGTCTCTCTGCAAAAAGGCGATCATAGATCATAAACTGGCGAAGAGCATTCTTCTCCTAAGAGTAATGCTTTTTCATTGCGTCCCATATCTCCCTGGCTGTAGAGTAAAACATGAACCTTGCAGCAATCACAGGTTCCATACTCCCCCACAACCAAGTCTTCACAAGACTGTCATGACCATGGAACTAAATGCCGTCGACATGGGGCGAAATTTCGTCGATATTGTCGATGTCGACGACCGGCGACGTCGAATGCATGTAAACATCCTCATTCCACAATATCCTCGACATTTCGTCGAAGTTGTCGACATTTCCCCATATGTCGACGAAGTTGACCCAAGTCTATACAAAAATTCCACAATGTCCTCGACATCGATGTCGTCGAAGTTGGCGACATTCTTCTGGTATTTTATGGAGTTTGCTGTGAGGGTAAAAAAGTGTTGGAGCTTGAGGTAAGATGATTTGAATGTTATTTTTTACTATTCTAAGCTAATAGTAATAGACTGATCCCCTCTCTGCTAAATCTACCACATATTTACACCATTTTTATGTAGTTTGTTTATTGTCACAAACTTTATATATGGAAGAACTTTGTACTTCGGATACGACTACATGTAATTGTGTATTTATCTACATATGTAAACCTATATGAATGGCTATATGTAAACGTATATTGTGTTTTTTAGCTACATTTGATGAAATCTGTCGATTTTCATCACAAAATGACTATTTTTTAGCTTAATTTTTGTCGAAGTTGCATCGAAGTTTGGTTGTCAAAATCCTCGACGTTTCCTCGACATTTCCACAAACTTCCATGTCCAGACCTGGCGAAGTGGGCTCGAAGTTGAAGTCATGTTCCATGGTCATGACGCTTCCACTCAGCATATTCTTTATCAGTAGCAGCAGGGGGAACAAAGTCAACATGCCTTGCCTTGTCACGAGACTCCAAAACTGTATGGACAACATTCATCCATAGAAGATAATTTTTCCCATTCAACTTTATAGAGGGGATAGGAGACATCTCGCTGTAGATAGTAGACATCTTGTTATCCGCCATGATTTAACGAGACTTTGTGACAGACTGATACGCGTCACAATGAAAGCTCGAGTGACGAAGAGATACATGCACACCACAGAAGGATGCGTTACTGACGCATCAACAACCTCCAATCGATTTTCCTAATCACACATGGAGGAGATGTGATTTGGAACACACTCCGGAGGTGACAAGTCCTTTGGTTTGAGGTTTAGACACCCGTTGGATCAACCGAAAAACCCCAAACAACAACTACGACACCTACTGAACTAGCCGACAGTTGCTATGGATGATCGCGTGGCTTGGACGATTGAACCTACACCAGTGGTGGAGGGGCCAGCTGCGGCGGCAGCGACTGCGTCTGCTGTCGGCGGCGCCGACTGTTACTGTTGTTGCCGGGCGGCGGCGACTGTGGTCCCTACTGCCGGCGGCGGTGGCTGGTGCTGGTCTTGTTAGTGGCCGACGGCTAGGGTAGGAGTGGATCGGGCAGAGGCTCTGATACCATGTCAGTTACGTAAGGGCTGCGTAGGGCACCGTGAGATGGTTGAGAGCCATCTCCTCTTTATTTATATAGATGGAAAAATTACATAGAAGTACAACAGTAATAAGGAAATGACAGAAATAAATAATACAGATAATAAAGAGATATGTTAACACTTTGAAAAAGATGAAAATGAGAAAGACATGCGGACCAGACGATATTCCCATTGATGTATGGAAGAGTATGGGGGATGAAGGAGTTATGTGGTTAACAAAGTTTTTTAACAAGATCATGAAGACCAAGAAGATGTCGGATGAGTGGAGAAATAGTACTATAGTCCCCATCTACAAGAACAAAGGTGATGTTTAGAGTTGCACAAACTACAGAGGTATCAAGTTGATGAGCCACACAATGAAGCTTTGGGAGAGGATTATTGAGTAGAGACTAAGATCTATAACGGAGATATCAAACAACCAATTTAGTTTCATGCCTGGAAGATCAACAACAGATGCTATTTATTTAATGCTCTCGTGTACTAAATTACTTCATTGCCTATTTGAAACAACTATTTCTCAAGCCAATTATTGAGTCATTTTCTTATTAATCTACAAATTTTATTACCCGCTCTTCTAGTGCCTAATGTACGCCATTAGCGCTCGTTTGGGAAGAAGGCTGTTTTTGCTGTGTCAAATCAATGCCAACGTAGAGACAAAACTGTGAGAAAAATAGTGTTATGACAAAAATGAGTTGGTTAGATTTTGAATTTGAGAGGGGGCAGGAAGGTATTCCAACCCTGAGTATAAGTAATAACTAATAACATAGAGATAAGTGTATAACTAGAAAATGAGTTCCCTTTATTGTACCCCCCCCCCCCCCCCCCCCCCTCCTCCACACAACACACACACACACACACACACACACACACACACACACACAATCAAATAAAAACACAACACACAAAGCAATCACCCTTCTTTTTCAAAGACAAATAAGTGCTTGGTGAATAGTTATTGTGCTGCAAAATTGCAACCCAAAGGTAGATCTCTACTGTATATCTGTTATAGAAAAATACATATATTACATGCTAGTTTGACGTTATCTGTCATACCTTTAAAGAAAGTTATTGAGTTTTCCTAACATGAGGAGAGTAGACGCTAGACATATAAGCCACTGTTTGAACATTGCCTGATAGTTTTCCCCTTTTCGTTTCTATTGCCTTACCTTTGTTAGTAGCATTTTGTTTATATTTTATTTTGTCCTCGAACAGGTTGCTTGATTGTTAATGATTAAAGTATAATATGCTAGGTTGGCCATTGCTAGCTTCTGATTAATCCTGTGTATTATTTAAAAATTAGCTTGTTTTAAAGTTTAGATTTCAACTACAACATGCAATGACTTTACTATGTACCGTTTCCTGACCTCCTCCTTTGCACACAAACATACACACTATTGATTCTTCTTTCTGGATCTTTATTAATGTTTTATGTAAGCTCCTTTATACCATTAAATTGCTTGATGCAATGCATTTATATTTGTCTGCATAATTTATATAAATTTGAGCTTGGTTTTGGCTATGGAATCAGTAACATGGGAACATCATTACATTAATTGTTTTGGATATTTTTTTTCTTCTGTTCCCATTGTCTCCTTGACTAGCATTAGAGCTAAAACAATCTACCTCCTTCCATTTCAAGCCCTTCAAACCACTAGAGAATTTTGCGTTGGTTTTACATCAAATTGAAGATTACATATCAAAAGAAGCGTATGAAGCTGCTATGGAACTTTCGCAGAACCTTAGAAGGTTGTCCTTATCTGGCCTTCATTACTTTCAAACTTATGATTGGCTAATGTTGATGACTGCAGTTACACTTGGATATGTGGGTTGGATAATCAATCTTGTTATCCATCTAGTGCAATCTTACACTTCATTGGATATTTCCAAAACAAAAGATGTGGTTCGTTCAAAGTACTCCATAAAGGTGAGACTTTTTAAATATCCATGTTGTTTTGTGTTGGTTTGTATATCATTAGTGGCGTCGAGAGAGCCTATTAGTCCCTTATGTAAGGATTAATTTGCATGTTACTACTTTTAGGGATTCTTTATTTTGTTTGACAATTTTATGCAATGTCTCAACTCGTATTCAAGTCAGTTTCGTTAAAAATACACACTCCTTGGGGCTGTCTAGGCGCTTGATTATGATTTGAGGAAATTTGATTTATCATCCATTGTACACTAGGAACATATTCCATCCGTTGATATGCGAGCCTAAGATATGAACCCCAGGTCTAGATTTAGCATCCTCCTGTACAAATAAAAATGCTTTGTCATTTTTCCTCACAAGCTTCCTACCACCTTCGTGTAGTAACAACGCTAACGGGAGAAACACCCACAACCTTAATGAGATAGGCGGTCAGCCTTTCCTGCTCGCAAAATAGCTGACTAGGTCCCTTACTTGTAGTCTATTTCTCCTCCGCCCTAGGCTACAACATTGATCCCAATGATCCCAACCCTACTTGCTACGACCTACGACCACCCCCACCTACTACAACTGTACACATCCCTCCATTACAATCGCTACAATGACTTCCCCCCTTCTCCCACTCCCTATCTCCCCCTTTCCCCTTTTTCACATAGCTGGTCACCTCCTCTCCAGTCTCCACCTCCACTACAATCCACAACAATCTTCCCCTGCCATCCACTCATGACCATGATCCTTCCCTCTTTTGCCTCTCTAACTACTAGGGACTATGATCGGCCTCTTACCTCCTACCCCTTCTCTTGTTTCCTCCACACACCCAGCCTACCTCTCTTGTTGTAGTTCCAAGTCACCACTATGTATTGCAACCACTTGTTCTTGTGATTTGGTGTCCACATCTACTGCGGTGCGACCCTACGATGAATAGCCTTAGGCACAACCATTCTCTACTAACGACAACCACTGCTCTACATGCCTGACTACCAATACTACTTTTCGTAGTTCTCCATTTGATATGAACTTCAACACCGTGTTCCAAACAACACATTTGGAATTACTATGGATCCTTGTGCTGCAACCATGGTGCACAATGAGGATTTTAATGCCAAGATGATAGAGATCAACGATCGATGGATGGCGCATGACACATCTTGAGATGTTGAGACCATTCAACTAACTTGAGTGCCAAGATTTATCGTTCTCTCCAAAAACAACAACAACAAGATAATCGACATCACCACTACCAGCTTGATGACTGAATTTCCTACCCCTAGCATGATCATGCACTAAAGATTGACAACCCATGATTCTATAGCATTTGATCCATACATCTTAACATAAGACACTCTTCAACTGGCATCAACTCGCTAAGGACACATGCATGTAGTATGTCGAAGCCAAGTTGTGGGGAACATCCTTGTATGTATAGAAGCGAATCTGCTGATGCATGCATACATGAACTGACATGAACATTGATTTGGCATCTTTCCTCATTAGGTAGCACTCTCTGCCTTGCATTATGAGGTCCTAACAAGATTTAGATACAATTGAGGCTACAATCCGGTTTACAACACAGAAGTCACATGAGATGAGTTGCTCTTAGTATGATATACTATTAAGGATTTACACAATTGATTGCGATGTAGTAGAAACTTTTTGTATGGTAAACATGGACACACAATATACACAGAGAACTAGATTAAGCATGGGCAAAAGTGTCATGCTGCATCCAATCAAATGACAAGTGATTTGCAACCGCCAATCTGCCTCAACGTTGCTAGTTAGTCATATAAAGACATGCTGTGTCATCATCAAAATCATACATGGCATGGAAGCTAATCGTTGCTTCACCCACCTGGAATTTGTACATTGCTTAACATAGTGCCCTAGATGAGTGATGATGACTACTACTCGAAACAAAGATGATGATGGGCATTAGGATGTTCTCCCAACAATGCCAAAGAGGATGATGTAGACCAAATATAGTCACACTCTAATTTCACTGTAATAGGAATTCCTGATCTAGATCCACTTGGTGCTGGCCTGTTCTTTTTGGAGGTCAAGTGTGCGGGAAGGAATCACATGTGTCATCGACAGCAGGAGCTTTGCCACCTCTGCAACAAATGCTTAAGCACTTGGATTACACTTGCATGTAGGCCATTGATTACACATACTGGCCGGTAGTACACATGCACTTGTGTTTGGTAATGTTTTTGTACCATGGCTTCTATGAGTGTGACAACTAGTGCAATGTGATACCTCTTGATGCGGAACATATTGTTCTAATACGAACATGGCAGTACTATTGTTGTGCGTAGTAGGACGACTTCACCAACACCTACTCTTTCCAGCTATGATTTTTTAATGGAATTTCCAATTGACTACACAGTTTCGATAAACACTAAGTCGTATGCCACCTGCAACTACATGGAAAAGGCCATTGAGGGCATCACTTGACTCATAAGTGGCTCATCTTTCTTACCAAGGGAGGTGTTACGTAGGACAGATTGCATCGAGAGACCTTGTGATGCAACATGATTGGTGCACATCTATCTATATTTTTCTTTGCAGTGTTAGTTAGGGACCGAAGTGCAATTTATCTAATTATTTTCACTTATTTGCAAGTCATCATAGTTTTATTTTAATTTTATGTTTTACTTGGAATTCAGAACAATTGCCCTAGGTCTAGGGTTTCATCTTTTTAATTATAAGTACCAACCGTGGGGGTTTGTCCTAGATAGACATTATGATTTGAGAATTTGTATCTTAGTTTCCCCATTTGTCATCTCGTCTTGATCTAGTTCTACTTCAAGTGCTATCAGAGCATATCTTTGTTAGAGAGTCTATTTACTTAAGTTGTTAGTCTATTTACTTAAATTGTTTTAGTTTACTTGTAATATGGGCCCAATTGTGTATTTGCTCGTTAGGGTTTGACTTGTGTCCATATGCTTCCCCCTTATCCTATATATAGGAAAGGGAGGCTTCCTTTTATCAATAAGAAAAACCTACAAGTAAGTGGATTTCCCCATCATATCGGTTTTCCACATGGTATTAGAGCGGACCCCACGAGACAAGTGTGAGGACCACAACCTACCTAAAATGCTAAGTGTAAGCCCACAAAAGTGGCTACATTTAAGGGGGGATGTTAGAATAGTCCCACACCGCTGAGCTTTAGGGTGGTCATGTGACTTATAAGGTGTGTGGTCCCTTCACCCATTGCCAATTGGCTTTGGGTTGAATACCACACATTCTAATTTGGTATCGAAGCAGGCTTTCCTGTGCCCACCCCAACCCTAAGAGAGAGAGAGAGAGCACAAAGGGGAAATACCTCTCCTTGCCGGCAGCCACCACCTCTAGGTGTGCTCTGGATGCCCACAGGGATCTCTCATCCCTGCTTCTTCTTGGAGTCAGTCTCCTTCGAGCCGTCTCCATCTGCAACAAAATTCATCCTTTGAAGTTGCTGGTACCAAATCTACAAGCGCCACCATGCCTCCGTCAACCTTGCTTACTAATGGAGCCACCGCTATCCTATTCGCCGCCATGATTACAAATTTACACCGCCATTATCTACTCTGCAGCCAATCTAATGCATGGCGTCACCTTTGAGATCTTCCAAAATCTTGGATAAAGGTCTCCCTTTTCTGCTGATATTAGGATAGATCGTTCCTATATTTCTATGGTTGAGATCCAGAAGGATTTTCCCCTCTTTTGCTGCTGTCTTTGGGGTTTTTCTATTGTTGTTCACCGCTAACACGACGCGCCACTACTTGACACAGTGTGTTGGTGGAGATCTGCTTCGTTTGCAAAATTTGCCTGTGAAGACATGGCTTGTCGCTTCTTTACACGACATGGTGATTGCACTATGATACAGCATGTCGCCTAAAGACACAGTGTGTTCTGCCCTAAGATTCTGTCAACGGACACGACATGTCACTATACGACATGGCGTGTCGCTTGCTTCTTGCTGGCGATGACTTTTGCTGCTGTGGTATTAGACACGATGTGTCTCTTCATCGACATGGCGTGTCACCTGCTACTACTTGTTGTTGTCTCGACTTCTATCAACTGAACATAGTGTCACTGTACGAACAACGTGTCGCCTGCTTCTTGTAGGCACTGACTTCTGCTGGTACATCTACTGATGCACAACACACCACGTCTCTTCACTGACACGTCGTGTCAACTGCTATTGCTGCTATTACTTGGCGTGCTTCACCATCTACAATGATTCTTCTACATGGTGGAGGTATGTATACATGGCGAGTCCCTTCTTTATCCTTATGAGCGATCGTTATCTTTCTTTTTCAAACCCTTCTATTTGTCTTTTGTTGTTTCACCCCCTACCCTTCCCACCCCTATATACCTTTTGCCTACCTCCTCAATACTTGTTCTACCCCCCATATACTTAGTGAACCTACTCAAAATTGAATCCTACGATTTTTTGACCATGTCCCTTTTCGGGTCATAAAAGATCTATTTATTTTTCTATCCGGATCTATTTAATCGGGTCATGTTGCACCTTGGCTCGAGTTGTCAGTTACCTCCTCCACATGTTTGATTATATAAACCCTACCTCTACCATTATTTTTGACTCTCCACCCCAACCACTCTCTTGACTCTTTTTGTGGTTGGCGTGAGGGGGAGAATAGAGGATAATGAGTAGAGAGAGGAGGTGATATGGAGGAGAGAAGAATAAGACTTTTATCCTTTTATTCTATGGATCTTAATGCTATATTTACTATATGAATCCTTCTGCTACTATATGGTCTTCCTTTTGCTTCTATGTGGATCTTTCTATCATACTAGTTTTGCTACTGTTTTTGTTCTTCTATGTGGAGCATTCTGCTGCTATTATTCCTTATTCATCATCATCCCGACTGCTGCTATGGTATTGTCTGCTTCACTGATGCTATTTGTTGATTGCTTTTCTATCCGGCGAGGTCATTCTTGCTACTTGTGCTATGATTAGCACATTATACTTGTTGCTTTGTGCTTTTGCACTATATGCTGTCTGTGCTCTGTTTGCACATTGACCCTTTGTGTGCCTTGAACATGTCTACTACTGCTACTGCTGTGACCTAACCCTCTCTGGGGATTGTGACCCAACACTTTCTGGACTGTAACGTCTGTTACTAGGATGGAAATTATATGATGATATGATAATGGTATCTATGGTGACTTACATGTGTATGGTGGAGCTTCCTGCTTTTCTACTACTGTTGTTTGTCTTGGAGTTTTTTTGCTGCTTTCTACTTCAGGTACAATGGTCTTTTATCCGGCTACATCATCTATTTTCTGCTACTATGTTCCAACACTCTCTGGCTTGTTCGTGCCTTGTGCATGTTGACTCCTTTCTTGTCCATGCCCTGTATGCACGCTGAATTCTGCTACTATATTCCAACACTCTCTGGCTCGGTCGTGCCTTGAGCATGTTGACTCCTTTCTTGTGCTTGCCTTGTATGCCCGTTATCTGCCGCTTCTTGTGTTCCAACAATCTCTGCTCTGCTTGATGATGATAGCGACTTGTGATGAAGACCATGATGCTTACTTGTTGATATTTATCTGCTCTAGATGCTACTTCATATCGATCAAGATGCTCCTTCCACTTGATTTTGGATTATCTGCTTGAGGGGGAGTATTTGAGTGCTTGAGTGATTTATTGTAACATTGAGGGTAATAAATTCTTGTATGGGCTTGGTTATCTTTTTATTGTGTTTAGTCTGTCTGTTTGTTTGCAAGCTGACTTGGGAATCTCCTAAGCTCTAACTTGAGGGGGAGTGTTAGAGAGTCTATTTACAAGATGTTTTAGTCTATTTGTAATATGGACCCAATTGTGTTTGGCCATTAGGGTTTGTCTTGTGTCTGTATGCTTCCCCCTTATCCTATATATAGAAAACATGGGTTGCCTTCTATCAATAAGAAAAACCTACACGTAAGGGGATTTCCCATTGTATCAGTTTTCCACAATCTTAAACTTCTAGGGTACAACCTTGTACCTTCTCCATCCACCTTAGTGACATCGCTAGCCCCTTCTTACATCATATTTGCTCTCTCTCTCTCTCTCGTATTCTCCGTGTGCGGCAATAGGAATCTTTGTCTTGCTTGCGCCCTACAATGCACAATAGGAGCCCAAGCTCCCGTCTGTCAACAACAGTCCCACCTATTCTTTCATTAGGCGCAATACACCCCATCCTCCATCTGCGATACTCCCACCCTGTTGGTTGTATGCCCTGAGAGCCAATATGATGATTGTAATGGGATACATTGTACTTGATTTGATTATGAACAAAAGGGCATTTTATGTTTGGTTCGGTATAAGATAATGATTGAATGTAACAACATCCTGAAAATGATTGACTCATTAACTTATGGCTTTGGGTAAAGAACCTAAACAATTGACCAATATATAGTTAGATTATTCATTCTTGTATAATCCCTAGTCGGGTATTATTTTGGAAAGTTATAAGGACAACCATAATACATAAGACTAGTAAGTGCGCCGACTGATGACTACATGTCATTAGTCATAATGTTGGATGCCAATTCAAACACGTGTACTTGTTAGAGAACAAGTGTACTTGCCATACCCACCCTAAGAATGATACATGGAAGCCATCCAATGGCAGTTAAAATCATATCTCAACATGATAGTGGTAATTGTGATCCTTAGACTTGAACTCACTATAATAATCATATTTCATTTGGTGTACTTTATCACTACTAAATGACGGTTGCAATACATGTGTTGATCATGTTGCATAGGCGGCCAGACGTTACATATGGGCGCCCAGGCAGCCTAGGCACCCTGGGGGAGGCCTAGGTGTTTCCAGGCATTTTTATCTATATATTATTGTAATATATATATATATATATATATTATTTTAATAGATATATCTAAATTGCATGTATAGTAAAAATGGTACATTCAAAAACCTGAATTTGTAGTACTCTTTTAGGAGATATTTGCCATTTTCCTTTATTGGGCTTTTGTAAAGCCGATTTGATTTAATCACAAATTGATTACTCATAAATCAGAAATCAGAAATGTTAACTATATTTGTATATCTATTCATGAGGCAGTACATTTATAAAACAAAACAGTAGATTAATAAAGTCAAATAGTAGACAAGTTAAAACGGTACATTGATATTAATCAGTAGATAAATAAATAAAAAACAGTAGATAATAAGTACAAATCAGTAGATAAGTAAATACTAATCACTAGATAAATAATTACAAATCAGTAGATAAGTAAATACAAATCAGTAGATAAAAAAATTCAAATCATTAGATAAGTAAATACAAATCAGTACATAAATAAATACAGTGCATTAGATAAGTAAATACAAATCAGTAGATAAAAAAATTCAAAGTGTTAGATAGGTAAACTCAAAGCATTAGATAAATAAATACTAATCAGTAGATAAACAAATACAAAGTATTAGATAAAAAAAGTAAAACTCAGTTGATAAACAGATATAAATCAGTAGATGATTAAATAATTTTTAAAAGTAGATGAACAAATACAAAGCCCTAAATTGAAATAATGTGATGAATAAAAAATCAGTAGATGAACAAATGAGTAGATAAGTAAATACAAATCAGTAGATAAGTAAATACAAATCAGTACATACACAAATACAAATCAGTAGATACATAAATTCAAATCAGTAGATAAGTAAATTCAAATCAGTAGATAAGTAAATACAAATCAATAGATAAGTAAATACTAATCAGTTGATACAAATCAGTAAAAGTAAAATCTCAGGTACGTGTATTACTTCTGGGTGCCCAGATTGGGGCGGGGCTTGGGCCGCCTGGCCCGCCTAGGCGCCGCCTGGGCGCCCGCCTGTACAACACGTGTTGATTGGGTGCATTGGAACACATGGATTATTGTGAGAGATTTAAATGGAATTTGTCCATCCTATTAGAGTGATATCCTGACCACTTCATAAGTGAGACTCTAAAAGACTTTCCATGCTCATGTGAGTCAATTTTGAATATTGAACTCAATGAACCTCAATAGTCTTCTCTAGATCAAGAAACATAGTTTGAATAAGAGGATGACAAATCCATGCCTCAGGTTCAAATTGGATATCTGTGGCAAAGGGATTATACGATCATCGCGACACTGGTTATACTTAGGTTGAAGTTGTTCTCCAATTCATTTGAATTACTTGGGTAGCAATGAGTGCTTCTAGATACCGCTCATTGCTTGTGATATCTTCGACATCACTGCCAACGTAACGTGGAATCCATAGGGTCACACACATAGGATGCTCAAGGGATAAAATTCAACATCAAAATCATAATTAGAATGGTTTTGAGTTATTTACAGGTCGAATACTGATCCAACCAATTGACAGATTTGTCAATCGATCAACTCAAGATTGAGAAATCAATAAGTCGATTGAATGCCAATTAATCAAACTTTCGTCAACCTAGAAATGCATTAAACGACTAATTGAATGATGCATGGATTAGAAAAGTTTTGCTTATTTTGTGATTATTGAAGATTGCAATCAAGAAAACGATTTGGGTTTTGGGAAACCTTGTCCTATGCCTCCTCTACATAAAGGTGGTGATGTCCAGGGGATGAGATACAAAATTGAGAATGAATTTGTGCTTCTCCCTTTGAGAGAGAGAAAGACATCCTTGACGGTCACCCAACGATAGGAGAATAGTAAGAGACTAGCATGTCTTTAGTCTTGACTCCACTTCTCCTTGGAGGCCATAGTGGCGCCCAGAGGGTTCCCTACTTCTGCGTGGACGTCGTTGAGGTCTTGGCATGTGTGTGAAGGCGGGATGATGAGCTTCATCATTAAAGGAAGACAAGTTCTCTCCCTATTGCTACTACAAGATGATGTGCCGCTGGTCAACCACTGCTGCTTAAGACTTTGGATTGGGATCCCAAATACTAATAATGACCCCAAAAATCCGCGTCTCTGTTACACCCACATCTCACAATAACCACTATTCATGAGATTATGTAATAAATTGAGGAACAAACATAGTTCCAATTATCATTTTTAACTTTTTCCGATTGAAAATTCTCATATTTGATACATTCAATGCCATGAACTGACTTTGCGCACATATTTAAGACTTTATTCCTTTCATCTAGTTTGAATCATAAAGATACATATCAAAAGATTCATACTAAATCTCTCACTCCCATGTGCACAAGCCTTGATAATTAGATACATGCTATGTTAATAAAGAAACAATGTTACACATCATTATTTACAATTTTCTTATTTCCTTACAAGGACCTAGAGTGACAGGGACCAACTGAACTTGACGAATCTGATACTTAACTCTTGTGGTTGAACTACTCTGATGCATCTATGGTATCCCTAAAAACTTGTGAGTAGAGGGGTGAGCTACTCGCTAAGTGAATGAGTAAAAAAAATATAATGGTCTAAAGCAATATAGTAGGCATTTAGGTTTCTTGAATAATTGAAATGAAAGTAAGGTAGTAATGTAGATTAGAAGACTAGTTATACAAAAATTATAAATAACATTGTAACATGAATTACTAGCAATATGCAAATATCAAAACATTTCCGTCATTATTCTCTTTTTGGTCTTTTATTAACTTTGTCTTAACTTGACTACTGAACTGATTACTACTATGTTGGCCAACTAAACATAACTGACTGATCTTGTTTTATTTGAACTTAACTGAACTCAATTAACTTTCTCTTTTACTTTGCTCTTGGACTCTCTTGGATCGTTCCATCCAAGTGAAAGTTACTGTTGTGTGACTCACCGTACAAGTCTTAAGGTAAATGCAGGTCTGTAAGTCTGCTACTAACTCCTCGATCTACGTCGAGGTTGCCTCATAAGGCCCGACGACGGCTAAACAACATCCGCAAAACTGTGGCCCCTTGTCGTGTTTACTCTGGTGGGGTACCTCTAGGATAAACAAACTCTGATTCGACATAATGCAGTTCTACAAGGGCTTACACGTGATACAAAGTAACTGCCAGAAGTAGGTCCACAAGGGCTATATACTCCAACTGTCATGGGAACCATAGGAATCTCCTGTTATTGATAGTCCATATCCCATTTCACCCTTCCCACTGCGGACCTGCAGGGATGGGTTCTATGGTGTTCAGGGCATCTACTGCTACTATATTTTTTTATTATATCTTTCTCTTAGAGTGATCTCTTTATTTTTGTACTACACTGACTACTACTCGGACTACTGAATGAACTCACCGATGATACTGAACTGGATGCTTAACTTATTGTCAGGGTTTCTCATAGCTCTTTCACATATAAATATTTCTCCCATATTCAAATCGAAATCATGTCTACTGATATAATCATTCTCATTTAACATTTCTCACATTTATGTATAAAATCAATAGAATCTTTGACTAAGAGAATGTCATTTCTATATACTTGAAGTAGGATAACAACTCATTCATTTCATAATAAGGATCTGAACTAGAGTTTCTGCATCACACAATCAAAAATGCATACACATATAAAACAAGATTCAACTAGAAACCTATAAAGTGGAAAGGTGTTGTTTATTCAGTGAGTAAAAATGTTTACAAGGTACTCTCTTATATAGCTACAGAGAGTAAGACATACATACAAGCAGGCAATATGGGACTAATACAAAGGAAAATAACACAGTAGAAGCAGAAAATAACACAGTATTTCTATACTCCCCCTCAAGCTGGAGCGTAGATGTCGAATAAGCCCAGCTTGTCAATCAGAGTCTGGAAGCGAGTTTTAGGTAGAATTTTAGTGAAGATGTCTGCAAGCTGCTTCTCAGTGCTGAGATATGGAGTGCATATGTGGCCAGATAGGACTTTCTCCCGAACAAAATGGCAGTCAACCTCGATATGTTTGGTTCTTTCATGGAAGGTGGGGTTGCTCGCAATGAAAATAGACGCCTTATTGTTGCAGAACATAGGAATAGGGCTAGAAGAAGTGATATCAAATTCATTCAGAAGGCTACGGACCCACAGGAGCTCACATGCAGTATGAGCCATAGCTCTATATTCTGCCTCTGCACTTGACCGGGCAACAACAGTCTGCTTTTTGCTGCGCCAAGTAACCAGATTTCCTCCCACAAAAATACAATATCCAGAAGTAGATTTTCTGACAGATCGACTGCCTGCATAGTCAGAATCAGAAAAACCAGATAAATTGCAGTGGCCATGTTTTTGTACAGAAGACCTTTCCCTGGAGAACTTTTCAGATAGCGTAAGATATGACAGATAGCATCCCAGTGGCATTGTCGAGGTTTATCAAGATACCGGCTGATGAATCCTACAGCAGCTGCCAAGTCAGCCCTAGTGACAGTCAGATATATCAGCTTGCCAACCAGTCTCCTGAACTGGTGGTGATCAACATAAGGTGGGGAAGTATCATCATCCCAGTTCATATTGGGATCCAGAGGAGTGTTGGCTGGCTTGCAACCCAGCATACCAGTTTCTTGCAAGAGATCAAGAACATATTTTCTTTGTGACAAGCATAGTCCTGTAGAAGATCTAGCAACCTCAATACCTAGAAAATATCGTAGTTTTCCTAGGTCCTTGGTGATGAAGTGTTGTGCTAAATACTGTTTGGTTGCCTGTATCCCTGCACTGTCACTGCCAGATAAGACAATATCATCAACATATACAATAAGTATGACAAGTCCTGCTGCAGTTTTACGAATAAAAACAGAATGATCAGATTGAGAACGCCGAAAGTCAAAGGTAATCAAGATCTGACTAAGCTTGTCAAACCATGCCCGTGGACTTTGTTTCAGACCATAGATTGCCTTTCTGAGTTTGCATATTTTAGAAGCAGACTCCCCCTGAGCAACAAAACCCGGAGGTTGCTCCATGTAGACCTCCTCCTGCAGATCCCCATAGAGAAAAGCATTTTTGACATCAAGTTGATACAAAGGCCAGTCTTTGTTCACAACAACAAATATCAGAATTCGAACAGAATTAAGGCGGGCCACTGGAGAAAAAGTTTCAAAATAATCAACCCCATATGTTTGAGTATATCCTTTTGCAACTAATCTGGCCTTCAGGCGTTCAATGGTACCGTCCGGTTGATATTTAATAGTAAAAATCCAGCGGCATCCAACAGTGTGGCATGAGGACGAACGATCAACCAGATCCCAAGTCTGTTGATCACAAAGTGCCTGCATTTCTTGCTCCATAGCATGTTTCCAGGCAGGATGATAGAGTGCCTCTTTTGCTGATTTAGGAATTGTCACAGCAGACAAAGCAACAGTAAAACAAGCAAAGCTACCACAGAGATTGTCAGATGAACACAAATTACTGATAGGATGCTGAGTACAGGAGCGAACGCCTTTGCGTTTACTGATAGGAATATCCATGTCAGAAAATACCTCAGTGGAAGGTGGATCATCCGCAGACGCAGGAGTTGGTTCGGCTGGGGCTTCAGAAGAAGTAGCGTTCTTTGACCTGCGCCGATAGACTTGCAAAGGGCGTTCTTGAGGCACATCATGAGCAGGAGATTCTTCAACAACTAAAGGTAATGGTGTTGGAGCCATAATGTCATCCGACTATTTTTCACCAGAGGTAGAAAAATAAGGCATATGTTCAAAAAATGTCACATCCACACTAACCAACCACTGTTTTTTAACAGGATCGAAACAGCGGTACCCTTTCTGAGTACGGGAGTATCCCAAAAACACACATTTGACCGAGCGAGCATCAAGCTTAGTGAGGCCAAGACGAAGGTTTTTTACAAAACAAGTACTCCCAAAAATCTGAGGCAGAGAGAATAAGGGTTTATCAGGAAATAAAATAGTATATGGGACCTGATTTTGCAGAACAGAAGAAGGCATGCGATTGATAAGATAGCATGCAGTAGAGACAGCTTCAGGCCAGAAATGTTGGGGGTACTTTATAGTGTAGGAGAAGGGTGCGAGCAACCTCTAGAAGATGGCGGTTTTTGCGTTCAGCAACGCCATTTTGTTGAGGAGTGTAAGGACAAGAAGTCTGATGGATGGTTCCTCGGTCAGCACAAAAGGATGTAACAGAGTGTTGCATGAACTCCAGAGCATTGTCAGTCCGAAAATTTTTAATGGGGCGATTAAATTGTGTTTGAATTTCAGCAAAGAAGGTGCAAATAGTTTCTAACACAGTATCCCGTCCTTTAAGCAAAAACAACCATGTGGTGCGAGAATAATCATCAATAAAGGTCATAAAATATTTCACACCAGACAAACTTGATACAGAGCATGGTCCCCAAATATCAGCATGAACCAAATCAAAGATTTCTTTAGAGGCAATAATGTGCTTAGCTGGAAAAACAGATCGAGTTTGTTTGCCCAAAACACAAGTTTCGCAGGAAAAAGTTTTCTCAGATAAAGTAGGAAATAAATGTTTTAGTTTGGCAGCAGATGGATGGCCCAGGCGAAAGTGCCACTGTAATCCCGTCACTGAAGTAGAAAGCAGAGCTGCAGCAGAAGGGGGTCCATCCAAGTAATATATAACCCGTCTGGTCCTTCACGGCCCGAACCAATCCTCGTCTTCGTGCGGAGATCCTTTAAAACACAGCCAGAAGGATCAAATTTAATAGAGCATTTGAGTTGTTTAATCATCTTACTGACAGACAATAAATTAACATGAAATTTTGGAATATATAAAACAGACTTCAAGTGCATATTTGGTGATAGCGGGACCGTGCCAGTGCCATGGACAACAGTTTTGGAACCATTCACAACAGTAACAGAAGTTATAGCAACAGTTTTATTAAGACTTGAAAATAAGTGAAGGTCACCAGCCATATGAGTGGAAGCATCGGAATCAATGCACCACTGTTTGTTACCAGATGATGGAGAGGCTAGCATGGCAGAGGGTCCGGAAGTAGACGAGGATGGCATCTGCGCAAGTCGTTCCTGGAACATCTTTTCGAACTCCGAACGTAACCAGTCGGTATTTGCTGGAGCAGCAGGTGGGTCAGAAGTAGAGTCAGCAGCAACATCTGTGGCAGCCTGGTTAGCTCAAGCCGGCTTGCCGTGTTTAATCCAACAACGATCTTCAGTATGATTGTCCCGGCCACACCAGTTGCAGTAGCGAGGGCCGGAAGGAGCACTACGTCTAGAAGAGCCGCGGCCTCCGGAGGGAGGAAGACGACCACCACGGCCACAGCTGCGACCACGGCCACGGCCTGAATCAGCAGAGCGAGCAATAAGCGCAGGTTGCTCAACAACAGAAGTAGGAGTCATGGATGGCAGACGCTGGACTCTTTTTAGAACATATCGAAGAGTCGGTCGAGGGTCGCTGGAGAGGATCTGGTCAACCACTCTAGAGAAGGAGGTAGGAAGTGCAGCCAAGAACTGCACCAGTTGTAGTTCATTACGTTGTTTCTGAGCAACTTTGATGTCAGCCGTCAAAGGGTGGTAGAGTTCAAACTCATTCCACAGTGCCGAGCATTGGTTGTAGAAGTCATCAATAGACATGTCAGCCGAGAACTCCTTTTTCGCCAAGGTTTTGAAGATTTCAAAAACGCGCTTCGGATTCTCCTGATGTGAATAAACATGGGCTAATTGATCCCACATAGCCTTCGCATCATGAAGGCAGAGAAGAGATTGGCTGATACGAGGTTCAGTACTGTTGAGGATCCAAGACATGACGCCAGAATCATCCTTGGACCATTGCGCGTAACTCTGTCTGACTTTGTCATCTGAATCAGCCGTAGGAGCAGCAGGAGGTTCATCCGTAACGTGATCATGGAACAGGACTTCGACTTCGAGACGACTTCGACAGGTGTGGACACAGAAGTTTTGGAAATGTCGAGGAAATGTTGAGGATTTTTACAACCAAAGTTTCGACGCAACTTCGACAAAAATTAAGCTAAAAATAGCCATTTTGTGATGAAAATCGACGGATTTCATCAAATCTAGCTTAAAAACACAATATATGTTTACATATAGCCATCCATACAAGTTTACATATGTAGATAAATGCACGCTTACATACAGTCGTCTCCGAACTACAGAGTTCTTCCATATATAAAGTTTGTGACAATAAACAAACTACATAAAAATAGTGTAAATCTATGGTAGATTTAGCAGAGAGAGGATCGGTCTATTACTGTTAGCTTAGAATAGTAAAAGATAACATCAAAATCATCTTACCTCAAGCTCCAACACTTTTTCCACCTCACACAGCCAACTCCACAAAATCCCTGAAATATGTCGCCAACTTCGACGACTTCGATAAATGTCGAGGACATTGTGGAATTTTTGTATGGACTTGGGCCAACTTCGCCGACATATGGGGAAATGTCGACATATTTGACGAAATGTCGAGGATATTGTAGAATAAAGATGTTTACATGCATTCGACGTCACTGACCGTCGACATCGACATTATCGGCAAAATTTCGCCTAATGTCGATGACATTTAGATCTATGAAGGTGATGATATTGGCCTTGTGCTTTGACATATAGCACAAAGGACGCCGACCAGAGATGGTAGTTGGAGCCACCGTCAAGCTTCACTGTGGTAACGCACAGAGACCGGAGGGGCTCAGGAAACGCCATGGTAGAGGCAGGGCGGCGCAGAAGCAGAGTAGAGCAGAAACCCATAAAGGGCAGATAGCAGCAGCAGAAATCTGACGTGTCAGATCAGAAGACCCGTACCAGGCAGAAGATGCATAGAGAAACCTACGCCGTCATGAGGGAAGCTCAACGTTCCACCATAAG
The DNA here is from genome assembly GCA_963693085.1 of Alisma plantago-aquatica. Taxonomy (NCBI): domain Eukaryota; kingdom Viridiplantae; phylum Streptophyta; class Magnoliopsida; order Alismatales; family Alismataceae; genus Alisma; species Alisma plantago-aquatica. The sequence continues at coordinate 519,227,582 of OY856409.1, read as the reverse complement.
GCGCAGGCAGAAAGAACGAAGATACGGAGAGACTGTCAACTCAACCAACCAGCGGGTGTCCGAATGTAGATCCGACGAGCACCCGAACGTAGAGCGAAGGGAGAGGTAAAAACCAGTGGCCGCCGGCCGGAGGCGAAGGACCCCGAAGAAGAGAGAGGGCTTGGAGGTGGTAGGTTGTGGAGGAGAGGAAGTGGCTACGGGATGTTTGCCGGGAAGGGAGGGTGGACGGAGGATGGAAGCGGCGGGAGGCAGGTGGTGGGCGGCGGCGGCTAGAGAGAAGGAGAAAGGGAGGGCGGCGGCTAGAGAGAAGGAGAAGGGGAGGGCGGCGCCTGGGGTGATGGCGGGCTGCGGTGGAGGAGGTGGGGGGGTGGCGGGGGGGGCTTACGTCATGGGTGGGCTGATGGGTGGGAAAAATAACCTGCTCTTGATACCATATAAAGTGGAAAGGTGTTGTTTATTCAGTGAGTAAAAATGTTTACAGGGTACTCTCTTATATAGCTACAGAGAGTAAGACATACATACAAGCAGGCAATATGGGACTAATACAAAGGAAAATAACACAGTAGAAGCAGAAAATAACACAGTATTTCTATAAAACCCAAATTATCACACGAATCACATAAATCAACCATTTACTATTGAATAAGACATTGATGCTTTTAGAAGCACTAAATTGGGTTTCAATCACTGACGACTTGCTTTTCACAAGATATGTATTGTATAAATCAGAAATTCTACTTGTTAAGCCATCAAATTAAATTGACCAATCATATCCATTTAAGTCACTAATCACAAAAAGCAGAACCATGTTAGTGTTTATTTGGATTTATGCTAAACTACTGTTCAAACACCTGAAAAATTCAGAAATATAGATTCTTAGAAAGTTCTCTAATAAATTTTCTAAAATCTCTAATATTCAAGATACATGGATTTTGATAAGTACTTTTTTCATATAAACACTGTTTGATCATTGACTTATCATGTAAATAGACCTTAAAAACAGTAACATTTTGTACACTATCGTTTAGAGAAATGGATAATTTCGAAGAAGATTCATCTACTTGAGTGAATTGACTATAACATTGTTTTACCCACTCATCGTAGGCGATAAACACCTAAAAACGTAATCTAAGAACTGATCTCCTTGAATGCAAATCAAACTTTGAGAAATCAGTCAATTTCTTCTTTCAACTCAAGAACCCTAGAATCAGATATTGGAGTAAAAGAAATAGAAAATAAGGTGATTTGATATCCTTTTGATTCAAACCAGAGGAAGCATGAAATTTATACATAGGAGAGAACTACCAAGAGAACCTATCTGGAGATGATTAATTTAGTTGATTTCATCACTTCTAGTAAGATAGAACCCGAGATCAACATCTCCACTTATTTCATCTTATAAACCATAATTCTCCCTCTCTCTCTAGGATTTCGTATATCGAAGGAATGGCAAATTATCAGAGCTACTACTGTGTTACTTAGGTTAGTCACATAGATCAACTAAAGTACGTACATGAATTGTAAGTAATCACATTGTATTTTATTTAATTTCAACAAAATTTTTCTCTCATAAAAATTTCTTGAGATGGTTATCTTTCATCACTAAAACAATATAAAAATTATGAAAATATACCACATTGTCTGAAAGTTATTTCAAAGCTAAATCTAATTTTAGATCATTTGGAGTTACCAAAAAATAATTAAAAATCAAATACCACACTGCTATACTGCAACCTGTAGCATGGTCGGCTGAATTTCTTCCCAAATACTCAACACATTCCGAAGACTATTTCTTCCTTAAAGCGACTCTAAAATTTTTGTAAATTTTATAAGGGGTCTGAAATGAATTAATCAAGCTACAACTAAAATTTCAGCCAATTCTAAGTTACCAGTAAAATACTAAAGTTCATATACTATACTGATAAACCTCATTTTGAACTGTATAGTCGACTGAATATTTCTCAATTAAACTTGGCGGATAAATAGGTCCATACATCAAGCAAAAATTCTGAAAGTTATAATAGATCATCACACGCGAGTGATCTAATATGTCTCCAATCTGCAGAACAACTTGAGTTACCAATTCTTAGAACATATCATTAGCCTATTTAGTTAATAGATTAATTAGTATACATGCTTAAGTGTTCTCGGCCCATATAGCTTTACTTGAGTCCCAAGTCAGTCTGTGATGTTTCCCCCCTTTCTCCTATATATAGGATAGGGGTGTGCCGTCTAATAGCAACACAAGCGAGTTTTCCTCACACTTTTCACGTGGTATCAGAGCACTTAACCTAACCCTATGGAGAAGAAGGGAGAGCCATGCTTGTGGGCGGCCGCCGTCTCTTCATGGCTTAGGCTGACTAGATGCCAGCCATCCTCGCAGCCTCCATGGTCGTTTGTCTTCTCCTTTCATAAAGATCTTCATCTATACGCCAACGCTCTCCTTCCCAACCATCATCTGCATTTTTCTACGCTTCCTCGATTCATAGTCAAAGGCTGCCACTAACTCTCCCTCGTGGTGCTCACCCTCGAGTCACATCATCTCTTCCCCTAGATTGTCATCCCGGTCATGTGCAGGCGCTGATCACCCCAACCTCATCAACTCTCACTTGCTCCAAATATCTCCTCCATCGTCACAACAACAAAGAAAGACATAGCAAGATGGGAGCCACCTAGTTCCCTCTTGATCCTCTTGTGGAAAAAGGGATACACACATGATGGGTGGGTGGGAAAGGAAATGGTGGATTTGGGAGGAATTTGTGATATGGAGGTGTGTAATATGTGGAGAATGAAACCGATAACCAGAGAGAATATGCTAAATGGGTCAATGTAAGATTTGAGTAGAAAACTAAATGGATCTAATCCCGATCCAAAAAGGAAAATCCGATTAGGCTTAAAATATGATCCTATTAGCCAAAGATAGATTCGAGTAAGGATCCGAATATCAATAGAGATAGAGAAGTTGGGGGCAATAAAAAAAAATATAGGGGACGTCACTCATACTTGGGAGAAGACAAACTGATTAGGGGATGATGGCATGGTTGAATATGGTGGAGTGCTTTGGCCAGGGATGGGTGATGGCGTTGGGGCAGCAACAACGAAGACTCAACAACGATGGCAATGGATAATGGATGTCAGCGACAACAGGATGAAGCAGAAGCCAGGCTGTCTGGATGATGGCGACGATGGTTGTTTTGGTGTTGTTGCTAAATTTTAGCGACGACAAGATGATGACCGACTACTGTAGGAGTTGGCCATAGAGAGGAGATGATAACGGGCTCCTGCGCGGCCCTGGAGATATTGCAGGCCATGAGGCTACAGGCGGAGCCATGTGCGAAGCTTCTCCATTAGCTACGGCAAAGGCTGGATAGACGATGGCGACGGAGACGAAGCCAGCTGGGCGGATATGATGGCAACAATGGCAGATACTGCTCTTGGGATCAACGACGATGGCTGCTTGTTGCTGTTGGCTGTGGCGCTGATAGCCGTGCGCTAACGGCACATGGCGTAGGGGTGACGGTCATCGACAGTGTATGGGCAGGCAGCGACGACTGTTGGTCTGGTAGGCGATGCTGATTGCTGCGTCTGGCGGCAATTGCGGTGGCGATGGCATTGCTACTTGTGGCAGGAGACTGCTTACTGCTAGATACGACGACCGCGTGATGCGGCGGTGGGAATGAATGGATAGATAGGAGATAGCCGGGAAGGATGACACCGGCGTATGTATAGAAGATTAGATCAATTAAGAAAGAGGAGGGTGAGCCATGGAGGCCGGGATATGCCTGGTGGGCAGCCGACCTAAGCCATGCAATGGCGGCGGCTGCCCGCAGGCGGAGGCACCCCCTCTGTTGCTCTATTGGAGAGAGAGGCGGTGACTAGGGTTGCGTGCGCGCCAGAGAGGAGAGGGAAGAGGGACGGCGGCTAGGTTAGGGTTTCCTAGGAGCGAACGTTCTCTGATACCATGTGAAAGAATATTGTATTGAATTGATTCAATTATTAAAAGAGGTACAACCCTGTCCTATATATAGGAGCAAGGGAGAAACCCTAAGACTTGTGTCCCAAATAATCTAAACGGGCCGAGATACTAAAGGCCCTCTAACTAATTAACCTATTAACTAAATAGGCTATTATATACTCTTTAACAATATCCATAATGGAAGTAGGCTGAAGCAAAGAAGTCGCATGAGTGATAAGATTCCAGACTTCAGCAGTAAGGCCACACTTAAAGCAAATATGACAGTTTCCTTCATAAGCTTTCCTAGAGAGATAACATCTAGAAGCAGAAATGATGCACAATCTTCTGATATAATCCGTGGTAGGTAGTTTATCATGCAGGACTTTCCAAATATGAACCTTATACCTTTTAGGAACACCACCTTTCCAAGCCCAAACATATTCAGGACTAGTTTCTCTTACGGAATCCTAGATCATGTTGAGTTTAGCCTTATCATTACCTTCAAAAAGGATCTTATCTTCACGGCCAGATGGGTTGGGTAGACCTTCACTAAAGATAAAAGCTTCATGTTGTTTCTTTTGTGAGGAATACACCAGCACCCCTTATCCACAATAGCATTGACTTTGCACTCCATAGGAAGTCCCAGCTTTAGTATTCTCCTTCCCTTTTCTCTTCCTCCTATAATCCCCACACAACACCTCCTACTTGTTCCTTTAGTCTCTTCTTTTTTCTTCTTCATCCTCCTATTCTTTTCTGCTGTTGATATATCTCTTATATGAATGTACTCACATTAATACAATGCTAATTTCTTGCTTGTGTTTTCTGTTTTCTCACTCTAGCATTCCTATATCTATTCATATTTATATAGACTATATTGATTCATAAAGTTCACATAGAAATATATCTAGAAATGTAAAAATATAAAGTTAAAAAAATGCCTAGGGACACCTAGGCTCCCTGGCGCCCCTAAGGAAAAAGGGACTGCCTATCCACCTAGACAACCTAGCGACAAACCCAATCTGGTCATTAAAAGTGTGAATAAGTCCAAAACCTTTTTTAGTGATATTCTTTGCATTCATGCTGTGATTTTATGTGCCATTCCAGGTTTTATAGTTTGCAGTTGATTTTGGGACTGTTTTTATATCAGTTTTTCACAGTGTGGTAAAAACTGCAAAGAGTAAGCTAAATATAAACGACCCCTTTAGGTCACAAAACGCGTGAAAGTTGACGTTTATCCTCTCTCCCGATGTGGTTCCACATCAGCTTGATTTATCTACTTTTGTATTCTATTAGGGTTCATTCACAATTTTTCTAGTTTTGTGGATTATTTTATTTTCGTATGATTTTGCCTGCAATTGTTCTTAACCTGTAGGGTTTTTAGTGACTTATAAATATTCACTCCTCGGGGTTCTGAACGCCTATTATTATGAAACTTTCAGTTAACGTCTATTATTCCTTAGGAACGTTTCAATAAATCTTCAATACTTTCCCAAATCTCCCACTTAGACATTTTCGGGGTGTATCTAAGTATCCACTTGCAGAAATCTGTCATTGCTGTTATTGTTTTTGATGTATATTCATGGTGGTGGTGTCTATGTAATTATAACTGTTAAAGAGTATATATTAGCCTATTTAGTTAATAGGTTAATTATTTATTGGGCTTTTGTATTTCAGCCCGTTTAGATTACTTGCGTCCTAAGTCTTAGGGCGTCTCTCCTCTCCTATATAAAGGAGAGGGCGTCCAGTCTTGTATTCATCCCATCCCATTCCATTGCATTAAATCTTATTTTCTACATGGTATCAGAGCGGTGAACGACGACGACGACATGAACAATAACGACGACGTGAACAGTAATGGCTGCGTGAACAATGACTCCGGCGGTGAACAGTAACTCCGGCGGTGAACAGCACGCGACGTGAATAGTAATTCCTGCGTGAACAGAGCGCGTTCGCTCCTGAGGGAAACCTAGCTGCCTAACCTCCTCCCTCTCCTTTCCGGCGCGCACGCAGCCCTAGCCGCCGCCGCTCGTCTTTTCCAGAGAGCAACCAAGGGGAAGAACCCCCGCCTGCGGGCAGCCGCCGCCGTTGCCATGGCTTACGCCGGCTGCCCGCTAGGCAATTTCGACCTCCATGGCTCTCCTTCCACTTTCACATAGATCAGTACGTCATCGCTAATTCCCGACCTGCGATCTATGTTTTCCAAATCCAAACCTTAAAGCCAGTGATCTCCTTTCCGACCATCACATATCCACTGCCATTGTTGCATCATTACCCGCCTTCCACCTCTACTGCCCGTATTCCACGAACAACAACAGTGACGCTATATTCTCAACGCCTCTGATCGACATCCGTCCAACAGCAATCCTGCTGCCGGCCACCAAGCAACCATCTCCGCGCCTTCGCCGCCTATCGACGCCACTATCACCATCTAGCAGCAGCATCATAAGCGCTGCCAACCGCAAAAGCAGCAGCCATAATTGCCATCAAGCAGCAATCAACCGCCGTCAACCTGCTACCCGCCGCCCAGAAAGATCTCACTACTACCGACATCAATTTGGTAGTATTGAACTCAGTACAGGTGCAATTATCGACGGTGACATCAACTCGGTAGTACCGAGTTCTGCACAGGCCATCTTTTGACGTCCTCAGCATCAACCTTCATCGTCGCTTTTGGAGAGGCTCCGCCCTTGGCTCCGCATGCATCCTCTTGGCATGCAATATCTCCGAAGTCGTGCAGGAGACCCTTTGTCATCTCCTCCATTACGACAAAGTGCTACATCAACTGAGTGACATACCAACCATTTTTTTTGCTGCATCCCGCAAGCTGTTGCTCTTCATGACCTGCCGGCTATCTTCATCACTCCACCATCACCTCCCATCTATGTCTACTCCCAGTTATTAATTCCCCCCATATTCATTATGCCTATTTGGATCCTTAATCGGTCATATCTTTGTTAATCGAATCCAACTTTTAGCCCAATCGGATCCGGATCTTACATTGACCCATTTAGCATATTCTCTCCGGTTATCGATTTCATTCTCCACATATTACACATCTCCATATACACAAATTTCTCTCAAATCCACCAATTCCTTTCCCACCCACCCATATCATGTATCTATCCCTTTCCACAGTGCAGGGAGGTCATATGTCCATTTCTCCACACCAAACAGTCACTCTCGTCGTATTTGGTGTGCGGGGGATAGAGAGGAGAGGAAGAGAGAGAGAGTGAGAGAATATGTATGAGAGAGGAAGTATGAGAAGAGATGATATATGTATTCAGGCTATATATCTTCCATGCTATTATCTTCATGGAGCTTCGCATTGTTCAGCACACCCGTTCTCTACTTCCAGGCAACAATGAAAGATCTTCATTTAGCGTCAACACTGAGCTATCTGCATTTGTACCACGTTATGTACGTCAGGTGTTGATGGCGTATTTCAGCTGCATTCACATGAGACAGATGGATGCTTCTTCAGATTTTCAGAAGCTCAACAAGCCTGCCAATCTACTTCTGCAAGGTTGATTCATCCAGTTTATCTTCACCGAGCTGCTTCATCTCTGAGCCGCATCTGCTATTTCGACATCACCTATTGCTGATCTTCTTGGGACTTTCCTTGATGGATGATCTCCTTTCCCATCAAGCCCCAAGGTTTATGCGTCAGAGTTATGGTACCTGCATCGTATCACCAGCATATCGTCCGTTCGTGTTCGTGCCACGTTATGCACGTCTTCCCAGACAATTTGAAGATTCCGCTACTGGTACATCGACACTATGTATCCGTGTTCGTGCCGCGTTAAGTACGTATTCCAGTGAAGTTGCCCTAGTCGTGGTATTGATGATCGTCTGCTCCAAGTGGTGAATTACTGCTGCAGTATTCAGGTTCCATTTCAGATGTTCTTCATTCCAGATGCACTCCAAAAGACATTCATCAAAGTTTGAGGATCTCCAACCTGCAGAATACAATTTCAAAGGAAAGAGGCGTCATCGTATGATTCATGGGGGGTATTAATTAAGGGGGAGTATCAATTTTTGTATGGGGAGTGTTATTTATCTTTCATCTTTCATTTATCATTTCTTTTATCGTTTTATCGAGTCTTGTAACCTCCAAGCTTGGACATGTGTTTCACATATGATCCAGCTTGAGGGGGAGTGTTAAAGGGTATATATTAGCCTATTTAGTTAATAGGTTAATTAGTTATTGGGCTTTTGTATTTCAGCCCGTTTAGATTACTTGCGTCCTAAGTCTTAGGGCATCTCCCCTCTCCTATATAAAGGAGAGGGTGTCCAGTCTTGTATTCATCCCATCCCATTCCATTGCATTAAATCTTTCACAATAACTTTTGCATTGTTATTGCATTTATCATGATTGCTATTAAGATTAGCTCACAACTATGGGATTTTCTCTACTCTGCTGTTACTATCTTTATCTTTGATTATGTACCAAGTAAAAAGAAGAAAAGGCCATAATCATGGTAATGTCATCCACAAAAACTTGCTTCATCAAACAATAGATTTCTGAGGTTATTAGTAGAATTTATTTTTACAAGTTGCTATTATGGTCAGTACAACTACAATTGGACCTTAAAGTTACAACATTTGGAAACATTTTAGTGATGTTTTAGAATGCTCTAGATATCGATTGAGATTTTCAAATTTGTAATAAAGTGCTAAGTGTTTTTCTTAACAGTTCTTGACATTGGAATCTGAAGCTATATCTGGAATCATTATGTACTCAGATAAATTGCTATCAAGGTCAAATGATTTTTTTTGCCACATGCCAGCCTACATGTGCAAGCAACATTCTTGTAGATATTATGTGTAGCAGTGTTATGGATATATTATGCCAACTGATGAAATGATTTTAGTTCTTACTACACAATATATTTCTGTTAACTTATTCTGACTTATCTTGTATTATATTTAGGTTTATCTTGGTGGTTGCTTGGCAGTGAGTCTGTTTTCCTTGTTTTTGTTCATCGAGAAGTCTCCTATTCTTTACCATGCATATGTGATGATGACATTATTTCTGTGGATGCGGATATTTAGTCATTTTTGGATTCTCATAGCAATCTGGAAATACTTTTGCCGTAAAGGTTCCTCTTCTCTTTTAAAACACTTACTGGTGTATGGTGTGGCCATAATTATTTCTGAATTCCTGGTAAATTCTTGTAACGTTTAGTTTTTGATCTGGTCAATATTTACTTCCTTTATGGAGTAATTTTTCCATTTTTGTATGCAGGTATCTAGTTTTTCAGAAAGAAGAATGTATACTTGGTTTTTCTTAATAGTTGGGCCAATTAAGGCACTTCACCTTTACAATTGCGTTCCTCAAAGAATTTCAATGGCAGTTTTTATTGGAGTATCCTGTTGGCTCCTATCTGTTTTCACTTTGATGCCTGCAGAAATACCTGACAACACATCACTAGTGTAATCCTCTTTTCCTTAATATGCATCATAAACTTGCCTTGCGATCACCGATTCGAATTAGACTAGATTGCTGTCGTTTTATTTTTCATTCTTTGCTGTCACTTGGATGTGAAGTTGGATGATGTCATTTCTGTCTCACTTTTTGTGACGAAATGTCTACTAACCGAGGGGATTGAACAATTAATAAATTGATAATAATATCCAAACAAGAATTTTACTTTCACGTTTAGTGTTGGCTAAAGAGAAACCTATGGGCGTTAGTTCAATTAAGAATTCAAGACCAAATGTATTAGTATAAAACAAAAGAAAAACCCAAATTTATGTCAAAGCTCCCAAGCATGGTACAGGATTCAGCTTCATGTCGACTTCAATAGGTGTGAGTTGAACTTTTGGAAGTTTGTGGAAACTGGAAAGAAGTTGCTTAAGTTAGGTTTAGAAACAATATAAGCTAAGAAATAGTGAGTTTCTGATAAAATTCAATGGAAAACATCAATTAACTAAATAAAAATCTTTATGCTTCTTCCTCAATATTGAATGTTTAAAACAACATTTACACAAACATGTTCACATATCTCAAATATGTTGCTAAAACTAACATAAAATAAACAAGATAGAAGTATTTCAATACATATAGTTGATAACTACTAACAAGTTATGATATAACATAATTGAAAACCAAACAAGCTCACTGTTAAGCCAAAAATGTAAAGTATTCATCAAAATATATAGATCTGAGAAAGGTACAGGATTTTGAAAAGTGGGGTCTATGTAAATTATTTATAGAGATAAGTCTTGTGGAGAATTGAAATAATGGATGATGGATCTACTAGTTATTAGCTTTAAAACAGAAAATAACCCAGTGAAATTTTGAACACGTAGGCCTTGATCGAGGATCTCCCTCTTCATTTGAATGCTGTAGTCTTTATTTTCAAAATCGTGAACATGATTGAATATCAAACCGTCGACACTTCTCGATAATATATTAAAGTACCTACCAGTCAATACCTAGGTGGGCTAGGGTTAGAAGGAGGTGTCATGTTTGGTTACCTAGGTCCCTGCCAGGACTGGTGGATGCCTAGAGTCCTTTAGGCCCAATTAGGCCATTTGGAGCCAAATTTGGTAAATTTGAACCTGGACTAGGTCATGTGAGGCCAACTTACCACTAAATTAGGTTCGTCTATGTTTGATTTACTTGAGGTCTGTCGGGTCAAATTAGGTTTGGTACGGTTTAATCAATTTTGGTTAGTCTATGTTTGATTTGCTTGAGGCCTGATTAGGTCAGTTTAGGTTTTGATATGGTTAAATTGATTCGGTTAAGTTCATTCAGTTCATGTTCACTATAATCAGCTATATTTAGGATAGATAAATTTTAGATAAAATAAATAGACACACACACTAAATTTTATGTATAACTATATCTAATACACACATCAACTATCTGAAAGTTGACTCAATCAGGAAAGTGAATGCAACACTTCCTCCTTCATAAAGGAGGTGAATCACTGTTCATTCAGGGATGGCCATCGGTGAAGCATTCATCCTTTGTTTAAGGACAACTTTTCCACATCGTCTCTCACCTGTTTAATGAAGCCGTGTAAGAACAATACAGGGGATTAGAAGAAAGAAGCTACAACATTTTTTTTTTCAGATTTCTATCTAAGGGTAGCCGTCAATTGCACTCAATGGTTTGCAAAATAGTGGAGTGCAGAGGAAATGTCTAGGTTTTTGCTGGATATTGGATGCAATTGAATAAGATTTCTTTGTTGAAGACTAAGGTTGCAAAACAATAAGAGAAATCACCAATGAAGCTCTAGAATCACATAGTATTGCAAATGTTGTGGCTATATTAATGAGCCTCTAAGAGTCCTATGTATAAGCTAGGAATGTACTTGAAGGTCCAAAAGAGTCATTAGGATTCAAATTGGGATGCTATTAGTAAAAAAAATTGTAGGATTTTGAGTTCAAAGTGATTAGAGGTTCCATGAAAAATCTAGAAGGTAAGTATAAATTGTCACCGGTCAAACGGTACTTCGATCAAGCATCTCAGTCAAAGTGTTGTTTTATTTGTGCTATGGCTATGTTAAGGAAACAACAATGTAGAGGAGTGTCTAAGTTTGAATTTGGTTTTTAAGCTCAATTTCAATTCCACTCAGTTGGTTGAAAATTGAAATGGATTCAAAGTTCAGAATATGTCCAGTTAATTTTGATTTGATAAATGAGTTTCATTAGATGCATTGAGCTGATATATGAGTTGAAAAATGTCTATCTAAAGTTTGAAACTTATATGGGCGCAGTTGTCAACTTCTGCAATGCTACACATTTTAAATATCATGATGCATGGTATTCAATTCAAATGTACATTGTTGAGAACTTGAGATATTGTAAGATATAACTTGACTTGCATATTGCAGCCAGTGTTCTTGTTGAACACTAAAATTGAGATGTTAGATATCAATATATGAAGTATTTGACATTGTCAAAATAAGCTAAAGTAGCTATTTGAGCAGACATTGCATTTTTGACCCATGCCCATAATAAAATGTTTGACACAGTGACGAGGAAAGCTCAACCCATTTCGTATAACCCTCAAAGGAAACCCTCCATTTGACGTAACTTGTAAAATTACGCAACTTTGAGATGGAAGCCTGTTTGGAGCCACTTAAGAGTTAAGACTCCAACTGGGCAAGGTTTTTAAATTTCCACAAATTGTTAACTACTTAACTTCTTGTCGAAACTTTCGATTTCGACGCCAGGCAACATGAAAATGGGGTGTTGTGTTGCTAAGTTGGGATTTCGACAAAATTTCACCCATTGTGATGGGGTTTTGACAATTTTGACAAAATTAATACACAAAATGCTGGCATGTTGACCGATAGGTGGAAGTTTTCACTGAAATAGTCGATTGAGGGAACACAAAACAATTTAGGCAGCTTGGATGTAAAGAAGGCATGCAAGTCCAGTTTTGTTATATTCTAAGTAATAGATGCTTAAATCGAATCTCCTTTAGTCATCCTTAACACCAAGATACTATATTAAAACAAGGTAAGATGCAGATATAAGTTCAACTTGCCCAAACTTGGGTATTTTCACTAAGAATCAAATATTTTAGTGTTTTTTTTTGTGGAAAGCATGTAACATACAATCCTACACGCATCTATAGCTAATGAGCTCGTGCAGTATTCTCTCATATGCCCCGCATGAGGCCACATATGCGGTTTGGCAACCTCTCCGAGCTGCATGTGTATGCAGTCCATTATGAGTTCCTGGCTGCATATGCAACCATTTTTTATGTAGTATGCATTTTGTTATCAATATCTTGTTTAATCTTTTGTGAAGCTACTTATGCACACAGACATACACCCAGATATACATATATGTATACATTTATACATATTTATAACATACTATACATGTACAATTATAATTTTACATATTATTATTTTATATATATGTATATATATATATATGTAATATTATATATATATATATGATTTTATGCTCATATATAGTTAATTTAATAAAATAAATGCAAAACTGCATATGCCCCGCATATGCGCTCGCATTCCGTATATACTCTATGCAATACCCTGGTCGAACGCATACCACATACCACTTTTCAGAACAGTTGAGCTCATGTAAGAAAAATGGATTCCCCCCATTATTTGTTGATTTTCAGTAATTTATATATTTCAAAGAAACGACTTTGTTAATACTATCAAAAAACCAACACCATTTCGTTGTATAGTGACACGCAAGGAAGAATTGGCCAATTTCGACTCCGTTCTGGTGGGCACCAAAACAAAATTTTACAAAGATTTCGACGGGTTTCAACAGCAAAATGAACGAATTAGTTTATAAAATTTTACCAGACCGATCTACTAGTGTAGATCTACTTATTTATGCAGTAATATTTCATATTGGATATGTGAGGGGGCTCTCCTCACGTGCGATTGAAGGAAGTTGAACTGTTTTAATGGGGATATCAATGCCAATTTTATTGGTGAAATGCATGAATCAAGTCGTCGTTGTTTGCAAGCACAATATATAGACTTAAATACACAAATTTATGCAAACATAATATGGTCTAGGATGGTAGGACCTCTAGGTAGGACGACGGGATGTAATACATAAGCAGTGCTGTAGTGGTCTGTCAGTCGAGGAAGTTTGAGATAATTGTGGTTTATGTACCTAATTGAATCTTGAGAACCATGATGGTGGTTTTCCTCCTTGTTGGCTATGCATGAGTTGAATAATTCTGTGAACATATTGGCTCCAATTTATTTTGTTTGATACAAGCATATACGTGTCTCAATGTGTTCTTTATATGCCTACTAGTAACAAAACACATACTCATGATGAACTCAAGCATTGTTGTTGGCCGTGTCTTTTATAGCTAGAGCCCATAGGAACCAACAATGTAGTTAGAGGTGTGATTGGTAGTGGCATATATGCAAAATATCTCGATAATCATGCTGATTTTGGCACTATCATTTTAAATCATGTGATCTCAGAAATGAAGCTAGCGGGTCATCATAACTATAGATGCAGCTCCCAAATCCTTTTTTGAATATTTTCTTTGTAGATCTTTGTAGAAGCAGGAGAAATTGGAAAAGAGAGGTAAAATTGGGTTAGGAAGAGAAGAAACATAAATTAGATTGCCCCTAAAAACCCCAAGGAATCACATAGTAATAGCGAAAGACATGGTACCCAGTTTCTCAAAACAATCAATTTTTGCTTCTGTTGTATTTCACAAAAACTATGCAAAATGTGCCCCTTTTCATTGAAATACACTTATTCTCGTCGAACATCGATATTTGGTCGAAACGTCGTGGATTGTTTTTCAAAACGCTCTTCCTAATTTGAGGTAATTGCATTTTAGTACCCGCTAGTCATTGGTACCGAAATTTTGACAATATCTTCAAAAATCTTAACATTTATAACGCCTAAATTCTTCCTGGATCTATGCCGGTGAGCTATAAATGGAGCCTAAGTTTGTTTTGTTTAGTTTATTCAAATATTTGTGCCAGTCTCAAAGTTGTTACTCAAACGTGTGTTTGTTATTTTTGTGAATGATTGTTCTCGTGCTACATGGGTATAATTGTTGAAACACTATTCAGATGTCCTCTATATGTTCCAAATGTCTTGTTGAAATTGAAAAACTAATGCCAGTAAAATCAATTTGATTGATAATGCTCTTTATTAGAAAACGAGAACAAAATTATAACAGGACTTGAATATCCGAGTTACGTGGTTTTGCAATATCCTTAGTGTGAGGATCCTACATCCACAAGAGGAAAATTAGTTTTACTTCTCAAGGGTTGTAGAAGTTAAAGGGTAATTATTCTCAGGACTGATTACATTTACTCTACTTGCACACAATTACATTATTGCACATACATGATACTAACTGTTAGAATAATTCTAACATTACCATAGTGGATTACATGGTTTATGGGCCGTCGTCCCCTCCAAGGCCTTAATAATAGATCTCGTGTTTCTTCACTGTCCCTCAAGTTGTGCATAGATGTTCCTCATGCACAACTTGGCATGACTGTTTTGCATGACTTCTTTTGTTAATCCTCTAGTTAGAACGTTGTCAATTTGTTTTTAGATCATTAGATATAGAGTCAGTTTTTTCTCTAATGAAATGTCTGTCATTCTCCACATTTTTTAGTCTGGCTGTGCTTAATAGGCTTATTTGTCAGGTTGATAGTTGCTTGGTTATCTTGTATATCTTCTTCTGGATGAATAGAAATGTGCATGGCCGATAGCTATAACTCAACTTCAACACTGGGCTTTGCAACTATAGCTTACTTCTTACTTCTCTTGTTCTCCATTTAATGAGGTTTCCTCCAAGGTTTACACGATAGCCACTAGTGAATCTTCCCCTGTGTTTCAAAAAACGACCGCATGGACCGCATATGCGGCCGGATATGCAGTTCAGTCCCTTAATTGAACCGCATATGGGAATTCAGTGGCTAAAACGGACCATGGGCGCATGGCCGCATATAAGGCCGATTAGTCCCCGATTTTTGAATGGAAAAACTGCTAAGCTGGCAATTTTTTAACATCTCCCCCTATTCTTCATATAACTAAAACTGTCACCTACATTTAGCCTACATTCTGCTTTCATTTCCTCTTTTTTGCGTTACATTCATATATGATTGTTATACATTTAGCTCATTATTGCACATTTGTATGTATTTAAGGGGTATTTGATTGCATATTTGCATCATTGCATCTAAATATTTAGTTCTACAAATTATATCTATAATTATATGATTACTGTATATTTATAAATATAATATAATTAAAATATATAAAAAATCAAAAACCGCATATACTTCCACATATACTCTCGCATACCACATATACTCTATTCGGTGACCTATCCGAACATATAACACATACTGTTTTTTAAAACCATGGTCTTCCCATCTAGAGAGTCTGTCCAATCATCATCAATATGTAAGATATGGCTTGAATGAGGGTTCTCGTGACAATTATTACATTTCTCAATGGTAATGTCAAAAAATTTGTTCTACATTGTGAATGAGATGTGGATTCTAGGAGGTTTATATACCAGCTCGTTGTAAAATGCTATTGTATTTATAGCTGAATGATTTACATGTGTTTACAAGACTCTTATAAAATGAGTTTAAACATGCTTAAACTCATATACTAACATGTATGGGGCTAAACAATTGAAGCAAACATAACATTATGTAGTCCGATAAGAAGGCCCATATAAGAACTCTAACACTTCAACTCAAGCTGCACATAGGTGTTGATCATGCTTAGCTTGTCAACTAGAGTAGAAATGACCTTCCTCCCCAAAGGTTTTGCAGACAAGTCACCGGGTCGCCTCCAACAAGGGTGCAAATCCAGATGTGGATTTTGTATAAATCTTGATGGCAACATAATCAGTTCTAGAGTACCCTTGTAATATTACAATGACCATTCTTATGGTAGCACAATTTTCTTTTGGAAAATTGTTGAGATGCCGAAGAATATGACAAATTGTTCCCAGTAGCATTATCGTGGCTTGTTGAGATATTTGCTAGCCAAGCTGGCAACAACACAATTAGATAAATAAATTTACCAACCATTTTCTTTTTCATTTGCTATGAAGAAATGGGGGTGAGGAGTCATCATCCTAGGAACATTAGCATCGAGCGACGTGCCTGCTGGTTTGACGTAGATATTATGGGTGTCCTACGGAGGTATAGTACATACTTCTTTTGCGATATGCTAATAGAAGTGGTGCCAAGCCACTTCAACCCTTAACAATATTTGATATTGTTTGGATGTTAACAAAGTGTTTTGAGATTTTTCGGAAGCCTGTAAGATCATCCCCATATAGAATTGTATCATCAACATACATCAGTAAGTCTATAATTCTAAAGGTGCTCTATGAACAAAAAATAATCAGCATGACATTTGCAAATGCATGTTTTGAGAAGAATATGGCTTATTTTCCAGACTAAGCATGAGGACTTTGCTTCAAGCCATATAGGAATTTCATTAGGCGACAAACTTTATCACACTCTCCCTGAGCAGAAAATCTAGGAGGTTGTGCCACAGAGACGATTTCCTCCAAGAACCCTATAAAAGGAAACAATCTTAACATCAAGCCGATTTCCTCCAAGAACCCTTTATAAGGAAACAATCTTCACATCAAGATGAAAAAGAGGTCAATCTAGAATCTCTAGACCGACAACTACGTATGTAAGAACACATACAATATTAATACGTGCAATTAGAGAGAATATTTCAAAGTAACCCATTGCATAGGTTCGAGTGTAGCCTTTAGCGACACTGAACTTTAAGGTACTTGATTGTACAATATGGATGATACTTTAGGGTAAACACTCAACGACAATTCACTGAAGCACAATTACGAAGAGGATCTATGAAATTCCATGTATGTCATTCTGACAAGGCTTGAATTTTTACTTCCATAACTTTATGCCAGGGTGAGATAGACAATCAACAATTATCTTTAGAACCATGACAATAGATAAAGCTGAAGTGAAGCAGGAGAAAGGACCGAGTTAGTCATGTGAACAATGTCTAGCAATATCATAATTGGCATAAGAAGGCTTACCCCTAAATTTAGCAATAGATTAATCTAAATTAGAAAGATCAAAAGTAGGGGAACAATCTACCTGACATTTGTTGTCTAAATCCCCATGTAGAGAAATGGAGGTGATGTAGAGGTGAGGGGGTATAGTAGGTGGGCGACGTTCCTGACATTCATATACTTGTATATGCTTGTTGTAGATTGATTGGGTCATGCTCCATCAATACAGGTATGGACAAGGTAACATGAATGGTGGTGCCAAGATATGAGAGTGAAAGACTCCCCAACTTCAGAAAACATATCAGTTTAATGAGGACGACATCTTGATCGATAATCTACATGCATTAGACCAACGCTTATGCATGTGGAACAACACATGAAAAAACTTTTTGTGGCTCAAGGAGAAAGATTTTCACAACTAGGGGTCAAAATTTTGACAAAGCACGCAATAGAATTTCTTGGTTGTGAAGTGAAGGAGTTGTTTTTGCTTAGAATGGAGAAGGGAATTATGTGATGGATCACTTATGTGGGCATGTGATCAATGAGGTAGCAAGTTGAGTAGCGCTTCATGCCAAAAAAGTTTGGAAACATGGGAGTGGAACATGATGCAATTGGAAACATCTGGATGATGGTGGTTTTTGCGTTCTGCAACCCCATTAGGCTGAGCGATATAGGAACATTAGGTTTGGTGAGTGGTTCCTTGGACCCTACAGAATTAAGTAAGTTCCATCTAGATAAATTTCATGGCATTATTAGTTTAAAAAATTTTAATGGAAGAGGAAAATTGAGTTTTGGATCTCGACTAAGGTGTTAAAAATTGGCAAAACTTGCAAGCGATCTTTAAGTAAATGGATCTGCACAATTCTTGAAAATCATCAGTAAATGGCATAGACCATTGTACCAAAAAACATTTGAAACTTTGCAAAGTCCTCACAGTTTACATCAAAATGTACTAAATAAAATACAACAATAGTAGATGAGGCAGAACGTGTAAAAAATACACGGTTTGATTGCCAAGTTGACAAGATTCACATACAGACAAGAACCAGAAAGTGCGGTAAATATAATTTTTAGTTTGGTAAGAGATGGTGTCCAAGCCGAGCATCTCATTGGGAAGCTGAAGTTGAGGATAGTGTTATGGCTGCAAGTGTCTTGATGTGTTGATTGAGTTAGTAGAGAACATCATAAATGGGAGTGGATTTTGATGATTAAACAAGTGATCACAAGGCTTGCATAAATAGGAGTCTAGATAGGGTAGCACTCTTATGTTCCCCAATATAGGACCAAACGCAAGACCTGTACATAGAGACTCTAACACTCCTCCTCAAGATGGGTCATGGGTGAAACACGTCCAACTTGCCAATATAGACTCGTAAAGAAAAACATACAAGATAACAAAACCCCATACAAAAATTTGATCTCCCCTTGAATGTAATACTACCAACACTCAAGCACTCTCCCATGAGAGAAAACACAAAATAAGTAGCAATCAAGTCTTTTCGCCCCTAAAGTAGATAGTGCGAAGGTGGTAGTAGATAATTTGACTCCCATGAAACTCTTAACAGTAAGGAAGGTAACATGAAGGAAATTGCGTTAAGCAGTAGATAGCAACACATGTGCATTGTAGTGCCCATCTCAGTCGTTGATGTCGCAGTCCAGAGGGTACTGGGTGATAGTTAGGCAGCAATCGACGTGCATACAAAGAACAAACAAATAGAGAGTCAATATGCAAATAAAGCACAAACAAACTAGAGTGCTGAAACACAGAACAATAGTCGAGTGCACAAGGCACAGACAAGCATGGAGATAGAGACAACGTAGCTGAAATGAACAACTTTGTACGCAAATGAACATATAGATATTAACTTCAAGATAGTAGTAGCAAAAATCTGATCCTCCAGAATCCAAACTCTCCAAGAAACATGTATATACAGTGAAGATCCACAAATATCCACAAATATATATAGAACAACAAGATCCATAGATATGGTGCATGCAAAAGTGGAACATGCCAAGCTGTCCTCCAAGCACTAGATGCAGAATTGAGGCCCTCGACAATGACCACATCAATGGCAGGGAGATTTCACAAAGTTTTGACGATATACGAACCCTACAAGCCATAGAAAATAAGGGGAGCCTTACGACTGGTTGTTGTTGTATGCATCTTAGCTTTTCTTGGGTGGATCTCTAGACTATCACTAGTCTTCTCGGCATCAGTGCCATAGGGGCAGAGTGGGTCTCACAAGATTTAGGGTGTGGAAGGTTTTTTTTTTTTTCCAGTGTTGTCGAATGGTCGGGTGTTGAAAGGAAGTGATGAACTGGCAGAATCAGATAAAATGTAGCAATCTTGAAATAAATGAAATAAAATGGTGAAAGAAGGATGGCAACAGAAGCCAAGGGGGAGGCTGGAAGTGTAAACGTGAGAGAGAGGGGTGGGGTCAGGTGAAGTGGAACCGTTGTTGATTGAAACGATGGTAGGGAATGCGTGATTAGGAAACAAAATAAATGACGGAAGGGGAACAAGAAATAAACAAGTAGGAGAAGAAAAGCTTCCGAATTAAAAAAAAGGTGAAAGGAAAGATGACAAGAATAGTACGAATAAAGTAGAACAAAAAAGTTAAAAAGGAATAGAGTATAAATGGAAAGGGAGTCGCGATGGAAAAAGAGAAGGAAAACCAACAATGCCGAACAAAGAAGGTGGAGCAAGAATTCAAATCGGAAAACAAAAGACCACCAAGGAAAAGAAACTCATGTTAACGGAACTGAATAGGAAAAGAAATAGAAGGAATAGCAAGTTGACACAACAAGAAAGGAAACCAACAAATAAGAAAGAGGGAATGTTAAACCTGCCCTGCTAATAAGTCATTGTGGCTTAGCGGATGTCTGGCAGGCGACCAAGCTAAGGAGTGGCGGCGACTCATAGGCGGAGGAAATAAATTTTCTCTCTTCTAGGATGGGTTTGGATCACTACTCTGATATCATGTAGAATACTAAATGGGACTTGACTTTGATAATTAAACAAGCGATTCCAAGGCTTATATAAATAGGAGTCTAGACATGGTAGCACTCCTATACTCCCCAATATGGGACTAAACACAAGACCTATACATAGAGACTCTAACAACTGAGATATAACAATTTAAGAGGGAACTCTTGTACAAAGAGAGTAGAAGGTAAAGACATAGGATAAGCATGGGCATTCCTAATTCTTCAACAATGTAGTGGGATCAATCAACAAGCATCACGAGCAGAATACTTGAAGATTTCATCAAGGAATCAAACATTGAGGTATTACTGCAAATATGATAAGCCCTATATTCAATAATTCAACGATTACTACCAAATGTAGGTGCAATAATGAGAAGGTTAGAACTAGTTGTGGAGGGAGCATGATGTTGTGATGGATTTTGAACTGTGACTAAGCGCTCAAGCAGAGAGTGGTAGGGTTAGGCGACATAGTAGGACTAGAGTTGTCATCAATATAGATTTTGGTTTGCCCAAGTTGGCATACTGTATTTATCCCAACATTGGTCTTTGATGTGGTTGTTGCGACCACAAATGTTGTAATGATGGGTCTAGAAGATTGTCATTTTTCACGTCTAGCTCCCAGTGAAGAGTGGCCACATCCACGTCCAGATCCTGCTAGAAGGGCAACAACGTTTGAGGGAACAAGAAGCATAGGCTCCTTGGACAAGAGACATTGGAAGTGTTGCAGTCAAGGAAGAAAATGTCCGGTTTCGATGCCGTTTCGGTAGCCACATAAACATAAATTTCGACAAATTTCGACAGATGCATTCATGGCATTTCGATGACCAAATGATCGAATTGTTTATCAAAATTTTACCAGAACAATCTACTAGTGTAGATCTACTCAAATATGCAATAATATTTCATATTGGATATGTGAGGGGGGGCTCATGTGTGAGTGAAGGAAGTTGAACAATTTCGATGGAGATTTTGAGGTCAATTGAATGGAGAAATGAATGAATCAAGTCATCATAGTTTGCAAGCACAATATATAGACTTAAAAGACACAAATTTATGGAAACATAGCATGATCTAGGATGGTAGGACCTCTCGGTAGGATGACAAGACGTAATACATAAACAATGTTGCAGTGGTATGTGAGTGAGTATTGAGGAAGCATGAAACAGCTATGGTTTATGCATCTAGTTGAACCATGATGGTTGTCATCCTCCTTGTTGATTATACCTATCAACATATTGGCTCATGTTTATTTTGTTTT
The DNA here is from genome assembly GCA_963693085.1 of Alisma plantago-aquatica. Taxonomy (NCBI): domain Eukaryota; kingdom Viridiplantae; phylum Streptophyta; class Magnoliopsida; order Alismatales; family Alismataceae; genus Alisma; species Alisma plantago-aquatica. The sequence continues at coordinate 519,205,865 of OY856409.1, read as the reverse complement.
ATACAAGCATAGATGTGTCTCACTGTTAATCTCCATATGCTTACAAGTGATAAAATGCAAACTAATGGATTAACTCAAGCTTTGTTCTTGGTCGTGTGCTTTTGTAGTGAGAGCCTATAGGAGGCAACCATGTAGTTAGAGGTGTGATTGATAATAGCATACATACAAAAAATATCGATAGTGATACTAATTTTGTGCACTATAACATAGATCGTGTGACCTCAAAAATGAAAGTTAGCGGGTCATCATAGTCATAGATATCACTCCTAGACACATTTTTAAATATTTCCTTTGTAGATCTTTATAGAAGTGAGAGAAATAGGAGAGAGGTAGAATTAGGCTAGGAAGAAAAGAAACATAACTTAGATTGCCCCTAACAAGCCCAAGGAATCACATAGTAAAATCTACATACATCGTACCCCATTTCTCGAAATAATAGATGTGTTTCTTGAAATTTCGTCGAAATGCGGACGAAATGGGCCCTTTTTCATTGAAATTTACCTAATTTCGTCGAAATTCGAAATAATTGTCAAAATTTATTTATTTTTTTCTGGCGAAATTCCCTACGTACAGACATGTAAGGCCATTTCTATGTCCGATCGTCGGCGGCATCGAAATAATTAGCGAAATTTTGCCAATTTCGATGAAATTTTGAACATTCTTACAGTATTTCATGAACATCGGGAAAAGGACCATTTAAGAGAATTTGCTCGGCTAAGCCAGAGACAAGAATCAGAAAGAGTGGATAGGAATTGAACGAATTGAAGTTATCTTTGCTGCTTGAAGTTTCTACCAGAGGTAAGGGGTTCAATACATCCTAAGATCGTCATAAAGATTTTTGAAATAACCATAGTGATCTTCAATCTCGGTGTCCGACACAAGTTTAAGTTTGGTTAACTTGTGATAAATATCATAGATAATCTTTGGATCTATATGTGAGCATAAACTTGCGCAAGTTGATCACACATTGCCATAGCAAAGTCGAGTCAAGTGAGAGAGGGGATGATGTGTGGTTTGACACTATTGATGATCCATCTGATGGTCGGAGTCAATCTTCTTGCAAAGTCGCATCAGTCTTGGCTTTATTTCCCACTCCATCAATACGGGTAGCAGGGTCCATGTTAGTGAGGTGTGTTGCTTTGTCTTGTACAATGTTATATTTCTCGAGAGAGCGATGCTACATGACACATTTCTTGCCATCCCAACTTAAAGACGGTGTGGCGAGAAGGATTCATCAAATTCATTACAATGGCGAGTAAGGAAAGAGAGAGCATTATAGAAGCATTAGAGCCAATACATGGTGTGTTGGGAGATCACATGACATGTAAGCAACGTTCAAAATTTTAACAAAATGATCAAAATTTCACCAATTTTTTTTTGTCAATCGGACATCGAAATGGGCTGACGAAACTCTCAAAATAGGTAGATCATTGTTTTTTTTTTACTTTTTCATATACTATGTACTACATAGAGCATATTTTTTGCATAGTTTTGTGCCTTAATTTGTTGATTTCGCCATTGAAAATTGACATCAAAATTCCCCATGGAAATGCCCATCGAAACAGTTCAGTCATTCACTCACAAATGTCGAGACCCCACCCCCACATATCCAATATGAAATATTATTACATATTTGACTAGATCTACACTAGTGATCATTTTGGTAAAATTTCATAAATTAATTCGTGAATTTTTCCATCGAAACGCTGGAACATGTTTATCTAAACTTCTGTCAAAATATATCAAAATTTCTGACCGAAATGGCATTGAAATCGGACATTTTCTTCCTTGCATGTAAGGGAGCAACATAACATGTAGAAATGGGTAGACATAGATGAATACACCTTATAGAATGGCGACATGCCATGTCTCTGCAACAATAACCATACTTGTCAAGGTGACAAGGTGACATTGTGTTGCAGTTGAGCGCCTTGCGACTAGTCGCAACTAGGCGTCGCTTAGGCAGCTTTAAAAAGTTAAATTAGTAGTCTACTTAACATGCATGTATGCATATATTTTTTTGTTTTTTGAAACTTTTCTCCGTTAATTTACATCTATATCACAATTATATGCAAGTACATAAACTTATGGATATTTCAATGGCATACATATGTATTTTAGTAACAGAGCATGAAAAATTACATTTTCTTATAAAGTTTACTTAGCATTTCCAAAACAAGAAGGTAATTCCAAATAATCTAAGAGATTGAGATTTAGTACATAAGTAAAGATGAATTGCAAAGTATTGCTTATGTTTGATAATATAGCCACTAAACATAAACTGAATTTAAGACAATAAGGTAAAATATGAAAATCCAGGAAATGTTTATTGACAGAAATAATTATAATTAAATATGATATTTGGCACATAACAATCACAAGAATGCTCGTTTTGAACACTAAAACACAAAAACAAACCATTAAAAATCATTAATACGCAAAAAAGTGCAAAATTAACATAAGGCGGCAAATTAGGCGAAGCACATAAATTCCCCCTTGGGAGCTCTAAAATAATAAGAGACGACTACTTGTTGTATTGATAAGAGGAAACCCTGTTCCTATAAATGGGAGACTGGGGAAGCGTACAGACACAAACTAACCCTAATGGGCCATGACATATTTGGGGCCATATTACAAAATAACATAAATAAACAAACTCTCTAATAGGCGCCTTGCCGCCTAGGCGAGACCCTTAACAAGTATGGCAACAACAATTGCCGTGTAGCTGAGACACATCATGTCTTAGCAACAACGAGAACAAGTAGTTGGCGGCACATCGTAGAGGCATTGTACGTCGTGTCGTGTAGCATGTGTGATTTGGACACATGTTCAAATCGAGGTGGCGACAACAACAAAATCATATCCAAACCTCGTGTGATCAAAACTCTATGTATTGACTGTTTCCTAGTAGACTGGTAGACACCCTGTGATCCTACATACCATGTAATGGCTGCATGGTAGTTGACCACGTCAATCACACGTGTTGTTGGCATAGCAGACAACGAACAACTAAGAAGCAAGGGAAGGGATTCTAAGATGCCAGAGTAGATCCAGGATGGCCTTGCTGGTCATAAGATGTTCTAAACAAGGTGTCCTAAGCATGATCACCATTAGAGATATGAGAATGTGTGGTATTCAACTCAAAACTAGTTGGCTATGAGTGAAGGGACCACACACCTTATAAGCCTAAGGACCACCCTAGAACTTAGTGGCATGGGACAATCATTCTCACATCTCCCCTCAAGTGCAACCATTTTTTTGTGTGCTTGCACTTGTTATATTAGATAGAGTGTGGTCCCCACACTTGTTTCGTGTGGTCCACTCTGATACCATATGTGAATGTGTGATATTCAACTCAAAACCAATTGGAAATGAGTGAAAGGACCACATCTTATAAGCCTACGGACCACCCTAGAGCTCATCGGTGTGGTACAATTATTCTCACACCCCCTCAAGTGCAATCACTTTTTTGTGTGTGCTTGCACTTGTTATTTTTTGTAGGGTGTGGTCCTCACACTTGTTTCGTGGGGTCTGCTCTATTGCCAAATGGGAGCGTGTTGTATTTAACTCAAAACCAATTGGCAATGAGTGAAGGGACCGCACACCATATAAGCCCAAGGACCACCCCAGAGCTCAATGATGTGAGACTATTCCAAAATCCCCCTTAGCTCTGATGTCATATGAGAATATGTGGTATTCAACTCAAAACCAGTTGGCTATGAGTGAATGGACCACACACCTTATAAGCCCAAGGACCACCCCAAAACTTACCGGTAGGACAATTATTCTCACACCCCCCTCAAGTGCAACCACTTTTTGTGTGTGCTTGCACTTGTTATTTTAGGTAGGGTATGGTCCTCATACTTGTTTCACACTTATTATTTTAGGTAGGGTGTGGTCCTCACACTTGTTTACACTTATTATTTTAGGTAGGGTGTTGTTTCGTGGGTTCGCTTTGATACCATATGAGATTGTGTAGTATTCAACTCAAAACCAATCGACAATGAGTGAAGGAACCACACACCTTATAAGCCCAAGGACCACCCCAAAGCTCAGCGGTGTCAGACTATATCAACAAGAGACTAAGAGAATAGAGACGTACGATTTCCCAAAGAATAGCCCTAGGATTGGAGGCCAGTGAACTAAATTTTGCCGAAGTTGGGCGAAATTGTGCTAAAATTTTGAACTTCGACCATGTGCAATGTTGGATCCCCAGTACTTCGGCCTCGTCCAAACTTTGAGGTGAAGTTTCACTATTGTCAACAAAGTTGACTTTTTGTGTGTATTTTTATCCCAACATCCCCGAAGTTGTCGATGTTTCCTCGAAGTTGGGGTTGGTCCAAAACATTAATCCCAACTATTGCCCTAAAGGCCTTATAAAGCATAAGTGTCACCTCCAACCCTCCTTCACAACTTTTCATATGAACTCCTATGTTTGTTGGTTGTCACTCTTTCCTTGAGAGGGTGTTGTAACTACTATTTGACTGTATATTGTATAAAATACATATGGTGAACTGTATTTGTATATTTGTATTGCACACTTGACCCTTGCAAGCAACACATTGTATTATCAACCTACCAAGGGCATTATGAATCGTGTTTTTTTTTGTTAAATTAACATATATAAGATAGAGGTACAACATAATTAGAAGTTCTTAATCGAAGTTTCCTTCAAATTCACATCTTTTTCTTCAAAAATGGCATCGGCGTTTATCAAAGTTTGTGTCTAGACCAAGGAAGAAAATGTCCGATTTCGAAGCCGTTTCGGTGGCCACAAATAGAAATTTCAACAGAGCTTGCAATAATTGCTTTCCTGGTGTTTTGGAAAAATTAATGAATTAATTTATGAAATTTACACTCAAATATGTAATAATATTTCTTATTGGACATGTGGTGGTGGGGTCTCGCAATTTGTGAGTGAATGACCTTGAACTGTTTTGATGGGCATTTCGATGGGGAATTCTGATGTCAATTTTCAATGGTGAGATCAATGAATCAAGTCATTATAGTTTGCAAGCACAATATATAGACTTAAGGACACAAAACTGTGAAGAAAAATGCTCTAGGTAGTACATAGTATATGAAAAAGTGAAAAAAATCGATAATCTGCTTGTTTTGAGAGTTTCGTCAGTCCATTTCGATGTCCGATTGCTAGCGACACAGATAAAATTGGCGAAATTTTGATAATTTTCTTCAACATTTTGAACATTGGTCTAAACTTCCTTGAAATTTCCACCAACTTCCACTTTCACACTTGGCCAAGTCGACACGAAGTCGGAAGCCCTGCACCATGTTGGAGGCTATATGGGAAAGTTGTATGCCATGAAGAAGAGGGAAGCCTTATATACGAGGTGGTTGGAAAGACTCTGGTGGACAATGGCTTAGGGAAGAAGACGATGGCAGAAGAGGAGGGGAGGAGGGAAGAGGGGAGGCTAGGGAGGGGTTTTCTCTCGGCTTCCATCTCTAATACCATGTAAAATGGTGTTGGTTTTTTAACTGTGATTTACACGTTCTTATAAGACTCTTATAAATAGGAGTTTAAGCATTCTTAAAGTCATGTACTATTAGATTGGGACTAAACAGCTAAAGTAAACATAAAATAACATACATTCAATTAGCTGGCCCGTAGGGGAACTTTTATGAATTAATACTGTTTATCCAGTCATTTTCTGGATGTCTTCTCTATTTTTTGAAGCTGGAAATTATCTAGATTTCTAGTTTTAAGAATGCCCATGCACTGCGTCATGCAATATTTCTGTAGCTTGGGTATCTTTTCTATTGTTGCATCCTTTATTTTTCAATTACAAACAAGTTCCTTATCAGTGTTTAGATCCTTATGTGATAACTGGCTACATGCAGAATCACTAGTGGGGCTCTTGTTATCTTGATAGGGGCTGCTTGTAAGGTCACTGAAAGAAGGGCCCGTGCAGATAAACTTCTGTCGTACATTTCACTATGTGATAAACAACCTTGTAGAGTTCCATATCTTTTTTTCATTCAGGTACATATGCATGCACATTTCAATTTCTTAATTGGATTTGCTTTACTTTTAAATATGTTTTTCGTCATGCAACAGGGTACTTTGGTTGGCCTGTCATCAATAATGGTGTGGATCTGCAGTTCTCGTCGGAGTCAGAAGAAGGAATTGCTTCTTGTGCACCAGATTATGAATTGGTCGATTATTGGTATGTCAATTTTACAACTACCCCTTGTACAATAACTACACCTACCAAACCAAATATGACGAAATGGAAAAAAATGAGCTTTTCCCCCATGTCCATGTCTCATGAAAAGAAAAAAGAGAGAAAATAAATGCTTATTATAACATGAAACAAGCATAATCTCCCATATATGAATATAATCATACAAGGAAGCCTCCCACCACCACAAACAAAGGAAAACAAAGAGAAGACACTACAGTAGCAAATTCATTGCACAACAAATTTTGGCTGGCTCAAACGTTTACAATTCGAATAGTTTGGGAAAAATTAGTTGAATATGAATCAGAGTTCGGTCATCATTTTTGGTGAGATATATTGGTAATAAGTCACACACACATACATATACATGCATACATACATACATATGGGGCAAGGTAACTATCAAGTATGAAAAGCAACTATTGTACATAAAAAGTAACTATTCCGTGCAAAAAATAATTATTTGAGTGGAAAAATAACAACACTAAATATACATAAAAATGTAACTTTTGTACTTTTAATGTATATATTTAGCGTTGTTACTTTTCTGGTCAAATTTTTACCTTTGTACCGAACATAGTTACTTTTCGTTCCTAATACTTACTTTTCCGATACATGAGTAGTTTGGCCAAAATATTGGTGAAATTCCACAGACGCGCCCGCACACACACACACACATAATGGAAAACGATAGCTTGCATTCTAACATTAACAAACCATAGTTGTACAAGTTCCCGCCTTGACGCTGGAGGGGGGTTCCCAATTTCAGCCACCTAGGCGCTTGAGTGGCCTACATGGGCGCCTAGGGCCCTATTTGGGTTACTTAGAGGGTGAATTAACTTAATTTTGATCTGAATTAGATCAAATTAGACCATTTTAGGGTTGAATGAGGTCAGATTTGTCTGATTTAATTTATGTTAGGTCTGTTTGGGTCAAATTAGGTATGTTTTGTGCTTAATTGGGTCAAGTTATGTCTTTTGCTTCAGTCAAGCCTAATATGGAAAAAAATATAGGCCTGGTTTTGTTCGATTGAAGTCATAATGAGGGCCATGGTTTATGACAAAAATTGCGATGTTTTGGTCAAAATTTTGATTTAGACCACTACCAAACATCGTCGACGTTCCAAATTGCCGACATTTCCGATATTTACTTTCATTAAAAAATTCTAAAAAAATGTGGGAGACCCCCCTTAATTTAATGCAAAATATAAGATATAACATGTTTTGTATATATATATATATATATATATATATATGGGTTCATCTTTAATACCCAGCTGGTAGCTACCTGCTCTATAAATAGTTACTTTTTGTGTTTTTTTTTACTTCACACGTGTGTAGGGTTACATTACCTTCCAAATAGTTACATTACATGCATGATAGTTGCATTTGTAATGGATGTATAGTTACATATTTGTTACAGAATTTTTACTGTGTATCCTGCCCGATATTACCTTTTTAGTCGAATACTTACTTTTTGACAACATAGTTATTTTTTTTGTCCAGATAGTTATTTTTCTGACCAAATAGTTACTTTTTCGTGCTGCATGGATAGCGAAAACTTAATTACCTGCGCGGGTAGTGAATGAACCCCCTATATATATGCCTAAAATGCATTATTGAAATCACCATCAAAATAGTTTTGTATCTTTTCACTCACACATATAACACCCAATACCAACATATGATATTATTGCATAATTTGGTGTATGCATGTATATACATCATCCTGGTACAATTTCATGATTTACATTATTTAATTGATCATAGAAACTTGTGTCAAAATCATGTGTTTGACATGAGTTGAATTATCAAAACTTTGGTCGAAAATTCTGTAAATTTCTATTTCTTGACCATTGGAAATGGTGTCAAAATCGACATTTTAAACTATGATTTAGGAAAATTAGGGCAAGTTGATTGTATTTAGCTCTAATTTCGAATAAATCAGGGCAAGTTAGGTCTAATATAGGTCATGTGAGGTATGGTTTTGGTTTACTTGAGATTGAATAAGCTAAGAGAACATCAATGTAAATAAACTTATTAAAATATATATGTGGATACATCTATATGCAAGTATGTTGTAAGTTAGTTGCAATAAGATGCAAATGATTGAGCCAAAAAGTGTCTTTGCTGTATGCCTAAAAAGACTAGGCCTCCTAGGCTTTGACACGTAGACTGCTAGGTGCCCCTGCCCTAGAGGGCACTGCCTAGCAGCCAAGAGATTTTTTGGCTTAGTCATTTTTGTCCTATTGTGACTAACATGCACCATATAATTTGAGAAATGACAAAAAATCATCAAGATACAACATACATTCGTAATGCACTCACGTTAAGAAACAAATGTAGATGTATAAACATCAAGTTTGACAAGCTAATTACATAAAGGCTTAACTTAATCAACAAGCAATCAACATTTTGAATAATTTCAATACAAATGCGGTTGATACATACAACACAAATTTAAAACATACATACTGGTTGGCAATTTAGAATGATGCAAAACAATAATATCTGGGCAAAAAAAGGTGGGATAGAGGTTGTACCTATTTGATGATACAAAAGAAGATCAATCATACTTGGGCATGCACTGCCATCAAGATGCCTGTGAAGTTAGACATGAAAAGAGGCAGATTCACCTATTAGTTATAAACGTAAACAAAAAGTCAAGGACGGAAGTCACAAAGACAGGAGGGAAAAAGAAGTGTTTTAGGAGGGGAAGGGGAAAGAAATTAAAAAAGGGGGATGTAGCACAATTTGAATGAAGGGGGAAGGGGCAAGGAAGTGTGGAGGAAGGGATAATGGAGAGAGTGCAAGTTTGGAGGAGGGGCTTATGGGGAACAGAGTCCGGGGAGAAGGGAAGAAAAGTCTATGGGAGCTAGGAATTGAGGGAGGTGATAGGGAACATGAGGGGTGCGTTTGTGGGAGTAGGTATTATAAAGTAGGAGAGAGTATTGAGGGGACATTGACAAAATTTGAGAAAGTGGTGAGGGGATGACTAATAGGGAAGGCATACACACATTTAGAGAAAGAGGAAAGGATTCCTTCTAGGAAGAAAAGAGGCAACCGCGACAATGAGGAAAAATAAAAAAAAGAAACAAAAAGAGCTAAAGAAGGAGATATCACAAACGAGGGAATAAGAAAAACAAGATCACATGGAGAAGATAATGAAACAAAGAAAGAGAATAACATTTTTTTAAGGGAGGGGGGCGAAGAGGAACATGAGGAAGACGAAGAGGGGTACCTTCGTAGGAGTAATTCTGGAAGCTACTTGTTATGACGCACACCTAGGCGTCAAGGTGTCCCCAAGGGGGTATGCTTGAAGCACCTTGACCTATGTTACCCTTGAGTTTTTTTAGGATCCATAGCCCTATTACATCGATGTTTATGCTATTTAAAAGTGTCCTCATGTTCTATTTAAGTATTTTTGTCTTCGTTTTTTACACAATATTGCTATGTTTAGGAAGTAATACCCTTAGTAACTATTTTACTTGGCATTTGCATTTATCTGATTTCTATGTATTGTTGTCTTTTCAACCATAATTAGGTACCAATTGCAATGTAAATCATCATAATACTTAATTAATACCCTTCTTGCTTATCATTGGAACTTCAGATGCCCATATTAGATGCAAAATTATGTAATAAGTTGAATATAAACCAAGTAAATAAAATTGGCTGCCTATGCTATGTAAAAGCAATGTTATCCTTGATTCATAGGCAAGTCTACAGTTGATATATAAAAGACTATAGAACTTTACTACAACCCCTTTTGTATATTATTGAAACCTAATATACCAACTTAATAATTAATAAGTTGCACTTGCATTATGTTTGTATTAGAGATCAACCACAAAAGATATCTATATATCCAAGTATGACTATTAGATATATGTATATATTTGTCTATGTAACAAAAGATGTATTCATCCAAGTTTAACTATGAAACACGTGTCTATATCTTTGCTGTAATGATAAAATGTATGTATACGATGTGTAAAACCATAAACACCATGTATGAAAAATGTAGATATTTATAACATAAAAACATTGCCTAGATGTCAAGGTGCCCAACCTTGCCGCCTCAACGAGTGGTAGTTCTGTTTCTCCTTGTGCATGCGAATCACCTTCGCAAAGAGAGCGATCAATGCCCATGTTGAATTGTCGAAGGAGGGAGGGAGGAGGTCGGGGAAGGAGTTAGAGCAAGAGAGCGAGGTGGGTTGGGGACAAGGAACCTGAGGGAGGGACGAAGCTGGCTTGTGGGTTTAAGGGTATGTTGCCCCTAAGCCACGTAATGTATCTGTAGTTTTTTTTCATAATAATGGGATCAAGCGACTTGTACTCTTTTTTATGTGAAACATACAAAATATTTAAATACATAAAAATACAGTAAATTTGGCAACTGACATACCAAATGGGTAAAACTTTTTTCAACACAATAATCGAGAGTTGTTTCTTAAAAATCACCAAATTTGTTAGTATACAAAGAAATACCTTATGGAGCACTTTGTGACCAAAGACATTGGGCGTCTTTGGTATTTTCTGGGCATTGATGTCGCACACAACAAAAGTGGAGTATATCTGTCGCAAAGGAAGTATACTCCAGACTTATTGACTGAAACTGAAATGCTGGGTTGTCGACCTGCTGTCTCACCTATGGATCAAGCACATGATCTATGGGCTGAATCCTCTCAACCCTGAGAAGAGAAATATCGTTACAAGCGACTGGTTGGTAAACTTTTGTATCTCATTGTTATTAGGTCCGATATCTACTTTTCTATGGGAGTTCTTAATCAATTTATGGATTGCCCTAGGCAGTGTCCGTAGGAGTGTGCATGTCATGTCCTGAAATATTTGAAGAAAATGCATCGAGACATGCACTATTTTATAAAAGATATAGACACCTTGATGTAACCGGATATTCTGTGCTGATTATGCAGGGAATAAGTCTGACAGGAAATCCACTTCTGGTTACTGTACCTGCGTAGGAGGTAATCTAGTTACTTGGCGAAGTAAGAAACAAAACGTTGTTGCCAGATTTAGTGCAGAGTCTGAGTATCGTGCAATGACACATAGTACTTGTGAGTTGTTATGGATTAAATCCATTCCTACAGACTTTGGATTTCCTATCACTTATGCTATCCTGATGTATCGTGATAATCGTGCCACTACCTTCATTGCTAGTAACCCTATTTTTCATGAGAGGACCAAGCATATTGAAGTCCACCGCCATTTTCTCCAAGATGTTGTACTGGATAAGAAGATTACTACTCCTTTTCTGCCATCATATGAGCAAATTGTAGATATATTTACTAAGCCTCTCTTTGGCAAGAGAGTTGAGGGATTGTGATGCAAGTTGGGCATGATTGATATCTATACTCCAACTTGAGGGGGAGTATTGAGATATATTGCTATCTTTTATTTCCTGTTTTATGTCTTTCTTAAGTATCCTGTAACATGGGCCTTTGTATAAGAGGCCCATTAGGGTTTTTCTGTTTACTTCCCTGTACTGCCTCCTATTTATAGGAGTGAGTTTTCCCTTTTCTAAATATATAAAGACGGCACACTTCCACACATTCTACGTGTTTATCTATGTATATGAGTGTGGCAGTGGGTGCCTGTTTGTCTGCATTTGCAACTTGTATGTACAGAATTTAGAGAGGACAAATTCACAACTTGAGTAATTCCTATATATTAAAAATATTAATGTGAAATGTCAAGTTGAATACTGTTACAAGATTAAATAGTCATTAACATAAAACATGCCTTTATTTCACATAATTTTGACATAAAAATGCAAGTAATAGATATGAATAACTCGCACCTGATGGTTTTCACATTTATATATGAACATATTATTGTGTCAATACAAAAAAGAACAAACAAAAGTGCGTTGTGTACAAGACAGATATTTGTTGACACGGATGAGGTTCATGATATTTTGATACGACACTTTCATGATAGTCTGATATGACGTTACACATCTGACCTCCACAATAGTGAATAAAGTTAGATATCCTACAAGGACTTAAATCTGTCCACTCAGATGACTGTTTGCCGAGTATGCATTAGATAAGTTGAAAATAAGTAGAGTATAAAACTCCTATATCTTGCATAATCTAGCCTAAATATGATTTTGTGCATGACAAAAACAACCACGATTTTTAAATACTACAAACAACTGTTTTTTTTTGGGTTTCTTTTCTCGGCTGGAGGAAGTTGCTGTTGACACAGGTTGCTGAAATAGTTTCTATTCCAGTATCTCTATCATGATGGAAAAGTCCTTTGAGCCCTAAAAGGGAATCTTTTCATTTTTTTTCATTTTTGGATATCTTGCATGTATAAAGTTATAATTTTCACTGCTTTCATTATAATTCTGAATTTTGAAATGCACTCTGCATGCATACTGTTTTAGAGTTGGGATGTTGTTTGACTTTATGTATCTGCGAATTACTTGATTTCTCAATGTGACTCAATTTCTTATCTTACAATTTCTGTGTCAAAGAATTTGTATGTCCGTGTACACACAAAACACTTGGCACTCTATTTCTTCTATCATGCTGTTACTGCCGCCTCAGTTGATATAACAGTTGTAAATCTGAGTTGCAAAATTCTGGTCTCAGATCTATCCAGACATACAGAGCATAGAGACCTATTGTGACTGATTTTATATTTTTTTGACGATGCATTTTAAATTTTTCCTGAGGCTTTGAAATCATAATCTGTGGAGTTACTTCCATTGTAATACTTTTTTCTATAGTTTTGCTGGCTGTTGTGTATATAATTTTTACAGTTTTTTTTTTGTCAGCCATATATTTACAGTTGGGTTGATAAGAAAAGTATATGTAAACATGGACAAGGTTGTAGTTAGTGAATTAAGAATTATGGTGTGGGATCTTTATGTTACATATTAGTTTACCTTCGATGCGTGTACGTTTTCCTTTTAAGAATGAATTATGTTTATTATCAATTTTGAACTGATATTTGATCCATGCAATTTTTTTTTGATTAGGTATCTCGATGGTTTTACCATTATTTTCACCAGCAGGCCTCTTGTCACGCCTCAATTCGATCTTCTTGGGCTTTGCCCCTCCATTTTTACTCTTGTCCATTGGGTAATAGTCACTTTTGTTTCAATGATATTTATGATTCCATCAGGCTTCTGTGAGGCCTTGTGGGGGGTTAAAGATTCTTCATGATTCTGTCGTTCTCTTTCAGATATGAATCACTTTTCTATGGTGCTTTTGCACTTGTTCTTGTTAGTTGGGTCCTTTCAGAATCTGCAATTTTATATCCAGCCAGTGCCAGAAGATTGGCATCCGATATTGATGATTCTCTACGAGACATCGTAGTTCTAAGTCACGAGGAAAGAAATTTGCAGCTATCTGATATAAGAATTCCACTAACTTTTGTGAGTCACATTTTCTGAGTTTTTCTGTTTGTTTCCACGTGGTTTTACACAAATTATGTGCCCATTGGAATGTTTGATAGCAGATAGCAGATACCATTAATTCATTCTAAATAAGCAATTTTACCATCTTTAGATCACAGACTCACAGATGCAGTTTATAGGGATAAATCAAGAATGCAAATCTTTAACTTTTTTTTTCTTTCATGGTGCTACTACAGAAATTTTCCATTTTAGAAATCCAAATTTATATACTGTTATCAATGTATCAGAAAGCGGGAAGCGGGAGGCGTGCGGACAGCACCCTGTAACCGATTAAGCGGTAGGCGGGCGATTTTTGAAAAAGCGGGTGTCTAAATTTTATATATTTTTATACAAAATTGCATGCATGTGTATATAAAAAATATATTTAAAAGAAACTTCTATACATATCTAATCAGCAAATCAGTAATTTACTAAGTATTCATCAATGCTTACTATTAATCAGTATCTCTAATCACTAAAATCAGCAAGCAGATCAGTAATTGTAAATAACAAACTATGAACTGTTGAATTAAAGTAATCACTAAAGTAATACTAACCAGTAGTACCAATCATTAATCACTGAAAGCAGCAAGGAAATAAGTAAAACTAATCATGCATTACTAGTATAATAGAGCAATAGGATATTTACTTAGATGCACTACAGCAGTACCCAATTATTACAGCTTACACACAAAGTATGCATTCTAAATTAGGACTAGCTATATCATAGAACATTTATTGTATACAAGTTTCATATATTATAGTCAACAGACTCAACACTACTTGGACTATGTAATTAATTAATGTTAGATGCTTACATTAGGATTTTTAAACAAAAGCAGGAAAAAAGCGGGCAAAAAGCGGGAAAAAGCGGGTGAGGCGGGCAAAAAGCGGGCAATTATGTTCAAAATGATTAAGCGGGCGCTTAGGGGCTAAATTAGGCGGATGAGGGTCATGGGCGCTTAAGCGGCCCGCCTGGCCGTTTTTTAATTCACTGACTGTTATCAATGATTATCTACTTCATACATGTATGTTATTATTATGAGATATAAGTTGTAAATTGTAAGCCTGGCTAGTATTAGACATTTACTCCTAACTCATCGCATAACCATCATAGTCATATCGCATACGTAAATGGAATAACTACTGAAGAAAACCCAGAAATTGAAGCTTCCTTTGCACGGTAACTGGTCGGTGAGTATGAATTATCTATTTTGTAAAATGATAAAAGAAAAAGGAATACATGTTTAGCCCTAACGGCTACCCGTTGATCATGGCATTGTCTGGTTCTCCGGCCAACTTTAGTCTGGTTGGGCCTAATTCACTACATCCAGTCCACAGTCTCTCTCATTAAGTTAGCCTTTCAATGGTTGGTTCAGCCCACTTGCCGTTTTCTGCTTGTCTTTATTCTTGCAATATAATCCCAAATCACTTATACAAGTACCTCTAGATAATTCATTTCATTAATTGATATATATATATATATATATATATATATATATATATATATATATATATATATATATATATATATATATATATATATGAGTCAGGCTAGTGTACACTCGAGTGTACCGGAGGCACTGTACACTTCAGTCATTTTCAACGATGCGGTAACTTTTTGAAAAATCTATAACTGTTGTTCTTTTTAAATATCTTAAGAACATACTATATAATAAATTTCAACTCATTTGGACATTTATAGGTCGTGCATCTAAAGGAGGCAAAAATCATGCATTTCAAATTAGTTTTGTGCGTCAATTTTGTTGTCTTTGGATGAGTGACTTACACTCATCCAAATAAGCTCAAATTTTATATGTGGCCTATTATTATTATAACCATAAAGTTCAATGGATTAGATTTTGGAAAAATATGGTCTAGATAGGCAAACAC
Organism: Alisma plantago-aquatica; assembly: GCA_963693085.1. Taxonomy (NCBI): domain Eukaryota; kingdom Viridiplantae; phylum Streptophyta; class Magnoliopsida; order Alismatales; family Alismataceae; genus Alisma; species Alisma plantago-aquatica. The sequence goes on along the minus strand of OY856409.1, from coordinate 519,190,344 downwards.
CATTGGGGTGTACGGCGTGATCTGTACACTCGAGTGTATTCTAGCCTGATTATATATATAGACACACACACACACACACACACAAAGTTGTGTTATAGAGCCCTGTTATCCACATCCACACTCGTTCCTTTTACAACCAGACGACAGAGTCAGGTATTGCAGAAAGCTCAGGGTTGCACAACGTGTGCACCCTCATATATATATAACTGAGACAATTACAGAGAGGTCCATATATAAAGGAAAATAACAAAAAACAAATAACATGCTAAAGTAAAACAGGAAATGTCTAATGTAACACTCCCCCTCAAGTTGGAGCATAGATGTCAATCATGCCCAACTTGTCCAGCAGCATGCAGAACTGTTTCTTAGCCAAGAGCTTGGTGAAGATATCAGCAACTTGGTCTTCAGATCGCGTGAATGGAGTGCATATCTTGCCAGCAAGAATAGAATCTCTGATAAAGTGGCAATCAACCTCGATATGTTTGGTGCGCTCATGATAGACGGGATTATTTGCAATGAAGATGGCAGCTCTGTTATCACAATGCATAGGAATGGCCGATGAAGACTCAATCCCAAATTCTTTCAGAAGAGAACGCACCCATAGCAACTCACAAGCAGTATGGGCCATGGCCCTGTACTCAGCCTCAGCACTAGACCTAGCCACCACATTCTGTTTCTTGCTCCTCCAAGTGACAAGATTGCCCCCTACAAAGGTACAGTAGCCAGAAGTAGATTTTTCTATCAACTTTGCTGCCTGCATAATCAGAATCAGAATATCCTTCAAGAACACAGTGCCCATTTTTTTTATAATGAAGTCCCTTGCCAGGAGATCTTTTTAAGTATCTCAAGACTTGGCATGCAGCATCCCAGTGACATTGTCTGGGTTTGTCGAGGTATCTGCTAAGAAGACCCACTGCAGTAGCAATATCAGGACGAGTAACAGTTAAATAGATCAATTTACCAATCAGCCTCATGAATTTTTTATGATCAGTAAACATAGCAGAAGAATCATCATCCCAATTGACATTGGGATCAAGAGGAGTATCTGAAGGTCTCGCACCAAGCATACCAGTCTCCTGCAGGATATCAAGAACATACTTTCTCTGCGAAAGAACCAAGGCATTAGAATTTCTAGAGACTTCTATGCCAAGAAAGTACCGGAGTTTGCCTAGATCTTTGGTAGCAAAATGCTTGCCGAAATGATCTTTAGTAGCCTGAATACCAAGAGTGTCGCTGCCAGAAATAATAATATCATCAACATATACAATCAGAACAGTAATACCAGCAGAAGTCTTTTTTGTGAAAACAGAATGGTCAACTTGTGACCGCAGAAAGCCAAAATCAATCATAATCCTGCTCAGCTTATCAAACCAGGAACGAGGACTCTGCTTGAGCCCATAGATAGACTTCTTGAGCCTGCATACTTTGTGAGACTCCCCCTGAGCAACAAACCCAGGAGGTTGCTCCATATACACCTCCTCCTGTAAATCACCATATAGAAAAGCATTTTTCACATCAAGCTGCATAAGAGGCCAGTTTAGATTCACAGCAACAGATAAAAGAATCCTGACAGAGTTAAGACGAGCAACAGGAGAAAAAGTCTCAAAATAATCAATGCCATAAGTCTGAGTGTATCCCTTCGCAACAAGCCTTGCCTTCAACCTCTCAACCGTACCATCAGGTTGATATTTGACTGCATAAACCCACATGCAGCCTACAGGCTTACACTGAGGAGGTGGATCCACCAGCTCCCAAGTCTCTGTCAGTAAGAGCAAGCATCTCATCATTCATAGCAGATGTCCAAGTTGTACTTTGCAAAGCTTCATGAACATTCTTTGGTACAGCCACAGCAGATAAGGCAGATACAAAATTGCTGGAATGAGTATTTAGATGAGCAGTTGACACACACTGAGCAATGCTATGAGAAGTGCAAGAACGAGTACCCTTACGGAGAGCAATAGGTATGTCAAGATCAGAGTTTACCTCAGGAGCAGCAGAACCTTCTGGAGGAGAAGATTGGTTGTCTTGGGGGGGTACATTTGTGGAAGGTGCTTTATTCCTGCGATGATAAACAATAAGAGGCGGGTCTTGCTTTGCAGTAGTCTCAGTGTCAGTGCGATCAGGCATACAGTCAGCAATAACAGGTAAAGGACGAGCCAGAATATTAGTCTGCAAACTATCTCCTGTTGAAGAATAATACCGTGTGTCCTCAAAAAAGACAACATCACTACTAGTAAACCACTTTCGAGTGCTGGGATTATAACATCTGTAACCCTTTTGAGTGCGAGAATAGCCCAAAAAAATGCATTTAGCAGCTCGAGGAGACAGCTTATCAGAAGTAGGTCCAAGCAACCGAACAAAACAGGTACACCCAAAAATTCTAGGAGGCACAGGAAACATGGAGATGTCAGGGTGCAAAACTTGGAAGGGAATTTTATTCCCAATAACAGACGATGGCATCCTATTAATCAGAAAACATGCAGTCAAGATAGCTTCAGGCCAATAAGAGCGGGGCACATGAGAATGCATCATTATTGTGACGTCCCCGGATTTTGATTTCTCCAAACCCTATTGGGAATGAGATTTCAGAATCCGAAAACATCATCCAATCATATCAGAAAGCGATGCGGAAGCATAATACGCATACATGAACATACAACCATAACATACTCAACATTCAACATGCATATTTATACAATATGAATTATTACAAAATGATTTACAGTTACATATTGAATGAAAATTCTACAAGTCTGAACATGTATGCTAACATGATCTTAGACAATAGGTACAACCTATACAACTTGCTCACATCCTATTCTTTTATCCCATGCTAGCTGTGAACCTAGAAAATACGAGAAACAAAAACATCAACAAAAGTTGGTACGTGGAATTAAGAGCTATACTATGCTGGCATATTGAAAATACTTGAAAAAAAAAGAAAGAGAGAAAGAAACGTTATTTAATGGCAGAAAAATCAGGTAAACCCAAGTTATTAATCATTTTTCAATGGACATGTATTACTATGGTGGACTTAGCACAAACATATATTATTGGGCCCTATCCCCGCGTACCTTGTACCATTAGGGATCTCCCCGCGTACCTTGTACCATTAGGGAGGTGCTAGTCAACATTAATACTTTCCCTCTATAATAGGGAGATCAATGAACCATCAGTAACTACATTCCATTTTCTTTCTTTAGTATTCTTATTGTTCAAGGCGGAAATGAGAATATATATAGATCTACATCCAACAATGTATTTCAAATACAAGCAAGCAAGTACATATATTTAACATCCAGCGAATCTAGTCATATAATTATATCCACGTACCTGAGTTCAGAGATTCTTTATACATCCATGATCATCTAGATATCTGTCCATGACCTGATTAATAACAATTAATCATCATTAATACATGGTTCATACATATTCTAGGTATTTTAGGTCCAAATTAGGGTTTGGCCAAATCTAGGTTCAAACAGCCTAGAACTTGTGTTGGATATTTTTATACTGATCTAAAAGTCATAATTAAGGTCTGATATGATTTTCATATGTTTCTGATCACTGGTCTATTTTCGAGAATTAATAGGAGGGTTAAGGCATCTATTTAGTCTTTAATCAAAAAAGGCCTAATATTGATCAATAAAACCCAAAACGGAGTTCACAAATGGGTTTTCATCATAATAAGGGTTGTAGTATAATTTTCTGAGTATTTATTTCAACTGGATACCATTTATAATATTTAATGAACCCTAAAAGAAGCATCATCTAATAATTTAGAAACCATGAATATTACTGCTTCAAAGGTCTGGTTTAGTCATCTTATAATAAACTAGACATTTTTCTGAGTCTAGGGATATTTTGGGGGTATTTATTGGCCAAGGGATCCATTTATTAAGAATTTTGTAAGTTTTGATATAGTTCTGATAATTTAAATGAGATTTACCTTAGGTGGTGGGGTCCACGCCTGAGGTGGCGGTTCTGGACTGGCATACGGTGGCTGGCCCACCTCTCCTGGTCTCCCACTTGTCTAGTGTTGTCAAGAAAGAACTAGTTGACTTGTTTGATTGACCGGAGAGGTTTATTTGGACTGAGTGTCGGACTACTGGATCGATCGCCCACTTGCCCCCAAGCCTCGCATTTGCAGCGCCAGGTGCGGTCTTCCGCCTCCGCGAGGTCAGACTCGGTGAGCCCTCCTTGAACCTACAAGCTTTGATGGCCAATGATGAGGTGTTCCCTGGATTTGACTCAGAACACAGATCTACTCCGAGGTGTTGGTGCAGAGCTTCAGCCAGGTGGTTTCTCCCGATGGGTTGGCTCCGAGCTTGGCGTGAAGCCGCATCCGCCCTGAGACCTTTTCCTGAGACGAGGGCTTCAAAGCAAGGTGCACCGCCGCCGTGCTTTCAGGGGTTCCATCGCCTTCAACGCTGGGTGAGACTTGAGAGGACTGTCGGCCGGTCTTCTAGGTGCTGGGAGATCTGTGGCCTTGCCTCCACCTTCTCTGCAAATCCTCGGAGAACAGGTTTCTGGGATTGGGGTTTTCCGTCACACAACCCAAAACGCGAGATTGAGGTACTGGGAAGATACTGGATGCCAACCTGAACTTGCCCTGACCCTTGGTTGGTGGTGAGTGATGGCAGAGTGCTCAACCCGGCTCACTTTCTCCAGCAGCGGCTGTGTTGGCCTCTGTAGCCCAAAACTGCCACGGCCAAGGTTGGGTAGTTGATCGCAGGGTACCAAGAAGATTGGAGAAAGGTCCTCCAGAGCCGTCTATTGCATCGTGGAGGAGCGCAAGGTCTTCTACAAAGGGGATGCTAGCGAGAAAGGAGCTGAGAGCCGTAGGGGTACCTTAGTGCAGATTCCAATGCTTACCCCCAAGCGTCGTAGAGCAAGGATATGGGATTTTGGGCATTTCCCTGGGGCCGGAATCATATGTGAGGGAATTCAGAGGATCACCCCACTCATGTTCTACAGACTTGGGTCTCCGGCACCGATTGAGGGGTCTATTGATTCATATTGTGGACAAAATATCTAGTTATAACCCTGCCTTCATCGCATCAATACTGCGCGTCCACCCTCTTCTGTTCCTCAAGTTTCGGAGGTTAGGGATGACTGGGTCCTGGATCCATGGCTTCGAAGGTGCCGCACAACCCAGTGAACAAAAGACTGTGTGACATAAAGTCCGTCACAGACCTAAGTACAAATATACCCAAAAAGCTAAAGCCCAAACATATTTACGTCACTAATGTTCCAACCTCAAATAGATACATATGTTTGTAGCAATCTCCAAACATTTTGGAACTTTAGACATTGGCTCATTATACCCCAAGACAACTTCTACAACAATTTGAGACACAAACTCCATTATTTGTTTGTGCAAATACATTCTTTGAACAACCTTATAAATTAGGCATATTAACCTTGAATTCAATTCAAATCATCATAAAATCTTGATCATACAAGTCCAGAACACTTGTTATGATACTCATACCTCAAAGTTCACTAATATATCACTTGAGTCCATTGATACTATTAAACGGGTCCCATGGACTCATATGTACCCAATCAAATAATCAAACATATTCATCATACTTGAACGAAATTATTGTTGTAATCATCAATTGGGTATCTAGTTCACTTTTTGAGTGAAAAGTGTTAGTGTTGAATAACCAATATCTCTATTAGTATCAATCATCTAAATGACACACACATGGTCCTAAAATTCTATATTGGTTATTAAAACCCTAAAATCTGGGTTATCACAATTATTGTTCTGGTAACTTCTAATAAGTGCCTATTCTTTCGCTCAACAACACCATTTTGTTGTGGGGTATAAGCACACGAAGTTTGATGAAGAGTACCCACAGATTTACAAAAAACAGCCACATCTTGCTTAACAAATTCTAAAGCATTATCAGTGCGAAAGGTTTCAATAGGCAAACCAAACTGCGTCTTTATTTCAGCAAAAAAATATTTAATAGTAGACAACACTTCAAACCTACTTTTTAACAGAAACAGCCAAAGTAGTCCTCGAAAAATCATCAATAAACAAAATGAAGTACTTGTAACCAGACAAGCTTGGTACATTGCATGGACCCCATACATCAGAGTGAACTAAATCAAAAATGTTTTTACTGCTCACAGTACTACGTCTAGGATACACAGAACGAGTCTGTTTCCCTAGTTGACACGAATCACACTGAAAATGACAGCTGCCAATATCAGGAACTAAACTACGCAGCTTCTCTGAAGAGGGATGGCCCAGCCTGTAGTGCCACTGGAGAGCAGAAACAGAAGCAGATAATGCAGATACCACAACAACTTTCTCTGATCTAGGTAACTGGTCCAAGTAAAACAGCCCATCAACACCTTCATACCCCCCACCAATCTTCATCCTCGTGTGAAGGTCCTGAAAAATGCATGAACCAGGAACAAATGTCAGGCTACAATTTAAACTCCGTAAAATCTTGCTGACAGATAACATGTTAAGAGGAAATCTGGGCACATATAAGGCATATTTTAGGCGAAAATGAGAAATAATATCACCAACTCCAATGACTGACGACTTAGAGCCATCAACAAGCATAACAGAAGACTGTCGGGCAGGAGCAGATATATGTTTAAACAAAGATTTATTTCCAGAAATATGTGCAGATGGACCAGAGTCTATCACCCATTTGGTATTACCAGAAGGAGGAGCTCAGGAAGGCAGTGTCATAACCAGAAAAGGCAGCATGTGCTCCACTCGTAGATGCAGCAGAAGAGGAACCAACACGCTCAAGGAGAAGACGCTCCACCTCAGCACGGATGTAGTCTGCGGTAGCCCCCGCAGGCTCTGGTGCAGGTGTCTGAGTAGCACCCTCAGACGCAGAAGAATCAGCCGCAACATTGGCTCATGCCGGCTTACCATACTTTTCCCAACATTTTTCCTCAATATGGTTGACCGGCCACAGAAAGTACACAAGCGCTGTCCTTGCTGAGGACGCGCAGCAGCAGAAGGTGAGGCAGCAGGAGGAGCTCCTCGTCCAGCACCAGGTCCACGCCCCCGGCCTGCACCCAGGGGAGGACGGCCATCACTGGAGCGACCACGACCACGACCACGCCCGCCCCAAGCGGCCAAAGCAGTAGAGTCTCCCGTCTCAGGAGGCGGAGACGGTGTCGATGACGGAAGGCGCTGGAGACGCTTGTAGACAGTCTGCAATGTAGGGAGTGGATCACTCGCCAAAATCTGATCTACCACTCCATTATAGGACTCAGGTAAACCACTGAGAAACTGAATCAGCTGAAGCTCCGCCCGCTGTTTCTGCATAGTAGCTAAATCAGTGGACAGCGGGTGATACATCTCCAATTCACCCCACAAACCAGTGAAGGTGGAGAAGTAATCTGAAATGTCAGAACCAGTAAACTGCAGACGCCCCAATTGCTTTGTGATATCAAAGACCTTCTTTGGATTTTCACTGTGCGAGTAGGTACTGGCGAGCTGATCCCACATCTGCTTTGCCGTAGGCAACTGAAGAAGAGTGACGCTAATCTTCTCAACAGAGCTGTTGAGAATCCACGTCATGACAGTCGAGTCATCACGAACCCAGTCATCAAAGCCTTGATATCTTTTTCATCCGCCTCCGCTGCAGGCTGAGGTGGACCCGTCCTAATCAAGTAAGAGTACTTCCCTTGTGATTTGGCAAAGATCACAAAGGAACAGACCCACAGCTGGTAGTTGGGCCCGTCAAGCTTGACAATAGTGACTTGACGGCGCAACTCTCTCCACATGTCATCCCCGGAAGACGCCATGAGAATATGCAGGAAGGCAGGCACAGGCACAGGTAGGCACAGACAGAGGACGGACTACATTGTCAGGCAGGCAGAAGTAGGCAGAGACACGTCACGGTGGACCTCTCACATACGCACTACGCCAAGGCGTAGCAGAGAACCCGGAGGACGAAGCCTACACGGGCAGGCAGGCACAAAGAAGCACGAACCGACGGTAACCCCTTAGACGAACAACACGCCGATCTCCCCCTGACTACTGATCTAGTCCAGATCTACCAGTGGGTCAGTGGTCCCGTAGAACACGACCACCCAGCAGCGCACCTGCTGTGCGAACAACAACTACGGTTGCTCAAGCACTAGCGGTGCACCACGCCAGGAGGCAAGACGGAACCACAGAACCCACGGAAAGACCTGCGGCCCGGTAGAGACGACCGGCCGGAGCTGCGGCGGCATGCTGCTGCCGACCGGCGGCTTGCTGCTGCCGACTGGCAGCCTGCTGCTGCCGGCGACGGCTTGCTGCTGCCGGCGGCGGGCGCTGGGCGGGGGGGGGGGGCGGCGCCGGAGGAGAGAGAAGGGAGGGAGGCTAGGTTAGAGCCTGCTCTGTACCATATGACAGAGTCAGGTATTGCAGAAAGCTCAGGGTTGCACAACGTGTGCACCCTCATATATATATAACTGAGACAATTACAGAGAGGTCCATATATAAAGGAAAATAACAAAAAACAAATAACATGCTAAAGTAAAACAGGAAATGTCTAATGTAACATTATTATAACCATAAAGTTCAATGGATTAGATTTTGGAAAAATATGGTCTAGATAGGCAAACACCATTGGGGTGTACGGCGTGATCTGTACACTCGAGTGTATTCTAGCCTGATTATATATATAGACACACACACACACACACAAAGTTGTGTTATAGAGCCCTGTTATCCACATCCACACTCGTTCCTTTTACAACCAGACGACTTCATGTTCCAAAATAATATACATTGTCACTGTTTAAGTCATGTTCTGCTGTGTCCCTTAAATGTTTATGGATTGTCCAAATTGGTAAATCGTAGCTATCCTTTCTGCTGTTCAACTCTCTCAATAGGTCACTATCTGCTACAACAGTCTGTGTTCTTTTTACTTTTCTCATAAGTGGTTGTCTCCCCACCGTGTTAGTCAGAGTTGTGTTCAGTTGTAGACATGTCATTCTCCTAGTTTCATCTCAAGTATGAGTTGATGATGCATGGAAGTGAGTATATAAAAAAAGAGAAAGGAGTTAGGCTCAGTAAAGAGGAAGACACATGTCAGAATTCAGACAATGTCTCGATATGTTCGATTGATGATCAACCTATATGGCATTCTCCTCTTCATTATCGGTATAGCTTGTGTGTAATCATTATTTTTCTAGTTTCCTGATGTGAGTCAATACTCATCTATGTGGACATTTGTCTTTAGGTGCACTTATAACTGTGGATGCCCCCTACACATTCCAGAGACATCACATGGTTACATCGTTCAGTCGACCTCTTGGAGCCGCTTCAGTTGGCAGGTTGCAGGGTCAGATGATGCTAACTTTGACAAGTTTGTCCCTTTCTTTGGTGGTGAAGTAACTAGTAAGGCGGAACAGCGTCATACATCTTGCAGCACTACCATCTTTACATGCTGTACCTGACCTTGTATTAGAGATCACATCTCTACCTGCAACAATCCTATCACTACCTTTGACGTGTTTGTAACTTTATATATGACCTTAGAAACATAAACTTGATGCACTGGAGGTTCTTCAAGATTACTCTTGACCATCGTCTAGTGCTCATAAGATGCTTGTGCGTCTACTTCCTTTTAAATATCATTATGTTCCCTTTGTTTTGTGTAAAGAAACATGTTCTTGTCCCATTCACCATCTATCTCTAACGTTTTTTTTCTATATCATCTGTTTTTCACAACTCAGAGCTTTGCTTTTTCCTTAGACACCACCAGCATCCCCAAAAGGCATGTTAAAGCTTTAAAGGATGATAGTTGGACTTGTCATGCGAATTTTGAGATGGTTGCTCTTCTCTAAAATGACACCTGGGAATTGGTTGATTTTCTCCTAGAAAGACTGTTATGTGTTGTAAGCAGGTGTGTTTTATCAAGCACAACCCAAATGATTCTGCAAACAGGGTTTAAACACATTGCCAAGGAGTTCACTCTGACATACAAACAGAGTTAGCTGTTCTCTCGATGGCCATCTTATTGCTCTGCTGTAACACAATTTGACTGGACACTGTTCCAGTTAGATATGAAAAATGCCTTTTGGCACAATGATCTCCTTGAGGGAATTCATATAGAACAACCTCTAGGGTATTCTATTCAATGTCGGTATAAGGCCTAAGAATGCAAATTGATGAGGACTAACTATGAATTGAAAATCACCTTGTGTTTGGTTTGATAATTTCACCAAACTCATTCAAGCACTGGGTTTTACTTGCTCTGGTACTATCATTCCCTTTCTTATCCTATCTCAGGGAGGGCTGATTGTTCTGGCCATCCATGTTGACGATATTGTGATTACTAGAGATGATCTGGTTGGCATCTCCGTCTTTAAAGGACTACCAGCTCACTCTTACTCCAAGGATCTGGGTAAATTACAATAGATTGGGGCTCGAAGTCCAACGATCAACATGAGAAATCAACCTGACTCAAAGGAAATATGTTGTTGACCTTGTGAATGAAATAGGGATGAGCAACTCTAAACCGTCATCTACCAGCGGTTATCACATTAAACTCATTCAGAACAATCACTGTGTTTATCCTGCGCCCTATTGGAAGATAGTGAGAAAACTTATGTATTTCACAATTTCTTGACTCTGTAAATCCTATTGTCGGCCAATTTACGACTTGTCCCAAGAAATCTCACTGGACTGCTGTATGCAGATTCTTAGATACTTGGAGAAGTGCTCAAGGAAAGGGACTTAAATATAATTCTGACAAAACTCATCATAAACTAAAATTGATAGGCTATGCTGATATCGACTGGGCTGGTAGCGTGACGGATAATTGATCTGCATCGGGATAGTGCATACTCCTAAGTGGACATCTTATGACTTGGAGAAGCAAGAAAAATCTCCTTGTTGCTTGTGCCAGTATGAGGCAGAATATCAGGTAATGGACACTCATGTTTTGAATTGCAGTGGGTAAAATGTGTGTTAGATAAATTGAAGATATTTGTTTGTCAACCGGTAACCTTGTTCTGTGATTATAAAGTTGCCAACCATATCGCTAATAATCCAGTCCTTCATGAACTTAGAAAGCATAGCGAGGTTGACAGCCACTTTGTTCAAGACCTAGTGATGTCAACAAAGATTTATACATCACATGTACGGACTGTAGCAGCTGACATCTTCGGCAAACTGCGGGCTGTACTCTTTCGAAACAGGTGTTGGAAGTTGGGATTTGGGAACGCACAATCCGTAAACTCCAGCTTGAGGGGTAGTGTTACATATTATAATGGCCCCGTTCTAGGTTTGCTTACAGTTACTCCTTCATATCAGAAATAAAGTGGGGGTGGCGAGCATTGATGACAAGTTGCGCGAGGGTCGACTTAGATGGTATGGACATGTACAATGCAGACCGACTAATGCGCCTATACGAAGCAATGCTATTAAGTCAAGCACAATTAGTAGAAGAAGAAGAAGGCCTAAATTAACATGGGAAAAGCTTATAAAGAGAGATTTTGAATCTTTACATCTCGACCATAATATGACCCATGATAGAGCTGAATGGAAACAAAAGATCCATGTAGGCGACCTCAACATGGTTGGGAGTCTTGGGACTGAGGCTTAGATGGTGATGATGATGATGATCTGTCGCCTGTGTTCTTTGGAATATTTCCTCTCTAGATGCTTCCAACCCTCTATATAAATTTAGATGCTTCCAACCCTCTATAAAAAGGGACTTGTAGGCACTATGATAATCCCACTATTACCAGTAAGCAATTATTATAGTCACAATGACCAAATAACTAGATCAATTAATTATATTGTACAATATAGTTTAAAAAGGATTATTGCTGTAATTATGTAACTAAATTTTTATAAAGTAATGAAAAAATGCATGTATGTGAGGTATACATCTACAAAACTTATGCTAAAGGTTCATATTTTTTTGATCTTACCATTGTCTGTTCAATATTTTAATAAATTGCTGGTCCCTTGTCCAAGTTTGTGTTTATGTCTATGTTGAAAAACATGTCCGTGCTTTCTGAGATCATTACCCCTGTAGGACAATAGTCACATATACACTCCACACCTTACATATACTGTATACAGGTGTTGAACACGTTAATATGATCAGTTCAGTGTTTTGTTACCTATTCCTTACATAATTGTGACAGAGACAGTGATTCTGGGAAGCGTAGGGCTGCACAATGTGTGCACCCTCATATATATAAAACTGAAACATTTACAGAGAGGTCCACATATAATATGGAAATAACAAAATAAATAACAGAATACATAAAACAAGAATATATGTTAACAATAATAATATTGGAGTCAACTACAGTGGTTGGGCAGTTTTTTATGAAATTATCTAATATTTTGTCTTCTGGTTTATGTTTTCTGATCCGTCAAATTACTATAGCTGATCACCCTGATTGTTTTGTGTTCATTGTAGATGGTTTTGTTCAATGTTGCTTTCTTCGGAACTGGTAACTTTGCCAGTATCGCAAGCTTTGAAATTTCATCTGTATACAGATTCATCACAATTTTCAATGTATGTGATATTTTCTTGTCGTTCTATAGAAATTCCGTGATCATTTTGTTGGTTCTAAGCTCTTGTTATTACTTCACTAATGTATTTTGTTTCTCTACAGCCCTTTCTTATGGCTGGCTTGCTTATATTCAAGTTGTTCATTCCTTTTATGCTTGTGATGTAAGTTTTTTTTAAAGAAATTAATTGGGGTCTTCTCGTAGTCTGCTTTTGTATGATAACTAATCAATGTTATAGCCTTTTGTTTTATCTGACCTGATATAAACTTCTATCTTGTTTTCATATAACCTATATTAGTGAGCACTCTTTGTGTATTGCCAGAATCTGTAGTGCATTTGATTCACTGATTGCATTGATGGCTTGTTATCGCAGAACAATGATGCTTCTATACATAATTCTATAACAGAAACTGAATGCATGCGAATAGATTACGGTATTGTAAGCTCCATAGAAAGTTAAAAATTCCTGAAACATGTTATCAGTACTGACATAATATCCTGTCTCACATACATTCCTAAAGCTTGAAGCTCTACTTTTAATTTAATGTTATTGTGTTTTTTTGCCTTATTCTGATGTACCTCAGATTCTATTTTCTAGATGACTAGTAAAGTAGTAATATTGCGGAAACAGACAAGTAGGCATGGCAATAAAATCCGCTCCGATCCAATCCACACCGATCCAAACCAACCTAAACGTAATTAATGGATATTTAGACGGAGTGACTGTGGGTGCAATCTGAAGACTTAAATTACCTTCGGATAGAAGAGGGGTATAAAATACAGATCCGTTGGTAATCTGTGTTCTGTAGGTGACTTAGCATCGAGCGCAGTCGCAACACATTGACTCACTATCTCTCCCACCTCCTCTGCGGCTATTTTGGTTACCGCATGTGAGTTGGATTATTTTGAAGCAAAGAAAACCAAAGTGAAGCAAAGGTAAGCAGATCATGGTTGCCCTATTTGTGTCCTAGACCGATAAATGGATATTCGGAATCCACATATTTGATCCGTATTCGAGTCCGAAATTTTGAAAAATATCTGACATCCGCAGAATTCGGATATCGAATTTTGGATCCGTAAATTTCAGATTGGATATCGGATTTTGTTGTATCTGCTCCGAAAAAAATCCGAATTCGACAAATATATACATATATTATTGAATGCATATTTTATATATAGAAATATGAAAATATAGATATTTTATCATACACATTTAATATAATATCAATATTTTCTATATATATTATATTTGTTAACATTAAATCATTAAATGTATGATTTTTGATTCGGATCGGATATTTTATCCGAATTGGGATATTATTCGTCGGATTGGATTCAGATGTTATCATATGATATCCATCGAATATCGGATCAGATATCGGATCGAACTTCTTTTTTCGGATTTAGATATCGGATATAGCAGTATTTGGTCCGTATTTGATATGTTTACAGGTCTATTGTGTCCTTCCCGTTTATCGCCGCCCTCTCCCAACCACTCCTAACAAACCCAACACTTACATCTGCCGTCCCCACAACAACTTCGACCGCTACCCCGTCGCCACCACAAAAGTCCGTCGTCTCAATGGCCTCCCCTCCTGCCAGCTCCGCCGCACAACCACCCGCAATACCTGCCATCTATGCTGCACAACCACCCACAACACCTACCACCATAGTGCGCTCCTCTATGCTCCTATTATCAGGCACCGCCTCGTCTCCTGCTCTCAGCCTGCCTTCGGGCTCCGCCTCCCCGGAAGAGACACCCTAATGTTGGATGACGGTAGTAGGTCATCCATCCCACACATTGTTGTCTCCTGGGGGCAGCTTGCACCGTCCAAGGAAGAATCGAAGATGACAGCTTGCTGCCCCAGATCACGTCTCAACCTGGATGTGGATACACTAAGGAGCCGTAAAGAGATTTTAGGGGGGTTAAACTCAAAATAATATTTTTAAAATTTCATAATTTTATACTGTATATATGCAATGCTTAACTTGCGGATTGTGTCAGAGTTTTGCGGATCGATGCATGTTTTTCTTAATGGGGATGTTTTGGATGGAAATCGGGTCGGGGTGGCATAGCTATGGGTCGAATCGGGTTTGGGTCGGATCGGTAAAAATCCTACCCGTTACCATGCCTACATACAAATTGTTGCCTGTTGATTAAAGCAAATACTATTACACAAAGTGGATAAGCGTGACAACCTGGATGTGAATACATAACTAAATAGAAATACGAGTATACATAATCTCAATACTTCCCCTCAAGCTGAAACATAGATGTCATGCATTTCCAGCTTGCCAAAAATTATCCAGAATGCCTCCTATTAAGAGGCTTGTTGAAGAGATTTGGTGCAATGTCTTTAGTTATGCAATAGAAATTGTCTTAATCATCATTGCATCTCGTACATCAACCGCAATATAATTCTTCTTTTTATGGAAGACAACGTTGCTGGCATCGAATGTGTCTGCACGATTATCATAGGATATAGGTATAGCAATATTTCTTTGTTGTGTATTCTTAGAAAGAAGATTTTTCCCTTTTCATCCTCAATATCTCACCTATAGTATGTGCCATAGGTCGACTCTACACTCAGCTTCTATATTAGTTTCTGGCACAACATTTTTTGTGCTTCTTCAAGTGACTAGATACATAGCAGCATGAGTATAATACTATGAAGTAGTTCTCATGTAGAAAGACTACCTGCATTATCAACAACTCAATATCCAATTAGATTAATTTTTTTCTATCAATATGCCTATTTCTATAAAAAAAATTAAGATACTAGAGAATGTGGCAAACAACATCCTAGTGACTCTTCCTTGGTTTGTCCATAATTGGATAATAACACCCCTTACAAATGAAATATCAAGTCTAGTAATGATAAAATAGAGAAGTTCACCATTCGAATTCTTGTATCTCATTTTCTCTTCTAGTTCCTTAAAACTATTATCCCTTGAATTTGGGATTGGTCCATAAGTGAATTGGCTCATTTGCTCCTGACAATACTAGTCTCTTATGGGAGGGAGTTGTAGTCTTGCAGTGCCTTTGTTTGAGAGGAACATCAGTAGGCTCCTGAGAATCCGACTCAACAGTCACAGGAAGAGGGTATCAGCTAGTAATGAACCCATTTTAGAGAAGTATGGTGTATCTTCAAAAAACACCACATCCACACTTACAAACCATTTCTTAGTCATCAGGTCATAGCATCTGTACCCTTTTTGAGTTTTGGAGTACCCTAAGAAGATACAAAATACTATACGGGACTTGGTTATTCAAAACCAAGGAGGCCATTCGATTTCTAAAAAAAGCAAGCAATGGAAACAAAATCAACCCAAAAACTTTAGGAACATGATAGCAAATCAGAATCGTCTGAGCGACATCTAGAACATGACTATTCTTCCTTTCAACAATACCGTTTTGTTGAGGTGTGTACGAACATGAGCTTTGATGAATGGTGCCCATATTTTTACAAAAATACTAAAAGAGTGTTGCATAAATTCAAGGGCATTGTCTGTCCGAAATATTTTGATGGGCTTATTAAATTGGGTTTTAATTTCAACAAAGAAAGCAGTAATGATACCAAGGATGTGTGTCGTGTCCTTACGCAAAAATAACCAAGTAGCCCGAGAGTAATCATTAATAAAAGTCATAAAGTAACAGAATCTTGTCACACTCGTTAGAGAAAATAGTCCCCATATATCAGCATGCATAACATCAAACACAGATTTGAAAGAAATATATGTTTTTCTAGGAAAGACACATCTTGTTTGTTTTCCAAGTTGGCATGCCTCACATTTAAACATCGTTTCAGATACAGTTGGAATTAAATGCTTGAGCTTTGAGGTGGAAGGATGACTCAACTAATACTGCTACTAAAGATCGATGAAGATAGCATCGCAGTAGTTTGTGGAGCGTCAAGATAGTATAAGCTGTATGGTCTCTGATGGGCTGAACCAATCCTCATCCTCGTGTGGAGATCATGAAAGACACCCATCATGGTCAAAAGTAATAGAGCATTGAAATTGTTTAACAATTTTGCTAACTGAAAGTATATTAAGAGGAAATCGAGGAACGTAGGGCCGATCTAAGCAAAAAATATTAGATGCACGAATATTTCCAACACCATGCACTGGCGATTGAGTGCCATCTTCTACGATAATGGGAGGAATAGTTGAGGTAGCAGTCATTAAAAAAAGAATGCAGAATTCCGAGAAATATGAGTTGAAGCACCAAAGTCTCATCGGCCCATTTGCTTTACCATAGGGGGCTGAGGAAGTGAGGAATGCAAAATCACCATCAGATCGAGAAACCACAGTCTGAACATGGCGTCTTTCTTGGAGGAGTTTTTCTAATTCAGAGCAAATCCGGTCGACAGAATAGTAGAGACTGGTCGTTGTGCAGGACCTACCTCGATATAGTCAATAGAGGCATATGTGGGTTCTCCATGTGTGACCCAACAACAATCTTCAAAGTGGTTATTTCGACTACAGAAGGTACAATGTCTTGATCTAGGAGGTGGAATGTTTCCAGGTCCAATAGAATGTTGGCGACGTCCTGGTCCAGTAGAATGTTGGCTACATCTTGGTCTAGAAGGTGGCTGACTATGTTCTGGTGCAGATGTTCCAAAGAGACAATGTCCTGTATCACGTCCACATCCACTGCCACAGCCAGAATCGCTGTAACAGATTGCCAACGTCGATGCCTCAGATCAAACAACGAGTGAAGAAGAAACATATGTGAGGCATTGGACTCTCTTTAGAACATTACAAAGTTTAGGTAGAGGATCACTGGACAAGATTTGAGCAACTATGCCAGAAAAAGATGCAGGAAGCCCAACAAGGAATTGCACAAGCTGTAATATATGACGTTGTTGTTGAACTTTAGTATTGTAAGTCGAAAGGGGATGGTAGACCTCAAACTCATCTCAGAGTGCACAACGCTGATTATAACAATCTTCAACATAGTTATCAGTAGAAAATTGTTTTTTTTATCCAATTCTTAAAAATTTCAAATTCTTTTTAGGGTTTTGTTGATGAGAATAGACATGAAATAACATTTGTTTTGTTTGAAGGTGAAGAAGCGATTGACTTATTTTAGGTTCTGCACTATTCACCATCCATGTCATAACGCTTGTTCGTCCTTAACCCACTAATCATACACCTGCTTGGTTTTCTCATCAATAGTCTCGCAGGAGTAAGCAGAGCAACAATAATAACATGAGAGTATCGACATACAACTCAAAAGATACAAACCACGTATGGTAGTTGGAACATCCAGTTTAACCGTGGTCACACATCGTGCCATGAAATTATCTGTAGAAGCTATTATAGAAATAAGATCATGCTTAGGCCACACTAGTCACCAGAAAAAAATGTGTGGTAAAGCACACAACAACATATCATGATGAAGGGGTGTGAAGCATCGCCTCAAATAGTAGCAGCAGAGCAGATAAACCCAACACATGGGCAACAAAAGAAGATAGGAAACCAACATCACACCGTTAATTAGACAGACATGTGATGAAAGCAGAAGGGAGGGGAGCAAGTCCCTCCCTAAGTGATGGTAGGAACTGAGGTAGGGGTTGTTAATACGATGGACAATGTGTGAGGTCGTATCAGATCCGGTTCACAGGTTGGTATGCAGTGGTGATGGAGGATAGGATGAAGGAGATAGAGATAAAGATGGGGGGCTGGATTGGAGGTGGCGGCAGATCTGTGGTGTGCTAGCAGGAGTCAGGTCTTGGCAGTGGGGGTGGGGTGGTAGGCAGGGTGGTTGCGGGTGGCGGTAGGGGATGGTGGGGCGGGGTGGGGGGTGGGGGGTGGGTTCTAATGGCAGGTGGTAGGAGGGGTTGCGGGTGGCGGGAACATGGGGGGAAGGGAAAGGGATACAATTGGAGGGTACATGTTTATTAAAGTATGTTCGATACCATGTCAAAACAATATAGGTGTTGTCCATTAAATAAAGCACACTCTCTTAGAGAGTAGGGAAGACTAATAACCTTATTGCATATATCTAAAAAGAAACAATCAAACAAAGATACGAGTTGATGGTAATCTCATCAATTATGATTCTTATTTTTGCCTGGTATGTTTACCTTTTAGCTTTTCTAATAAGGGATACGGTTCATGTAGGGGGGTCCACTATGTGGATAAAACTAGGAAGCATAGTCACTTGAATCATCATCCATGTGTTATGTCCGTTGCCGAACATTTCTAAAGCATGTCAACGACTAACTAAGCTACTTTGATGGTATCATTTCCAAGTTATTTAATACACATTGTACCCTTGATACTAGTTAGGACCATAGTTTTGAAACCCGACCCGACCCGACCCGGTCAGTTGAACCTCCACCCGGCAAGTCTTGCGGGTCGGGTGGGGCTAAAACCAAATCTTGGCCAAGACCCGGAGTTGACCCGGTGACCCGAGCGGTTCAACAGCCGACCCGATGACCCGACCCTCGGTCAAAAACTCGATCGGGTTTTGTTGGTTTTATTCTCTTCCCTAAATGACCATTCGACTTGTTTTAATGTCCTTTCATGCAGCCCCAACTATTTCATGAACGAATATATTCACTTATATAATATCTTATCACTTGTTTTAAGTAATTGAAGAATATTTATTTGCTTCTTTGTGAATAGATACTTGGTTTTGTATGTTTTATGTTTCATAATTCATAATCTCATAGTTTCATATAGTAGATTATGTGTGTATTTGTACACACTTATGTAATTATATATATGCACTTACATGTTATGTAACATACGTGTACATACATGTATGTATATAGTGTAATGTTGACATCATCGGGTCGACCCGACGGTTAAACCAGAGACCCGCGACCCAGAAGCTTTGTCGGGTCAACCTCTGGGTCGGGTCTGAAAACCTTGTTTAGGACAAAGAACATTAGTCTTTTGGAGCTAACTTTTTTAATTACACAGTTCAAAGCATGGTTTCTAATGTGGGCGACATTGGGCAAAATGTACCAATTTTGTCGGTGTTAACGGTAGGCGAAAGTCAATTCAAGGGAAACATCCCTATTGCTAAACCCCCTCGATACATCGGGCGTTGTCGTCGATGTTGACCCACTTCTCAAAGTAGTCGGCCCACCCCCATTTAGAAATTCCTCAACTTACCCGACATCAGTCGGAGTTGGCAACACCATAAGCTATTTTGTGAAGTTTTTCTCTGTGAGGAGGAAAAATTGTTGAATCTTGACTTAACATATATTTGATGTTATTTTTTATTGTTCTAAGCTAATATTAGTAGATCTACCCCCTCTACTAGATAAACCTTAGATTTATACATTTTTATGTAGATATACTCAACTACCACGTATCTCTTCTACTAACCCTCCCAATTTTTAGTTGGGATCAGATGCATCCTGCATCTACATGCAACAATGTGTTTTCCACAAATGTAAACCTCTATGGATGCATATATGTAAGCATATGTGTTTTTGAGCTAGATTTGATGAAATCTATCAATTTTCATCACGAATTTACTATTTTTATCTTAATTTTTGTCAAAGTTACGTTGAAGTTTGGCCAGAAAAATGCTTGAAGTTTGCTTGATGTTTCCAAAAGCTTCAACTTTGACACTTGTCTAAGTTGACGTCCTATTCCATGGTTCTAATTCAGGACATTCTTTAAAATACTAGGGTGAAAACATTCATGCATATTTATTAACAGTTACCCAAGCTTGATAGGATAGGATCTTTTATCTGCTACTAGGTGATATGCTATTTAATGGTTCAGAATGAGTCATACGAATCATATTGTTTTCCAAATCTTGCAAGTTATATACTTGTCGTGTGTGTGTGTGTGTATGAGAGAGAGAGAGACTAGGCTAGAATTATTTCTATTAGAGCACAGATAGAACTTAATAGCTATGTATAAAATCCAACCATAGGATCTTATTCTTCACCTCATGAATTAGTGATAAATTAATTTTCAACTCATTTGGATACTTTTAGGATCCATCTAATGTGTTAAAAAATCAGCATTTTAATTAGCTTAGGCCTTCAATTTTTGCTATGTTAATATGCAAGGGCTATACTTATCCAAATGTGCTCAAATTTTTTGGGGTGTATCTCATCAACATGGATCCACCCTATAGATTTACTTTTTTTATTAAAACTTAATTTTGATACTTATGGGCACTAAAAAAATCGATTCTACGCAGAATTGATTGTATTCTAGTTTTACTCTCTCTCTCTCTCTATATATATATATATCTATCTATCTATCTATCTATCTATATATATATATATATATATATATATATATATATATATATATTAACATGCCCAGTTATGTGGATACATCTTGTAAAACTCATTGCATTCACCATCCTTTTAATTTGATCACATGACTGCAACATGCATCTGGAGACCAATCCCCAACTTGGGAATGGAAAACTTCATGTTCTTGGTCAGAGACTTTTGGTGTCTCCTTTAGAAACTTAAATTTTCTCCTCTATTGCCAAATCTTTTTGTTAAAATATGTGAATTTTAATACGTACAGTTAAGTCACTTGTACAAGACAGTACATGTGCATAAATCATACTTTGTAATTGGGTATTCATTGGTTCCCATCCTTAGATTAATAAGCTTTCTTGTTTGTCATATTACAAGTGAAGTAATCTCCCCCATAATATACATGATGTTGGGCAAAGTTGTTGGAAACTCAACCCCTAGAAGTCTTGTCTTGGATATTGTCATCAATCCTCTCAAACTCTAGGGCTCTATCTCTAACCTCTTGTCTCTTTTCTCTTTATTGCAAGGTTGCTAAAGTAGCGCAGTGTAGAAACATTGACAAAACAAGGCTTAGTGCTCCTTGCGTGAGGGGTAGGTTGCTCGGCCAACCCTCTCCTTAAAGCCTTCATGGAGTGAGATAGTCTTTGACTCACGGAATATCATCATACCTCGGAGATTCTTGTAGGAGGGTGAAAGGGTACAAAGCAACAAAATTGCTTCATCCTTGTCCTTTATTTTCATATCAATTTGCCTGAGGTTGTAGATGATTTCATTCAACTCATCGAGAACAACCGTCAAGGAAGCACCTTCTTCCATGCAAAGCATGAAAAGGCACTTCTTTAGTGCAAGCTCGTTGGTGATGGACTTCTTCATGTAGAGTACTTCAAGCTCATCCCAAACGTCTTTGGCGGTCTTTAGATGGACAACCTCACGGAGGACTCCATCCTCCAAACAGAGATAGATGCCTGTACGAGCCTTTTGATCAATCTCCTCCCACCGGTGATCCGTCATAGATTCTGATTTCTTCTCCTTTTTGAGAAGAGCTTTGTGGACTCCTTGCGTGAGGCAAGATTCACAGTTGGCTTGCCAAAGAGAGAATCTTTCAAGCGATTCCACTTCTCGATGTTGTACTTCGATGTCATGGTAGAGATCCGGAAGTAGAAATTCCTCTAATACCACTTGTTGGGATAATGGTGGTGATGGGAGACTCGAACAACAAGGCCCAACGAACTTGTTGCGGAGATGCAGAAGTGTGAGATCGAGCAATCCAAACTGAATATGTACGACGAAGGTTAACAACAAACAAGCAAGCAACCACAAAGACGAGATTTATAGTGGTTCGGGAAATTCCCAATATGGGAGCCTACATCCACTGGCGGAGATGATATTATTGATAGAAAGATTACAGAGATGATGAATACAAAAGAGAGAAGAAGAACCCAATCCCCTCTTACACAAAGCCAACCGTAGAAGAAGACAATTGCTTGGAGAGGAGCTCTTTCAGGCGTGAAATCCTATGGAAAGTCCTAGGTCCTTATGTGGCTTTAGCTCTTCGGAAAAAGTCGTCTCTTGATGTCTCTTCGTTGCTTTCTATGTTTGGACAAGTTGGGGGATCTATTGATAAGAACTATGACCCATATCCAAAGTCCCGAAGTCATTAGGTTTTTTTCCGGTCGCGTTTACGGTCCGAGTGAATGTATACGGTCCGTAACACAGACTATATTTTCATTTCAACAACATTTATAGTCCAACGCTAGACTGTATACGGTTCGGTTGGACTGTAAATGCAAATATAGTCCAGGCAGACCATGTATGGTCTGAAGTAATGACTGTAAATAACTAAATACACATGTAGGTTCCCAAAACGTATCCCGAAGATGTCGAGGCTTGGTATAGATGTCCGGTTCATCAAGGATGCTTTTCTAGAGAGTTTAAGACACCCTCTCAGCATTACCGATTGACAAGTACATCTTTTTGCTACTAATTCGCCAAACTTTTATTGCAAAATCTGCCCGTTTTTACTTTTTCAATAAAATAGTTACTTTTTTGTCCAGATAGTTATTTTTCTGTCCAAATAGTTACTTTACGGGATGCACGGGTAACTAAATCCTAGTTACCTGCGCGGGCAATGAATAAATCCCATGTATGTATAGATATATATATGGAAAATGGTATAGATATGCTGGGGGATTAAGTAGAGTTAGAAGCGACAAACCCACAAAAATAAGGAGGAATTTGGGACTTGCCAAGTCAAACAGCAGCCAAGTACGTCTAGAGCACTAGAGAATCTTCTCCAACAACAACATTTAAGGGAAATGAATCCTACAAATGTGAGCTTTCCTTGGGTGCCACTTACTCATTTATGGACTTAAGGTCATCCTTGGGCTAAATGGGCTAGACAGTCCGAATTTTGGCCTAACTCCAAGTCTTCGCCAAAGCTTCACCAACATCGCTGAAGTTGGGACCGAAATACATAGAAAAAACCAACTTTGTCATATACAATATCCAAACTTTGCCATGAAGTTTGGACAATGCTGAAGTATATGCGATTCGACTTCGCTTATGGTCGAAGCTAGAAATTTCAGCAGATTTTAGCCCAACTTCACCAAGGTTTAGTTGACAGTTTCTTTCTTATTTGCCTTAATTTTCAAAAATGATTTCATGGTACATGGATATATATATATATAGCAGAATACACTCAAGTAGTTTTTTTTTTTTCATGATGCAATATTTTTTTCAAAAATCTAATCCGTTGATCTTCTTAAACACCTTGTGAATAGCTCATACGCAAAATTTGAGCACATTTGGACATTTATAGGTCATGTTATAAAGACCGCAAAAATTATGCATTTCAAATTAGTTTCGCGCGTCGATTTTGTTGCCCTTGGATGAGTGACTTACACTCGTCCAAATGGGCTCAAAATTTGTATGTAGCCTAGTTATAGTATGACGGTGAAGATCAATGGTTTACATTTTGCAAAAAATAGTCTTGATATGCAAACACACGAGTGTATTCTAGCCTCTCTCTCTCTCTCTCTCTCTCTCTCTCTCTATATATATATATATATATATATATATATATATATATATATATATATAATGGTTTTAGTTTAAAGTTTTTATTGTGACCGGTTCTAACTATGCATGTGGACTGGTTACCAGATTTCATTTTTGCATTGTTTGCAAACTGTTTGGTAGTTTAATATAAAATCCAATTTCTGAATTAGCTTTATTTACGACAAACTCTTTGTTTTGTAAACTAGTTTTTTTAAGGGATTTTGAAAACTACTTGTCATTCCGTAGATAGACTAACAAATGCAATATAATTACTTTATTTAAAAATGTAAACTTGCAAATCAGTATATCAGTTTGATAGTTAAGGTTCTTTATAGCATGTATACATATAGTCTAAAAATAAATATACAACTTCCATTCACATAAATATTAGATCTATTTTTTTGACATCAATTAGTATTTCGTCAATGCTCACAAGTTCACATGTCAATGTGTCATGTTTTGCAAAACGAAACTAAAACTTATATTTGATAGTGGATACCGTTGTTTAAAATTTTGTCAAAACGGAAAAAATTCTCGAAAATTTTTTGTATTTGTAACCAAATACCAAAATACGCTAATGGATTTTTTTGTTACTCCTTTAATGAACAATTACTAGCTAGACCATAATTGCTTTGCATTTGTCTTTACGTCTATATATTGTGCCTGCAAACTATCATGGCTTCATTCATTTCACGATTGAAGTTGACATTGAAATACCCATAAAAGTAGTTCAGTTTCGTTCACCTCACATGTAGGAGACCCTCCCCCATAATACCAATATTACATTTTATTGCATAAACAAGTCTATTTACACTAGTAGATCAATTTGGCAAAGATCCAATAACTTATTTGTTCATTTTGGCGTCCAAATGCCAGCATGGCATCTGTTGAAATTTCTAACGATTTTTTTATAAAAAAACCTATTCCTGTGCCAGTCCGACAAACATCTAAATCCGACATTCTCTTCCATAGTGTACAAACAAATATGGTAGTTATCTTATACTTTAAATTGATTTACATAGGTTTCCAAATACAATGAAGTCCAAAATCCTAAAAAATGTGTACAAACTTAGTTGCCTGTTTTAACAAGTGTGGGCACATCATGTGTATAAAATAAGAAAACCTTTATTTGATGTGTATAAAACAAATACAAGACACTCTTTTATCGATAAGAGAGTAAGTGAGAAACAGAAACATGCAATATGGGATAAAAGAATAGCTAAAGACAAGACAAGTCGAAAGCATAAGTAAAAACATAACGCAATAAAGCATATATATTAATACTCCCCCTCAAGCTGGAGCATAGATGTCAAACATGCCCAGCTTGTGCACCAGTGTAGTAAAGCGAGTCTTCGGAAGTAGCTTGGTGAAGATGTCTGCAACTTGGTCTTCAGTCCGGAGATAAGGAGTACAAATGCGACCAGAGTGGACAGATTCCCAAACAAAGTGACAATCCACTTCGATATGCTTGATGCGCTCATGAAAAGTAGGATTGCTGGCAATAAAAATGGAGGCTTTGTTGTCACAATACATGAGAAGAGAATCAGAGATGTCAAATTCTTTGAGGAGTCCTTGGACCCACATCAATTCACAATTTGTATGAGTCATAGCTCTATATTCTGCCTTTGTACTAGACGAAGCAACCATAGTCCGTTTCTTACTGCACCAGGTAACTAGGCTGCCTCCAACAAAGGTACAATATGCAGAGGTAGATTTTCAGTCACATCTACTACCAACATAATCGGAATCAGAATATCCCGTGAATTTGCAGTGCCCATGTCTTTGATACAACAATCCTTTCCCTGGAGAACTTTCAGATATTTAAGGATATGACAAACGACGTCCTAGTGACATTGTCGAGGTTTATCCAGGTACTTACTAACAAGTCCAACAACAGAAGCAATGTCAGCCTTAGTAATAGTGAGATATGTAAGCTTACCAACCAATCTTTTGGATTTGTGGTTATTAGGAAAGGGTGGTAAAGATTCATCATCCCAATTTGTATTGGGATCCAGAGGGGTGCTAGCAGGTTTAGAACCAATCATGCATGTTTCTTACAGAAGATCTGGAACATATTTGTGTTGTGAAAGACAAATGCTAGAAGAAGACATGGAAACTGAAACTTCAACCCCCAAGAAGTATCTAAGTTTGCCAAGATATTTTGTAACAAAATGTTGTACTAGATAGCGTTTCGTAGCTTGAATACCATTGGTATCGCTATCAAACAAAATGATGTTATCCACATACACAATAAGAATAACAAGCTCAAAACTTGTTTTTCTTATTAAATCTGAATGATCATAATGTGATCGTCGAAAATTAAATTTAAGAAGTACCAGGCTCAACTTATCAAGCCACACTCGTGGGTTTTGTTTTAGACCATAAATTGCTTTCCTAAGTGTACAAATTTTAGAACATTCCCCCTGAGCAAAAGATCCAGACGGTTGTTCTATGTAGACTTCTTCATGTAAGTCGCCATACAGAAAGTATTTTTAACATTAAGTTGAAAAAAAGCCCAATCATTGTTCACAACAACAGATATAAGCACATGTACAAAGTTAAGCCTAACAACAGGAGAAAATGTTTCAAAGAAATATACCCCACATGTTTGAGTATAACCTTTTACAACTAGGCGTGCTTTCAATCTTTCGATTGAACCATCTGGTTGGTATTTGATAGTGAATATCCATTGGCACCCAACAGTAGGAAAATCATGAGGGCGATCAACTAGATCCCATGTCTTGCAATCACAGAGCAGTCATTTTAGCTTCCATAGCTTGACGCCAGGCATGATGCTAGAGACAACAGCAGTAAAATAGGCAAAACTGGCACCAAGATTAGTAGTAGAGCTAAAATTACTAATCAGATGTTGAGTGTAGGAGCGAAGACCTTTCCTTTGACTAATGGGAAGATGTAGATCAAAAGTTACTTGGGAGGTGTTTTGATCTGCTGACAAAGAAGGATTTGGTTGTAGAGGGGCCTTGGAGGGGACTGTAACCTTGAGTCTTCTCTGGCACACTTTCAGAGGAGCAGTAACTTCAGCTTCATTAGGAGGTTCATTTTCGACAACTTCAGGTTGTGGAGTAGGATCGAGCAGATTACTAGATAAGGCAAACCCTTGTTCATAGTAGTAAGACGTGTTCTAAAAAGACCACATCAACACTAACAAACCACTGACGATTTGTAGGATCATAACACTGATATCCTTTTTGAGTTCTACAATATCCCAGAAAGACACTTAGAGGAGTGTGGGTCAAGTTCAGATATCCCGGGGCGAAGATCTTAATAAAATAAGTGCTACAAAAGATGTGTGAAGGTACAAAAAAGAGGCGCATCGAGATACAAAATTGTATAAGGGACTTGATTGTTTATGATAGACTATGGCATGAGGTTAATTAAATAGCACATAATGAATACAGCTTCAGGCCAAAGAGTTTTATGAGCATGATAGTGAAAAAGAATAGAATGTGCTACATCAGGAAGATGGCAGTTTTTCCTCTTTGCCATACCATTCTGTTGTGGTGTGTAAGAGCGGGAAGTTTGATGAATGGTATCATGAGTGTTGCAAAAATGGTCACTTGACTTTTGCATAAACTCTAAGCATTACCAGTTCTAAAATTCTTTATAGTTTTATTGAACTAAGTTTGGATTTTAGTGAAGAAAGTGGTAATAGTTTAAAAAATGTTACTGCAATCCTTTAACAGAAAAAGCATAGTTGCCTGGGAAAAGCCATCAATAAAAGTCATAAAATATCAAAATCTAGAATGGCTAGACACAAAGCAAGGACCCTATACATCAGCATGAACAATTTAAAAAAAAGTTTCAGAACAGATCTCCTTTTATCTAGGAAACACTGTCCTAGTTTGTTTTCCAAATTGATAGGATTCACATAAAAAGTTTTATCATGTATCTATAGTGCCATTGTAGATCATTCATAGAAAATTTAGTAGAGCAGCAACAAATTGTTCCATATCTAGGTAGTACAGTCCATCAGGCCCCTCATGGCCCAAACCAATCCTCATCTTCGTGCGGAGATCCTAAAACACACAACCCTCGGGATCAAAAGTGATTGAACATTGAAGGCTCTATAACAGATTAAGTGGAAATTTTGGAACATATAAGACAAATTTAGTAGCATACTTTTAGATAGAGATGTAGCTGAAATTCCATGTACTGAGTTCCTCAACCAGTAACCACTATCATAGGAGGGAGTCGAGTTGTTTTAGGTAAGGCAGTAAAAGGGTCAAAACAACCAGAGCTATGAGCGGATGCTCTTGAGTCAATGACCTATTTATTTTTATTGTAAGTAGCAAGAGATACAAGTAGAGAAGAAGAACCTCTGTCTGGATCATGTGTTTGCGAAGATAGACGAGCCTGAAAGAGTTTTTCAAACTCCGAGCGAATCCACTAAACTGTGGGCTAAGTAGAACTGAGGTAGCAACAGTGGAGTCTTTAGAAGCATCAAAGTGACCTGGTTCGCCCATGCAGGTGCACCGTGTTTTTTCCAATAGCGATCCTCATTGTGGTTTGTGCGCCCACAAAAGTCACCGAAGCGACTGGCAGTAGCAGATTGACATCATCCAAGTCTAGGTGGAGGACCATGTCCAAGGGTACCAGAAAAACGACCACCACGACTATGATCGCGTCCATGTCCACGTCCTCTACCAGAATCATTGGAGCAAATCATAACAACAGGTTAATCAGAAGTAGCTGGTAGGGAAGACATGGATGGAAGGTGTTTAACACAGCTAATGACATCCTTTATAATATGTAAGGAATCACTGAATAAATTCTGGTGTACAACACTAGAAAAGGAGTGAGGAAGGCTGGCTTAGAACTGAACTAATTGGAGTTCATTTTACTGGCGTTGGACTTACCTTGATATTAGCAGAGAGAGGATGATATACTTTGTATTCATCTTATAGAGCCAATCATTGATTATAGTAACCTTTGACAGTTCTACCGGTCAAATACTCCCTTTTTACCAGATTTTGAACATCTCAAACACTTTCGGATTTTGTTGGTGAGAATACACATGGGATAGTTGATCCCACATGGCTTTGGCATCCTAAAGGCAAAGAAGAGACGGAATGATCTTCGACTCGACACTGTTTACCAGTGGTGGAAGGAATCAAGAGGAAAGGATAGTGGGTGGATGGCGTACAAGTGGGTTGGCGGTTGGTTGATCTGAGTGGTGGTGTTGTTGGTGGGATAGTAGGGCGGCAGAGTGAGGATGGTTGTTGTTTGGGGGGTGGATAACATGGCAGTGGAGTGGGTGGTGGTGGGAGGTGAGGGTGGCTAGGGTGGGGGTGGCAGCAGTTGGATGGGGAAGGCGGGCGGGCCGGTTGCCGGATGGGGATGGCTAGCGGCGGACAAGAGGGTGGTGTGGTGCCGGCAACGGTTGGCTGGTGGGAGGGATGTTGTGGTAGCGAGAAGATGGAGAAGAGAGAGGAAGGGAGGGGGAGGCTATAGGTAAGAGAGGGAGGGGGGCAGTAAGTGACGGTTGAAGGAGAGGTGGGGGCAACAGGGGGAGGCCTTGGGCAGGCCCAACGATGACTGAGGGTGGGGTGGCAGCTAGGATGAGAGAGGGGTGGAAAGCATTATGATTGGGGAGGGGAGAGTAAGGTGGACCGTAGCCCTTTAATACTGTATAAAATAAGAAACTTTTATTTGATGTGTCTAAAACAAATACAAGACACTCTCTTTTATAGGATAAGGGAGTAAGTGAGAAACAAAAGCAGGCAATATGGGATAAAAGAATAGCCAAAGACAAAACAAGTCTAAAGCATAAGTAAAACCAACGTATCAGAAAGCGGGAAGCGGGAGGCGTGCGGACAGCACCCTGTAACCGATTAAGCGGTAGGCGGGCGATTAAGCGGGCGATTTTTGAAAAAGCGGGTGTCTAAATTTTATATATTTTTATACAAAATTACATGTATATGTATATAAAAATATATTTATAAGGAACTTCTATACATATCTAATCAGCAAATCAGTAATTAACTAAGTATTCATCAATACTTACTATTAATCAGTATCTCTAATCACTAAAATCAGCAAGCCGATCAGTAATTGTAAATAACAAACTATGAATTGTTGAATTAAAGTAATCATTAAAGTAATACTAACCAGTAGTACCAATCATTAATCACTGAAACCAGCAAGGAAATCAGTAAAACTAATCATGCATTACTAGTATAATAGAGCAATAGGATATTTACTTAGATATATTACAGCAGTACCCTATTATATACAACTTACATACAAAGTTTGCATTCTAAACTAGGACTAGGTATATCATAGAACATTTAATGTATACAAGCTTCATATATTATACTCAATACTATTTGGATTATATAATTAATTAACATTACATGCTTAAAGCAGCATTTTTTTCAAAAAGCGGATGAAGCGGGAAAAAAGTGGGCGTTTTTTGAAAACCCGCTCAAGTGGGCGCTTAAGGGCGATATTAGGCGGATGGGCTTTGCTGCCCGCTTAAGCGGCCACTCAAGCGGCCAGGCGGCCGTTTTTTAATTCACTGAGTTAAACAAAAAGCAATAAAGCATATATGCTACTAATGTTATAAACTTAATTTGCTTATACTTTACATTTTTAACAATTTATGATGTATCAAATGAGACATGTTTTTTTGATTTGTTTAGTGTGAGACCTAGGAAGCACATACTCTTTATAGAAAAATGATATGATGAGGAATATCCCTTTTTGTGTAGATTTTTCTTATTGATAGAAGGAAACCCCCCTCTCCTATATAGGATAAGGGGGAAGCATACAGACTCAAGACAAACCCTAATGAGCCAAGACACACTTGGGCCCATATTACAAAATAGAGTAAACAACTTAAGTAGATAGACTCTCTAACACTACCCCTCAAGCTGGAGCTTGGAATAATCCCAAGTCAGCTTGCAAACAAACAGATAGACTAGAGCAAAATAACAAAAGATAAATTGAGCCCATACAGGAAAGTTTCTGCCCCTTAATGTTACAATAAATGACTCAATAACTCCAATATTCCCCCTAGACAGATAATCCAAAAACGGGTACAAAGGCAGGTGGCAGGAGCTTCTTGATCAATATGAAGTAGTATCTTGAGCAGTCATAAACATCACATGCAGGCATCATGATATTCATATCAGTCACTATCCTCATCAAATAAACCAGAGAGTGCTGGAACACAAGAAGCAGTAGTCAACGTGCATACAAGGTATGGAGAAGAAAAAAGTCAACATGCACAAGGCACAAACAAGTCAAAGAGTGTGGGAACACAGTAGCAGAAATAGATGACGTAGCCGGATAAAAGACCATCTTTAAAAGTAGAAGCAGCAAAAGGACTCCAAGATGAACAACAATAGTTGAAAAGCATGAAGCTCCATTGTACGCATGTAAGTCACCAAAGGTACCATAACCATCTCGTCATATAATCTTCATCCTTGTAGCAGACGTCAAAGTCTAGAGAGTGATGGGTCACAGTCGCAACAGAGGTGTGCAAGCCACTTACAAAAGTTAGCGTGCAAACAAAACACATACAACAATAGTGCAAACTCACAACGTAGCAAGTAAAATGTGTTGATCATAGCACACACAACAACAATGACGTAGCCGAATAGAAAAGCAATCAACAAATAGTGTTGCAGAAGTTGAGCAGTAATCGAGATGATATGAGTAAGTTTTTCAAGCTCTTCGTAAGGTAAACAGGTCAATAATAGCAACAAAAAGCTCCACATAGCAAAAAAACCGCTACAAAAAATAGCATGAAGAGTCTACATAATAGTAGAAGGATCCACATAGAAGCAAAGGAAACGCCACATAGTAACAGAAGGATCCACATAGTAGCAACAAAAGTAGCATGAAGGACCCATATAGCAATAAAAGTACGTCATATAGTAACAACAAAGGTAGCATGGAGATCCATATCGATATATAACAAAAGAACTAGGATCTTATTCTCTCCATCTCATCTCTTCCCTCTACTCATCATTCTCTGTTCTCCCCCTCACACCAACCACAAAAAGAGTAAAGACAGTGGTTGGTGTGGAGAGTAAAAAACAATGGTAGGGTAGGGTTTATGTAGGTAAATATGTAGAGGAGGTAACCAAAAAAACGAGTCAATGTGCAATATGACCCGATTACATAGATCCGGGTAAAAAAAATAAATGGAGAATTTCATGACCTGAAAAGGACATTTGTCCGACCCTTAGGATCATTGAGTACAATAAGCATATGGGGGTAGTGCAAGTATTGAGGAGATAGTCAAAAAGGTATGTAAGGCTGGAAAGGGTGGGAGGTTAAAGAACAAAAGACAATAAAAGTGTTGAAAAAAGAAGATACCTATTGCTGGTAAGGATAAAGAAGGGGCTCGCCATGTATAGAAACCTCCACTGTGTAATAGAATCATTATTGATGGTGAAGCATGCCAAGTTGTAGCAACAATAACAGTTGACACACTGTGTCACTCATCAATAGATGCACCAGTAGAAGTTTGTGCCACTGCTAGCAAGAAGCAGGCAATACGCCGTGTCGTAGAGCGACATGCCACGTCAGTTGAGAAAATTCGAAACAGTAATCAACAATAACAAGCGACACATTGTATTGTTGAGCAACAGGAGGTGTCAGTTGATAGAATTTAGGGCAGAGAGGACATAACACAGATGACATGTCGTGTTTGTAAGGCGGCACGCCGTGTCGGGCAGATTTTGCGAACCCGTGTCGACGAAAGAAACGTAACTCCGCCAACACGTCGTGTCAAGCAATGACACGCCAGGTTAGCGGCGAACGGTAGAACCCCAAATTCAACAATAAAAGATGGATTTTTCCTTCCGAATCTCCACCATAACAATATATGGATGATATGCCCCTAATATCAGTAGAAAAGGGAGATCTTTATCCAAGATTTTGGATTAGATCTCAATAGTGGCATGAATGATAAAGGTGGGTAGATCAACAACGTCGGTGTAGATCGGTAGCGATGTAGATGACGACAGTGTAGACGAAGGCGACAAGTAAGGTAGAAATGACGGCTTCAAAGGCAGCAAATGATGGCGGTGGCATGGCGGCTCAAGTAGATCTAGTAGCAACAACTTCAAAGTGAATGCTTTGTTGTTGAAGATGGAGATGACTCATGGAGACGACTCCAAAAAGAAGCAAGGATGGGAAATCCTTGCGGGCAGCCTAGCAACGTCTAGCGGCAGCGGCCGCCTGCAAGGGGAGGCTTCTCTCCTTTGCGCTCTCTCTTAGGGTTGGAGGCGGCACATGAAAGCCTGCTCTGATACCATATGGAAAACTGATATGTCGGAGAACTCCCTTTTTGTGTGTAGATTTTTCTTATTGATAGAAGGCATCCCCTCTCTCCTACATATAGGATAAGGGGGGACCATACAGATTCAAGATAAACCCTAATGGGCCAAGACACACTTGGGTCCATATTACAAAATAGACTAAACAACTTAAGTTAATAGACTCTCTAACACTCTTCAAAATAGGTGTAGTACCCATATTGGACTCCCATAATTCCGTGAACACGCCTAAATTCATATTTGACACTTCTCCATCTGCGTTCAACATGTTATTATTTTTCTATAGTTGGAAACTTCCCGATCACATGTTGGACACTACACAGCCCATTTGGAGCCCACATAGAATAAAGCATGCTATTTTCATACCTTTATTTCCTATCTCTCAACTGTTGCATCTACTCTTCAGCTTGGGGCCTTCATTTATATGTGCCCAATCGATCAACTCCGTTAAATGTAAATGATCAACCTTTAACCCTTATTTATTCCAATAAATGTATTTAGTACAACCTCATATCTTAATTTTTAACAGTGAATACCTTTGTTTTGTTGTTCTAATGTTTATCTATACTTCACTTTCTTTAATATCATGTCATGAGTTTATCTTAATTGCTACTACCTAAATAAATCGTTTTAAAACTGTATCAAAGTTGATCTGAATGTTCATTTGTTATGGATGTGTGCAAATATTTTATACTTCCATTTGACACTCCAATTGGAACTGCTAGTTGCTAATTAAACTTGCATGTAAAAAGGATCTTGAGATCATTTAGAAGACTGCAATAAAGACTAATAAATAACGATAGGGTCTGTTCTTTACAATAATGACAAGAGTAGCATCAGTACTCGGTACTCTTATTAAAGGATTGGGCATTATAAATGAAATATGGATGGACTTCGATATATGCCCTTTTTGTAAATTGTTTGGACAAATTAAATGGCCTCTTCTATGCATACATTCTTCAGTGTTGTTATTCAATTGTCAATTGTTTTTGAGTAAATCTTAGTTGAAATGAGATTGTCTAATTTTGCATATATATATATATATATATATATATATATATATATATATATATATATGCAAACACACTGAGTGTATTCATGCGATCTGTGCACTCAAGTGATTTCTAGCCTGATTATATATATATATATATATATATATATATATATATATATATATATATATATATATATATATATATATATATATAATATATATATATATATATGTTATCTATATTAGCTTATAAATTATTTAGAAAATAATAAAAAAATAATGTTCCATCGTCATGCTTGTGCCCTGTATTTCCTAAAATCGCCGTATGCAATGTTTGTGTCCGAATCCGTGCTTCCTGGGGTGAGATTATCACTACCCTTAGGTAAATGGAACACCCTCATGGCTTCTAGCTGCAAGCTTGTGCAGTCTATATCAGCTATGAAGTTTATTCATGTTCTGATTTCCAACCTTGTCTAGTTTTGATTCCAATCAAGCTATCCTTTTAATACTCCAAATATTCCATATCAAGTTTAGTACACGATAATGTGGTTGTATGTGGGAATCATATTGAGATGTGAAGATCATGGGGATCTGTCATTCAATAGAACACCAAGCCTCAAGAAATTGGTACATTTTATGAACCCGATCTTCACCCAGATAAGAGACACATAATCCAGTTGTTCTCATTATATTGATCTTGCAAATTGATTGCTATCACACTGTAACATGCTGTCTTCAACATCTTTTTTTTTTCTGCAGATGTGTATTCAGTGCGATAACCAAGCTAATCCATCTACCGAGAATTGGCTGTTATTTTCTTGTTATTTTATTCTCAGATGTGATGACGATACACTTCTTCTTCCTGGTAAGTTATTCCTGACAGTATAACATTTCTAATGGGTTTCTATAATGTTTTGTTGAGGTATTGGCAAACTTGTGGCCTGTACCTGTCACAACCAAAGGAACCTTCATTTTGCAATATGTACGGACTAAGGCTCCGATTGGTTTGTCGTAACTGGTCTGGAAAACACATGAATTGGAATTCCTTGAACAGTTTTTCATGATTGGTTTAAAGTAAGTGTTGAAACTTGAGTTCCATGACTTCCAGGGAGTTACAGACTTACACATAAAACACAGTTCCTGAGTTCCCTCTTAAAAAGAGCGGAAAATGAGTTCCGGGACAACTAACAAAATTTCTTATATAATTATATTCTTCATTCGTTATAAGTGACACATTTAAAATATTTATGACTAGAAATATTAACGGTGAGGATATAGTTCGTTGTTAAAACTACAACATCATATGACAATATCATACACTCTATTCGTACTATGTAAAATATTTAACACTATAACAACCATTATCAGCAAAATCTACAAAATAAAAAATACAAACATCATGAAAAAAACACCACACCATGTGAAAACAATGTGATTTACGTAATGTATTTTTATTCTTTATGTTTAAATAATGTGATGTGAAAAATGATAATTAACTGTAACCATGCACGAATAATATAGTAAAAATTTCCTACAGAAATAATGTAAAAATTTATATTCTACATTGCGTTAAACAATGATGAACCAAAATTTATATTTACAAGCACATGAAATGCGGATATTGTAAAAATACTTTGTATACACAAAGTGAAATAAAAATATTGTGATGTGATTTTAATCATAATATTTTTATTAAAATTATAATTGTACTATAATAAAATATTTTTAAAGGAACTACATATGCATCATAACCACTTGTTGTGGTTGTTATGATTTAAGAATATTATGATTTTTTGCGGGTATGATTCTATTTTTTATGCCTTTGCCCTCCTCACTATTTGTATTATATAATCAAAAATTAACAATATTTTTAATAATTTCCACATTTACACTTACAACAAACCAATCACATGGAAGTGAATGAAACTTAAGTTCCAGAAACTGAACTACAGTTCCTAGAAAATGAGTTCCACGGAACTCATGACTTACACCAAACCAATAGGAGCCTAAGTTGAAAGCCCAGACCATCTCTCTATTTCCAGTGCGCCTTAATGGGGAATACACTTGTTCGTGACAAGCACAAGACAGAAAAATCCTCAACTTTTAAACGCACTGCTTCTTATACCCCTGAACTTATGGCAAATCTACCACATGGTTTCTTGGGCCTTCATATTGGGGTGAAGGTCTTTCAACCACCATCAATCATCCGTGACGACTCTGTGCTACACCTTCCATTATTGAGATGACTTTGATCCCTGATGATAGGTCCATCGAGGAAGTAAGTCAACTAACTAGATGGTAAGAACCTCTACATACTCACCACCCTTATAGGATTTATGCTACACCAATCTTAGTCTATCTTGATCCCCCAAACCATCTTCCAATGACTCTCCTAGTAGAGAGTATATAGAGCCCTTCGATGCCGGAAGGCAAAATGCCAAAATCAAAATTCAGGATATCTGTTTCCACTTAGGGCATGTTTGGTTTCCTGGATTTTGCCGTATTGGATTGTATTTTGGCATCCATATGCAGAAAGTTTATGTTTGATTTATAGGATTCTGAAAATGGGGCTAATCCTGGGATTTCCAGACATAATAAGAATCCCACATTTTGGTTTCCGTCAAAATTCTCCCGGACGCCAAAATCCAGCTATGGCTGGCCCTTGGACCAAAAAAAATTTAAATCGTGTATTTTACAAATCTAGGAAACCAAACATAAAATTTGTGTTTGCGAGATTTTAACAATACAATATTTTGAGAATACAGGATGGCATAAATGCAGGATTCTTGAAAATCTAACATACCAAACGTGCCCTTAAACCTAAACTTCTTATGAGGCTATCGATCTAGCTGCTTCACCTCTGCCCATCCAAAACACCATGGTACTGTTAGGTTGTTTCTCAGTACTATAGAACTACCATTGTCACGTCCATCCTCCCTCTTAGCCGCTGACCTAATACCTCCAGCAATGCATCTTTTAATGACTGGCCAACCTTGGTCGAACTTGTTGAGAGGCTGGTAGAGTTTTATATATTACCAGTGGTGGATGCGATCATGCGAGCTCTCAGCTTTGGTTGCAGGAACCTTGGGTGGGAAGTGCACCTAGGCCTGTCATGTGAAACACCCTGCCTGCAACAACACACGGCTGGACATTCCTTTGCCCAGTGGCCAAGGGTAAAACACCTTAGGCAGAGGTTCTGGTTGACTGGAGCCGGAATCACCTGTCTTTTCAATTCCCACTAAGATGCCTGAATGTTAATTGGAACATATACGCTTCTGAGCTCCTAGTTAGAACATATATGCATTTTAACTCACAAATGAGAACAATGCAACAGTTACTCTGCTTAAATGAATTAAACTTTTCTGATGTTTATTATCAAATTAGAGACTCGAATCTTCTTTGTTCAATGAAATTGATTAAAAGAAACTGAAATCATAATTTATCGTGAAATGGTTCCACTATAACAGACTGAGACAAGTCAGTTGCCCTTGACCATTGCCTTACGATTGTGTCAGTACCTATATTCTACACTTGTGGTCATGTTTGTTGGGTAGTAGCCGAGAGATGTGCCCATCAACAGTTCCTATATGTAGTACTTGATCTGGCAACTTGGGTCGATTTTATCTAAAAACATGGCAAACAAGTGTCAAACTACCCATCAGTGGTTGCAATCACCTTTATGCAACACTCTGGGCTAGATATACTGTTTCCACTCTTCAATGTATAAGCACAATACGATTATTTTGCTTACATATGTAACTGATTCATATTTCTCTGTCATGTTCAACTTGTCAAAAATTTACTGTATTTGCTATAGTCATGCTTTGAAATTAGTTTGTCCTGATCAGGTTCGTAATACTGGAAGCTGGATGGAAATTGGCAACAGCATTAGCCATTTTGGAATCATGAGTGCTCAAGTTATTTTTGTTTTGTTTCTGTTTGCCCTTACGAACATCTACACTAGAGATATCGTGGTAGTTCAAAACCATTTTTCTTCACGGAAGGCAACCTAGTGCAGCATGAACTGGTGAATTTTGAAGATAGTTAAATGCATATAATTTTTCCTATTATCTGTGTTCATGGGCCGGCATCCATTCCGTGAAACAATTGTAGCTATGAAAAATTATAGACAAGCCCGTGCACTTTCTCATAACCATTTTTTGTATATATTTTTGGGTCAGTCATGATTTCCTTTGACACTTGAAAATCACCACATTTGTTATTAGCAGTTTAGGCTCATTTTTCAGTCATTCATGAAAAGTCATTTGTTGTGACCTCTCAAGGGCCCGTACTCTTCATTCATATAACATGATTATTGAAGAAACTGTCTTTCATAGACACAAAAGGTAAATTGTGCCTTTGTTCTTAAAGTGTGTGTTTACATTTTCTGTAACAATTGTTAAGTGAAACTTTTAGAACTGAGTTAAAAGTCACAGTACTCCAGGATTTGGAGATTGCGTTTGAAATTCCTTTTTCTAACATCGATCCAGGTAGGTGTTCATTTTGGTGTGGCTAAGATGCTAAGGGCCTATTTGGTAGGGTATATTCGGATGACAAAGTGTGAATTTGTTGTACATTTTTATATTGTGAACTCGCACAACTACATTTGACCACAACTAACAAATTAGCCCTAAGGGTAAGCAACCAAAATATAGGAGCATCTCTAAGCAACCTAAAGGGTAGTAGGAGTTTACCATAATTTTCCAAAACAAAGGGTAGTAAGAGGGTATACCTCCTTCTGTTACTTCTTTTTTTAAGTGTATGCTGATACAAGACAATCCCCTTCTAAACGAACATGATTAGTGTGGTCAACCTCTACACAAGTCAATTGACCTTTGGGTCTAGTTAAGTTATGGAGTTTTACCAACCATTACGTTGTCTCAGGATTGAAGAAAATGAACTACCTTCAAAGAGGTTGATAATTCTTCAAATGTCAGACAACCTTTTAGGAGGTTGATTGACTTATAGAAGTAGAAAATGAAAAAAAAAACAAATTGCAAATTACCCAAGCACCTTAAATGATTCATATGAACTAGTTACAACCCTAAGAACCTAAAATGTCCTTCAACTACACCATAACTCAAATTTGGAGAAGAAAAGTTTGATTGTAGGAGAATCTTGAAGGATTTCTTCCAGTTCAAGCTAGAATTGGGTACTTAATCAATTTGGGGGTAGTTCTTAATTGGATTGATTTCTAACTACTTATTTTTTAGTTATTCATTCTCAAACTAAAAGATTTTAAATCTTGAGAAAATCCCTAATCTCCCCCTCTTCTCCTCTATTCTCCCTTCTTGGATTTAGGCTAGAAT
The DNA here is from genome assembly GCA_963693085.1 of Alisma plantago-aquatica. Classification (NCBI taxonomy): domain Eukaryota; kingdom Viridiplantae; phylum Streptophyta; class Magnoliopsida; order Alismatales; family Alismataceae; genus Alisma; species Alisma plantago-aquatica. The sequence continues at coordinate 519,150,904 of OY856409.1, read as the reverse complement.
CTCAACTAGGTTATCTTTATGAAATAGAATTTTGAAGAATTTTTTTAGCAAGATTTATATCCAAGCTTGAATTTCACCTTTTTTTGTAAATAAGCAATTTCACGCCTAGTTTATAGAATCAATCATATTTTATCTCATTTAAGCTATTTTTTGTCAATGAACTTGTTTTAGGAAATTTGTGAATTTTTGGAAATTACATATGAAATTTGTAATTTAAGAGTCAATTCCATATCTTAATTTATATAAAGTACTTTAAGGTTATTAATTGATTTTTCATGAATTAAGCTTGTTTGGTCAAGTTTTACATGTATTAGTAGGCTTTTCCTTAAATATCTATTTTTTTTCTCAAATGTAGATGTTTGGATGTGGAGATGAAACCAAATGTTCTAATATTAGTAGGTTGTCATATGTGATCATTTTATAGGTGAATTATAATATAGTGTAGATATTATCTGATGAAAATAGGATCTAAACATATATTGGAAATTTTCCTTGTTCATATATATGGAATTTGACAGAGTATGGGATCCAAACAATCCAAGTTAAGGCTCTTACATCATATACCATTTTAGGTCACAATATTCAAATCATATTATTTTAATACAACTATTATTTAATTGACACTAAATTGTATAAGTTGATCTTATTGGTTAGATATATATTTCTTCATAAAATGCCTTAATGGGTGTGAGTCTGTCCAATTAATAATGTATTGTCATATATGTGTTCAAATTGAAAAACACATTGAATATTAAGTGAAGCCCAATTCATGATAATTCTAGGATGTCACAACAATGTAGATCTTCCTTAGTGGTCTGGATTTGAGGAAGTGAAATGTGTTTCTCTTGTAGCGACATGGTGGGTTGTGAGAAGGTACATAGAATCATAAATTAGAACCAATAATCAGTTTCATGATGTTGTGGGAGACTATAGATCCTCATTTCTTAAGGTGGTCTAGAACTTCATTAACATACGTTACCACACACATTGGGTGAAAATCACAACTCTTTGAAGTGGGTTCAAAATGGTTGTCCTGAGTTGTTGTCCTAGATGTGTTCTTTTTAATCTCTATCATCCACACATCTCACTAATTTTTGGGTGGGCACTTGAGTAGATGTATGGTCAGGATTTTTTGGGACATAATTAGAACAACTTCGAGACAACATATCTAGAGCCTTTATAGCAGCCTAGTTGTAATGTATTTTTAGAGGATTATTATGGTAGACATCATTCTCCCTTGTAGATTTACATGGGGGAGTATGGTGTGTAATATCACTTGATGAAGCTTTATTATGTTTGTTTTGGCTTAATCTTGAGTATCTAGGATACAATGCCCAGATTTTGGTAGGTCGTAGGTCATTGTGGCCATCTAGTTTCATCACACTAATTATGACAATTGGAAGGGCTTAGTAGTATCAGTAACCCTAACTCCTAGTAGTGGACTACATTTTCTTGGCCATTTAGTTGTATCATGGTGTGATAAATTAGTTGATTAGAACTATATATGATCATTTTGATCTTGTATACTTTTTTTACCTAAACTATCTTACTTACCCTTGTTACCCAAATTCTGCATGTTCATCGTTGATTGTTTAAGATAATGACATCTATCACGTTCTATATGTTTTGAGTGTCTAGTGATAGTTACCTACATGGTTTGAAAAGTGCAACATGTTCTATCGTTTTGTTGGTGTTTTGTTCACTCATTGGGACTATGTGTCTCATTTGAGTTTGTCTACTATTAGGTACTCATCCTAGTGATGAGTCACCACAATTTCGTACCCAACGGGAGTAGTGGGGTTCCCATATTAAGGTGGGAGTCAAGTTTGGTGTATAATTTTTTGTAGATGTTTTCCTTATACTCTCTTGTCTTGAGAGGCTTGAGTTGTACTCACCTTGAATTTTTGGTTGACTTGGTGTAATGGATTTATACTTGTGATACATGTTAGTGTCACCTATATGTGTGTCCTTGTTGCATGTTTTCTAGTATATGAAGATATTATATGCATGGTTCAATTCTATGTCAAGCATAAACAATGTGGTGAATGGATACCAATTTGGTTTTTTTATTTTGATTAGAGTTTTGACCAGCCTAAATCGCACGCCCAAGAGGGGAAAATCTAGAGTAGTCGGACTCTTCAATTTGTAACCTGACACTCAGGCCCCTGTAACTATTATACGCGGTTCAATGTAGTAAATCAAGGTTGATTCACATGGATAAGGAGTGGTAAATGCTAAGAACATAACCTTGGCATCAAAAAGGTAGATTAAATTTGGTGTTCCTTTAAGGAACGATGTCACTCCAACAAGTCAAGTAAAGCAAAACAAGTAAAATAAAGCAAGTAAAACAAGACAACAAAAAGAAGCAAAGAGTGATATAACAAATATGGATGAGAACTTAAATTGGGTTTCACCTTCTAAGGTCAGACCAACATGCAATACTCACACTCATTGTATACCCTTAGTAAGATTACAAGCAGTCATCATATATGTCTATTCCCTCCTCTCTCGAGCTTAGAATAGATCTAGATTGTAAGGTTGTCTCTCTCTCGAGATGGCAAACAAACAATAACAAAATAACCATATGACCATTAGCTTAAGCATTCCAACATTCTCATGCATTCATGCAACCCCATAACACTCAGATAAGGTTAATACTACTTTTTTGAGACACTAACAATCAAGCATCACAAGTAGGGTTGTAAACAAACATGGGTATACCTGCATACCCTCAAACTCATACCCACTAAACCTGTCAGGGGTATACATTTTTATGACCACATAATCGCTTATCCTTATACTCGCGTATCCACCTCTCACTGGGTAAGGTTATGATTATGCATGTACCCATACCATGTATACCCGTATACCCATTTAATTATATTTTTATCTAAACAAATTATTTTAGAATGTAATAGTGCATATTTTAGCACTCACATTTTGCAAATATAAGTACCTTACAATAGTAAAATTTTACACTAGAATGTAATGGTCCACATTATGGCACTCAAATCTAGTAACTATAAGTACCTTTCAATAGTAAAATAAACAAACCATTAAACCTCACATCCTCATAGTGACACATCCACATTTCATCAAGAGAAGGCTTGAAATTCATTGTCGCATTGTGTCCCTCTTTTCTCACTAACTTGAATGATATTCTACACCAAAAGTTTGGAGATATGCTACATTTTTTTGGCGGCACTTTTCCTCCCAATGTGAAGGTAATCCAACATGATGTCTAAGATCAATCATTGAGTTCATTATTCTAGTAATAGTATAGTTAAATTATGTAAGCAAAGTCAATAATTTTCATTCTTTTCTTGTATTTTGATTTAGATCTATCAACATGTTACTCTTGGTTGTCGTTTCTAATGTGACATATTATTTACTTATCAACTACTTTATTCACACAAAACAAAATGCATTTTATGCCATACTAGTACATGTATCACCTAATTAGTATGATGTTTCTTGTACTCAAAGTTTGTGGTGTGTTATTGTAGCAAGTCAATCCCTAACCATATACCCAGCTACTCATCCATATGCCCAGTGGTTAGGTATAGCTTTTGAAAAAGTGGGTGTATATCCATACCCACTTTTCTAAACGATTACGGTTATAAATATTACCAAAATCACATCATATGTTATCCATTTATAGCCCTAATCACAAAATGGTAGCTGAGCAATACAAGTGAAGACATAAGAACAAATATATGGAGATAATCATTGCTAAGAGCATATATTCAAATGGATGTAAACATTTACATGTTAGGAGAGCCTTAGTGTCTACTCTCAACCCAAGCGAGATGTTTAGCCAGTCATGATGGTGAGTAGCATTATAGATTTACAAGCATAATAAGACATGAGAGAGAAGGACAAAATGGACGAAGGAGAGTGAGGCAGATGAACGAATCTAGAGAAGAAGAGGGGAGATACACCAATTGTGACCACAAATGACCAAGGTTGATGCATGTCTCCTTCATATCTGGATCTAGAGCGGGGCTTGGTGATGGCGTGGGTGTGCTCTCCTGTTCAAACTCTCGTCTTCAGAGATCACGAACCGATGGAAATATGGCTATGCGGTATGGCAGCACTTCGTTGTCTCTTACATGTTGCCCCCCTTTCATGAATGAAGTGGTCAACTATTTATAGGCACGACCCTTGAGACAACCAACTTAAGCTCAACGGTTGTTGAGACTACTGTGGGTTAGTCGGTCGCCAAGATGTGTTGGTCGTTGGAGTCATGAACTCAATGATTGTTGAGATTTGTGTCTCTCTTGGATTGGTAGTCGTTGATCTTGTCTTTTCCGTCGGTCACCAGAGGATATTAGTTGAGCGGTCGCTGAAGCATTGAGGCCAATGATCGTTGACGTAGTATCTTAATGATCAATGAGATGTTTGGTCCAACAATTGTTGATGTGATGAGGGGTCGTCGATTGCCAAGGAATAGGAGTGTCAGCAATCGCTGAATTCTGGAGGTTCAGCGACTGTTGAATTTTGGAGGTTCAATGACCGCTAAGGTCATAGGTATGGTGACCACCTAAGTATGGTATTATCAAAGGTCGCCTAGATTCAAGTTTGCCTTTGGTGGCATTCTGTGAAAATGAAAGACAGAGAGATAGAATTAGGTAGTAATATCAAAACTTGTCAAAACAATTAGATTTATCTAAGTAAAATATTGTCAAAATGATGCTTTTAGGGTAAAACAGACACTTGAATATCCACAAAAATGGAGGCTATCAAGTTTGTAAAGAAACATTTTACTTGTGACTTTACAATAATATTTGATTGACTATTTATGAATTTAATAGACTTTGTAGTTTGTTTCTCTCTTAGATCGGTGTGACAGTGGTACTTAGATTATGGTAACTATTATCAAAAAATTTGATGTCCCATTTCTTGTCTTGGGAGTGGATTATTACATTCATATCATGGTCCTACACCACTATCAAAGTGGGCCTATTTGGCATAACTTGTTCCAAACAAAAACTTTTGTGTTTGATTTGATATCCATTATATACATGACCCATGAGAAGCAATCATCAATCACCACAAATACTAGTCTCATGGGTATTTTTGTTATCCCAAATACCACAATATTACTTGACTATGGAGGATTTATAGTTATGGTTGTGACATCAATTGAGACTCATGATAAAAGCAACATGGTTGAACTTATATAGTGTTTTGGAAAACATCCATGGACCTTTATCATGTTACTTTAGAAACTAAAAGAAAAGGTAGAATTGCCTTTTATGCTTTCAAATCAGAGTTATGCTCATTAAATTATTTGGTATTTGACTCCTAGGGAATACATAGAACGATAGTGTCCCACTTCTCTATAGCTAATTACTAATTTATCCAATACTAAGTGACCTGACATGACCATCGTGCTTCTATTGTCAACACCTTTATAAGTGGAACTGCAATGTTGGTATCCATCAACGCTTTACAAATACATACATATTCTCATTGCATAATATTTGTATGAGATGAAAATGTCAAAGTATGTATTTAGAATACTTATAGGACATTCGTTTGTTTTATTTAGATATGGATCCATTGGTGTCCTAGTACTGGTCAGTTGCACCATCTATGGTAGGAACAACTTTAAGTTTACCGATTGAATTCTTGAACCACATAACTTCTTGACTTATAAATAGAAATATACCCAACATCTATTGTATAATCAACCACTATTTCTTGCTTGGACCTCTTTTATCTTACAAATATACCATCGAGAAAAAATACAAACTCATATTGTGATTTGTAGTCATCTTTGTTTGTTTGGAATCTTGCAACATTGTTACCCTTTAGGGCTAGACCCCTATACATAATGGGGGTTGTTAGTCCTTATTATATACTTAAGGAACTTCTCCATTATATCCTCGTGTCATTTATCTAGTATTGATTGGTATTCACTCTTCATGCTCAAAATGTTTGAGATATAGCGATATGTACATAATGCCACATACATAACAGATCAAATTGCATATGCATATCCAATCCTACTCGTGTATTCCCACTCTTTCGAAGAGCCATGATTTTGGTTTTTAGCAATATGTATGTCAGGGTTTTTGAGAAAATTTCCTCTTTCAAATCTTGTATGATGAACCATTTCAACACCTTGAATGTAGGTCCTCAAAAGTTGACAAAAAGTCTTGCTACATCTACCTCCAAATATTTTCATACATAGTACTCATGTGGCTTTGCATAAATCTTTTATTGAGGAAGTGTGTCCCTAATGCAACATCAAAGGTTTAAGAGTGAGGATGTATTGAGATAAGAAAATACTTCACCAAAGTAAGGTAGTCCCTTTATTTAAATATACTAGAAACCACAATAAGACAAGGAATTATAGTGATTCCAGTTTTAAACAAAATAGGTCCTACTAGTAGGGTTTCCTAACAAAAGAAACTCTTCTATATTAACCTTCACAAATGCTTACACCAAGTTTGTTGTGTATCCTTTTTTATGAGAAAAAGGACACACCCTTACCCAATGGCCACCTACCCTAGAACCTCTCTTCTCCAGGAGAGAATCCAATAAATAAGGGGTGAAAGTGATTGGGAGAGTGAGAGTGATAGGTTCAAAAGTATACAATTAGGGCTATATCTCTCACATGTGACCCTACTCACTTAATTGTTGTAGGCATGTGTTCATGCACAAGGTAGTACTCGAGGGTTTTCTTCTAATAATATCTCATCTATATAGCATGTAGTATGTTCTGTGCATTAGGGGAATCCCAACTTATTTGTCATGGACCAATAAGTTGGTAAGCTAAACATCCAAATGGAATCTTCACTAGATGCACAACCCTACCTAAGAAAGGAGCATTTATTAAATAAAGTTTTCCCTAGAGACCTTAATCCAACAACTATCATTGTCTCAAGGTCATATAAACTTAGTAGGCGGGGAGTGGTCCAGGTAGTCAAGTGTAGTGTCCACTAAAAGGTCTCATGTTTTATTCTTTGTCAAATCACTCCCCACCAATCGGGATAATGCACTAATTAGGCATGATGCATGGGTGACCATTGAGAGTTTTCCAAATCAGGCCGAGTACATGATCGTTCCTACTCAAAAGGAGTTCCCTTATTAATGAAAAAGGTCATATAAAGTTTGAACCAAAGTTGGTTTGATCATATGAAGTTGCTTAGGAAATCTTCAGTCAACACATAAATTAGCTTTAGGGCTTATATATAGTGTGTTTATGTGTATGTTATTACATGTTATAATATTAAGTACAATCAATACTTGTGATTTACATCAATGATTCGGTGGAAAAGGTCTATATTCTTCAATCAGTTTGATCTTTGTGTATGTCTTGCCTTTAGCTTCAATCCATGTTTCACAATCTGGGCATATGTAGTCTATTCAATACAATTGAAATTACTTGAACAGATTCAGTAGGCACAAAGTAAATGGAATGGTTTAGTCATAACTAAGCATGGTCTTAGGCTATGTAGCCTTGGGGTCAACATTCTCTCCCTTTTTAAAGATGTCAAACCATTCCATAAATCCATAAAAGACTAGAGTAAAACTAATACCTTTGGAGAATGAAGAAGTTTTAAGAAAAGAATTTAATTTGATCCTCTTTGGTTCATGTTATTTATCCTATTTTTCAAATTGATAGATGCAATGTGTGTATCCATTAATATAAGATTTTATGTTTCTTCTCCCCCTTTTTAATATCAAAAATAGGGTAGCTAAAAGAGAATTCAAAGAGAACTTGTCCAAAGATAATATATACAATACAAAAATGGACAATCCCACAATTTGAAAGAGTCATCAAAATATGGCACACGACAAGATAGACAACTATTACTCATATTTTCATTCATAATAAGAAGTTGTTTACACCACATAGATCGGATAGAACATGAATAGAAAAGAGACAAAAAAGTACATAAACATGTATAAGAAGAACTATAAGAAGCAATATCATAAACCACCTTTTATGTTACATTTTAACAATACAAAATACATGATACACACATACTTAGACTAAGTCTAAAATATATTCCTTAAAATGATCATAATATTGATCTCTTTTACTAGGTCTGATAGAATAGGTGTAGGCCCATCATTTCTAGGTTCAACCCATCCTTCGTATTCATCACCTTCGTAATCACCTTCTCCTAAAAACTCCCTTTCTTCTTTACCTTGTCCTTCTTCCTCTACTTCTTCTTCCCCTTATACCATATCCTCATGCTCAATTGGATTTTATTGATAGGGCCAATGCATGTTGTTGTCTTTCTAAGTCATGAAGCCTTAGGTAATAAGTGTCTTGGCCTACTCATAGGTGAGATTGGATTGCAGTCATCATCGCTAAGAAAAGCTGGTGGAGGGATGGATGGTAGAGACAAGGGCACCACTATATAGGTAGAAGAGGTATGTTGTAGAGGAGGTAGAGTAGCAACAAATCAGGGTACAAGTATTGGTAGGAATATGAAGTATAGTCCATAAATATAGAAAATGAGCTATAAAAACACTAGTAGAAAAGAGGTAAGTGGATAAGAATAGTAAAAAATTTTGTATAAATTCATTACGGTGGTGATGGATATTCTTTGGAACTTTATATAGATAATAAAAAACCTTTCCAAAGTAATTGCAACACTTGTATTCATTAATAACATGAAGTCCACTTGGGAAGGGGGGTTGGAGATGGAGGATCTTGGAAACTGGAACCAACTCCCTATTTAGAATAGGAGGTGTGTTTCAATGTAATATGGGAGCATTTAAGGGTGGTAAAATTTAGCAAAGTTCATATTTGTCTAGTTTTATAGTAGAGTTCAGTGAAGAGGGATTTCTTGATGGTAAATGAGGGTGAGAAGATGCTTGGAAGAGAGTGCATGCTCATTTAATATATCAAGATTGATAATGTCAAGAGCATTGAGATAAATATGTGATACATTCTTTAAGTGTTCACTACAATTTTAAGAGGCATTTAGGCTACCGATAGATATGTAAAATCAATATGTGACTATCATGAAGTTTAATACATTTTTTTTAAATTAGATGAAGAAGGGAAGTGAAATACCATGTGATACTAGTATGAAATTCCCATGTGACTTATTTGGACCATATGTAAGTTTTTCATTTAGCATATACAAGAATAGGGAGACAAGGTAGTGATATATAATGATCTCCTGGGTTTCTAGGGGTATACATGGATAGGAGAGCAAGGTAGAATCTCTTTGTAATGGGTGAGCGTGTCTTTTTTTTAAAAATTGAATTCATCAAGGTGATCATATGAGAGGAGAAGGTATTGCGATGTGATTTTTGGGATATCACTCCTTCCTCTTGACAAGGCTAAAGACGATGAAGAGATGGAGTAAGAAGGGAATAAGTATGCAAAAGATGGTTAGTAAAACATAGGACTTCATTCAAAATGGGGGCAGAGAGAGGATTATACTTTGAGTGTGGTGGAGAGGTTAGGGGTAATATGTAGGTTTTGATCAACTTAAACAAGAATATATGTAAGTGGGGGTTTTGGTTGGCACACATACATAAACACAATGTTGTTAGATTAAAGAATCATGTGAAATCTTAAATCACTGAAAGCCTTCAGAGAACCTCACATATTCATAGGGATTAATGTGTCCAACTATTCAAGTGGTGAACCTTTGGGATTGCATGACATATATAGTCGATGGAAGTATCTTAGGAAATATTCATTTGGTAGAAAATAACATGAAGTGTGATGACATGTCTTTCATTGAAGTTTCTCTTGAAAACTTTAGTTGATGAGGTTCAATTATCAAACCTAGAATAAGTCTAAACTTTATCCCGCTCTCCAAAAATCATGTAATTAGAAGCTCATTTAATGTATATTTTAGGATATGCACCATTTTATATCCTCATAGGCTATTGTTTAACTAAAATAAACCACTGACTGTGATTCACACAATCAATCATGGAAGTTTTATATACATAAGAAAGATAGGAAATAAATATTACTAAAGGGTGTGTTATTAAGAGGTTTGATCCACATTTTTTATGTAATATAACTAAAATATTTTCTACGTAGAGTTTTTGTGAAGATATCTACCAATTTCTCTTCTATGTTAACCTAAGCAATATAAATATTATTTTAAATTATGTCATCATAGAGAAATAATGATGAACCTCTATACACTTATCTCTAGTATGAACAACATTATTTTATGATAGACTAACTACACCAATGTTTTATAATATATAAATAGCAACATCAAAGGATATACAATAATAATTAAGAATTTGTTTCACTCATAGGAGTTTTTCAAAATGACAAGGGGCAAAAATGTATCTAGATTTGGTCAATGAATAGGACACTTCGTTTTGTATCTTGGAGAGCCAAGAGAGTATACAAGGTGATAAGAGGAAACAAATTCCATTTTATCCTTAGATCAACCAAGAAACTGGCGTAGTCTGCACCACTATAGATTGTTAAGGTAAAATGATCTACTTCAGGGTACAATGTATTAGAATTTGAAGGTTTGACCTCTATAACATGAGAATTTTTATTATAATATTGAAATAGCCTACGCAACGATACAATAAGCATAATATGTGATAGAGAGAAAATTTGACTTGTCATATTGGTCATGGTTATATGAAGCATCTTGCAATTTCCCATCCCAAATAGTTTGATGAGCTAATTTGTGTATTTTCCTTTATCAATGGATTTTCCATCTACAACTTATTTAGCTTTATACCCAAGGAAGAAGGTGATCTCTCCCATTATGCTCATGTCAATTTTTATACTGCAAGAAAAATAGTCATGAATAGGGAGAGGATGGAATCACAAAAATAATAGCATCAACATAAATTGAAATAATAAGAATTTTGTTTGAGATATGTTTGATTAGAATAATAGAATTTGATTTCTATGTGAAACATGTGTTATCTAGCAAAAAGTTTGTAAGTATGTCATATCAAGATTGGGGTGCTTGTTTGAGACCATATAATAACATGTCATTTTCAAAGCTAGGAGATTGAGTCACATAGACTCCCTCCTATATCTCTTCATTCATGAACATGATTAGAATGTCCATTCGAATAAAACAAAACAATAATGTTTAAAAGGGATATATATATATATATATATTATATATATCATGAAAATCAATATGTTAATGTTTACTAAAACCTCGAGAAACTGAGAAAGCTTTGTTTCTCACCAAATTACTTTATGATTTTTTTTCTAAGACCTCACTTTGTGCTTACAATATTCCATTCTTTTGGTCTTGGAAGAATGTCCATGTCTTGTTCTTGTTAAATTTATCCAACTCCTCTATCATTGAAATTATTCATTCACTACTCTTGAAGAGCCTCCTTGATGGAAAATCAGTTTGAGTATATAGATGAAATTATTGTATCCTTGGTAAAAATAGGATGCTCTTGTTTTAACCTTCTCAAAAGAACCACCTAAAATCTTTTGGACCGTCCTTCACAAATCTTGGGATTGGATCTTCTCTAAGAGAGATGTCAATATGATCATATTATAAAGCCTACTCCTTGTAATGATTTTTATGTCTAGTTATTGAAGATTTGAAACTACTTCTTCAAAAAAAATCATCAAATAAATATATGTTGCATATGGAGGAACTAGTTTCAATAAATTTAGCATGTATAGATTCATTTCATCTGACATATCATTGATTGCTTTTTTTAAAAGATTTACTATGGATACTATATTCAAGAAAGAAGCTTTAGAAGATTTCTCATCAAACTTATCTAAGCTAGTTCAGTATTTATAACAAATGCATGGGCGACAAATAATATCGAGATAAACTATAGAAGAACTTTGAGCATTCCATGACTACTAGGGGTTTCCTTTAAAAGAATACGAGTTAAAACATGATTATTTACATAACCAAAAAATTTTATGGATTTGACCCAAAGTATTTTGGAATATTATTTCCCACAAAATGGCCCTATACATTTCTTGTAAATATCGATTCTTCCTATTTATGTACCCATGTTCTGGGGGTGTTTAAGGCACAAAGAGATTATTAATAGGACTAAACTCATCACATGAATATTCAAACATTTCAATTTCACTATCTAACCCACAGTCACTATGGATAGAAACTATCTTAATGCTAAATATATTTTGTAAACTTTTGCAAAGAGATATGGAAGTCACAACAGTATCACTTTTCATAAAAATAATAAATTATATGTAAATATGGACTAATTTTCAAAAATAGTTAATCAATGCTTGATACCCTAATTGAATATACATGCATAGTTATGATAAAATCAATATCAATTTTAGGTATCTTTTATTGATAAGTACTCCCTTGGATTTAAAAGAAGATTTTGTTTGCTTCCATTGGCTATAAGGTTGGCTTCTTTGTCTTTTCCAAAATCAATTTTTGAGAGACCTTTCACTCCTTCCATTCAATTTATTCAACTTGATGCATGTTGAGTATATATCGCAATGTCAAAAGAGCAAGGGAAATAGGATGAAAATTTAAAGCAAAAGCATGATACATTAAGACATGCAACATAGGTAAATCATGAAAAATAGTGTCACATCTTAACTTGTGAAATCAATGTGACCCTAATGGAACATCAAATCACATCCAACTATGAAACGTAAACCGCATGAGTGATTTGGGCCACTAGTAGAGAGAGAAAGGTTATAATCATAAAGAGAGAAAAATGAGATTGTATAGGTATTTTTGTTAGTCCAAGTGCGGTGACGTATTAATGTACCAAAGTCATCCCTAAGAACAAGATATGGGCATTATAACTTGGTATTCCTTCCTTTTGGATGTACAAATGCCCCTGTAGTCTTCATGCAAATGATGAACACATTCTTCAATGTACATATGGATCAATTCATAATGGTATTTATTGATAATATACTAATATACTATAAGGATGATACGCAACATGAGAAACACTTGAAGATAGCTCTATGGTTGTTGAGAAAGCATTAACTATATGCCAAATTCAATAAATGTGATTTATAGATAGCTGAAGTTTCTTTTTGCTGGACATGTCATGTCAAGAGAAGTTAGGGTAGACCATGAGAAAGTGGAATCTTTGTAAGGGAACAGCCTAAGACTCATATTGATATAAGAAGTTTTATATGGTTAGTCAGATACTACAAGAGGTTCATAAGAAACTTCAATGTGATAGCAACACCTATCATATGCTAATAAAGAAAGATATGCCTTCTGTTTTCTCAGAATATTATGAGACAAGTTTTTGAACCTTGAAAGAGAAATTGACTACAACACTAGGTTTCTATCTACATGAAAGTTTCAAAGGATATATTGTGTTCAATGATGCATCAATAAGAGTCTTTGGGGTGTGTACTTATCAGGTTGGAAATGTAGTGGCATATGCATCTAGATAACTAAAAAAGACTAATAGAACTATCCTACACCTGATCTCGAGATGCCAGTAGTGGCACATTCATTGGAAACATGGTGACAGTACTTTTATTGTAAGTTATGTCGTTTCTTTACCAATTGTAAGTCTCTAAAATATATCTTCACTTAGAAGGGTCTCAACCTGAGAAAACCTATAGATTGGTATTATGGTGTTATAATTCATTACCATCCTTGCAAGGCTAGTGTAGTGGTAGATGATCTAAGAAGAAAGTATTCATTGTTAGTAGATATGTTCTTCTTGGCCTGTGTAGACAAAGATCTATTGAACAAGATGAGAGAGATGAAACTTGATTCAGGTGTATCTAAGTAGGGTGGAATGATATAATAGATGAAGATCATGCCTACTTTTAATTTGAGAACAAAGATCTACAATAGAGTAATAATGAATTGATACCTATCACATATGAATTTACAAAAGTCAAGAATCTGAATTCACATATTGAAATCATAATATGTTGTATATGTCAGTTGTATGCCCTTAGAGCCATCATGTAATGATTGTAATGGGACATGTTGTATACATTTGAGCATTAATAAAATGTAATTGTACCTGTTATGTTTGTTTCATTGTTAAGATAATGACTAAATTTATTAATGTCCTAATAATATTTGACTTAATGGCATATGGTTTGGGTTGAGTACCCGAACATGACATCATATGTTATAGACCAATCATTATTGACATGTGCCTAGTTAGATATTATCCTAGAAATTATGGGACAACAATAATACATAAGACTAGTATGTGTGGTGACTGGTGACTATGTCTCTTTAGTCATGATATTGGATGTCTAGTTAGACATACTTGTTAGAGGACAAGTTGTATTGGAAAATCCACTTTGAGAATGACACGTGGAAGCCATATAATGGCCATTTTGGGTCATGTCTCAATGTGACAATGGTGATAGAGATCCTTCGATCTAAAGTCACTAATTAGTCACATGTTTCTTTGTGCACTTAACACTACCAAATGTGACTTTAAATAATGGTTTCCAATAAGTAGTGACTGGGGCACTATGACACGTGGATTATTGTGAGTGTCATAGATTGAATTTGTCCCTGCTGTTTGAGTGATATCCTACACACTAAATAAGTGAGTGTGAAATGTAATTGCTAAATGATGTGAGTCAATATATGATATTGAGATCCCACAATCTCAATAGTCTTCTTTAGTTAAAAAATCATAGATTAAATGTGAAGAGAATGACTACTCCATGCTTTGAGTTCAATGTAGATATATCTAAAAAGGAGGTTACATGGTCATGGTAACATTGGTCACTTATAGGTTGAAGTTGTTACTCAACTTATTCTAGTTACTTGGGTAGCAATGATGTGTTTCTAGATATTAATATTTTCTTATGAGGTCTTTGACATCACTACCAATGTAATGTAAATCCTACAGGGTCATGCACATAGGAATGCTTAAGGAAAAACAAGCTTGTAGTCACATGCATAACTAGAATGGTTAAAATTATGTACATGATTATTTCCAATCCAAATGATTGACTATATGGTTGAATCAACTTATCGATTGAGTGTCGGTCGATCAATTGATCATCATTAAGGAAAGTGATCAGTTGGTTGACTAAGATATTCAGTCAAATGACTGATCCATATAAGGGGTTGACTCGCCAATCTAAGTTTGAAAAGGAAAGAATAGGAAGTCAACCAAATTGGGAATCCCAATGATTGATTGAATGGGATTTGGACTTGGAAACAATAATGCAATCGGTCAATTAGGAAACCCAGTCAATCACCTACATGTCTATCTGAATTTTCATACGTTGAAGTCTATTTGTGAATTTTAAATAGTAACAAGAAGTTTTAATAATGCAGTTTGTTAATTAGGAAACCCGGTCAATCGATCAGGCAGTTCCAAGATGTATAGAAACCTCAGTGGTACAATCCTACTCTAAAATAACTAGTAATCTTAGGTTTATGGAGACCTGATCTAAATGTATAGATTACAAGTAGCATAGCACATTTTTTTCTTAATTAATGGCATAAAATAGCTTGAATTCAGTTTTGGCTAAGTCAAAAATATGTTTTGTGTATATATATTAAGTTAGTCTTTGAAGGAGGTAAAATTGATATAAAAATGAAAATGTTTTCATGTGTATATATGTTGATAGAAATTTGAATTACAAATTAGATGCAAAAAAATTAGTGCAATCAGATATCACATGAGCCTGATATTGCAATATTAGTGAGACATATACAAATAAATGTCACTTTGTCCAACCACTTGACTAGTCACTTTGATTAGTTGATTGACCGAATATGTTAACCAATACAGAGCCATCTTCACTATTGCTTCCACTAAAGCTAGTATACAACATGTTGGGAGCTTCGATCTGACACTTTGACCTGCCACTTCAACCTCTTTTAATGATGCCTCCAGTACATCCTATTGTTAAGTGGGTGATTTTGAATGAAAAGGAGGAAGCATGGAAGCACATGCTGAGAACCAGAAAACCTAGCTTAATCTTGGAGGTAAACCATTTCGATTGTATCTTCATTTTTGTACCTTCTTTCATTCAAAAATTAGTTCTAGGGTTTATTTGAGATATCATTTTCCTTCTCTTTTTCCTCTTTTCTTTTATAGGTTAAACCTATATGTAGGAATTTTGTGTTTGTCTAGTAGTAGTCAAATTTGGGTATATTATTCTAGATTTGGGCTAAGTTAGTCTATATTAGAGAACAACGGCTAGAATCCAACAAGATATGGGTGAAAATTATTAGTTACCTAAGGTTTTTATAGAAATCCAAAGAAAATACGAAGAGAGAAAATAGATACAATTTATCATGTTTATTGTGATACTATATGTAATCTCAGGTTTGAGTTTGTACTTATATGATAGATTGAAATGTTTTAATAATGATAATTTATGGATGGATTTTAATTCAAGTGTGTTATAGTACAAATTTATGAAATTTTGATAAGGAAAGTTTTCTCGAGCATTGGTATACCCAGATTTTCCTTAATTTCCAAAATAATAAAATGTATTCCATAAAGTGATTATGAGATGATTATTTATTCTTGGTTATGAATTTGGATTGGTACTATATATACTCTCCTAGTATTCATATATTTAATCAGTTTATTAGCCTGAGAAATGTATAATATGAAATCTCAATAGTATAGTAATAATCCATATGTTATATTTTATTAAAAGTATCCATATTATTTCATCATAATCAATATTTAGTATGAAATATGTACAAGTTTGGAATATATGTTCTTCTATATATTTCAATGGGCATATAGTATACATCCTAATTTCAGTATCCCATTTACTGACAAAAATATAGAAATGAAATGTAATGATATGAACACATGTTATGGCAAAGAAAAATCTAGTAAATTATTATATAGTGAAGTATAAGAATCAATTAGACATTATATACCTTGAACACTATAGAGTCTATGTGGAGGTTTGTAATCTTCATTATAGTGGAGGATATATCTTATCTCTGGCAGATCCCAGAAGAGGTATTCAGAGCATGCCACTAAGGCATGAGGGGTTGACCCCACTTCCAAAGACCTTTTCAATAATAGCATGGGTATCCAATAAAAATTGGAGACTCTGGTGATACTCAATGGTACACAACAAAACCCAAAGGTCTTGGTAATACCAAGTTTTAGTATGGTTTTAATAAGGTACCCAACATTAAGTGGATACTCTAGAGGTACCTATTTTAGTTACTACTCAGTGAACCATCCCTTGTGGAACCACTAATATAGGCACTTCAAGCCAGAGTGTTTTGAATCTTCTCACGTGAACCTAGGTTCTGATGAGGAGTCTAGTTTATCTATCTAGGTGATATAGTCATCAAGTCTAGGTGTGGTTATCCCTAGTGCAATTTGGGGAACTAGTTTAGTAAACTTATAATCCCAAGTCAATGTTAGGTCTTATATGGCAAGATTGTAGCTTTCAATACTTCAACATATTGCGGTACATTTCATGTATCTGTGCCATTAATAAAATGATTAAGAGATTAAGTAGTCAGATCCTCGAATTTATTATTGTAACTATTCTTAGTTTTTGAGCAGTTTGAGTGTTCAACATTTATTTTTCATGCTTGTGTAGTACATAAATATGGATTATTGTGGTTACTTGGTGAATTTTCATTCATTGAGCCAGATCTCACACTCCACTAGATAAATTAATAGGTGACCTTGTTGATTATGGAGATAGAAATATGTCAAAAGAATCACGTCTCTTAAGGTTGTTAAAAGAATTATAGTGTAGAGTTAGTCAATCTCAATCCATGTCAATTTTAGTTCCTTCAGTGTTGTAATATTCAAGTGTTAAAGTTATGTAATTGCTCTTCTTGTATTACAATTTTAAGTTGAATGTTTTGTGTATCTAAACATGTTGTAATTATCAAGTGATGAATAAAAACATTTTTTTGGTTTTATAGGTTTGGAACATATATGTGGAAATGTCCTCATCCATATGTTTCTTTTCTAATAAAAATAAAATGTAAAAATTTTATACATGTTTGAGTTAGCCATCTCGATCATCATAAATCCTAATATCATGGTATAAGAAGAGATTATAGTATTTAGGGTCTGACACTCAAAAAATTGTATCGGTGGTCAGGCATGAAGAGAGATGTAGCTAAGCATGTGTTCAAATGTAGTGTGAGCCAACAATTCAAACTTGGACATTAGAGACCAATAGGAACTTTCTAACCACTCCCTAATCCTATGTGGAAGTGGAAAGAAATTGAGTTAAACTACTAAGAACATCACATGGTTTTGACTCCAACAGGTGATTGACAAAAAAAATCACAATATCTTCTCATTTTTTTTCACCTAAGTC
Organism: Alisma plantago-aquatica; assembly: GCA_963693085.1. Classification (NCBI taxonomy): domain Eukaryota; kingdom Viridiplantae; phylum Streptophyta; class Magnoliopsida; order Alismatales; family Alismataceae; genus Alisma; species Alisma plantago-aquatica. The sequence continues at coordinate 519,132,678 of OY856409.1, read as the reverse complement.
AACCCGGTATGCACCTAATCTGGATAAAGTATATATAAATGAAGTGATTATATTGCATGGAATTCTACTCACCATCATACCAAATAGATATCCCAATTTTATATCCAATTTTGAAATTGATTCATTATACCTTGGAATGGTCTTGATGTTTATCATAGAATTTCATTACTACATAAAGGATGGTTACATCAGAATATTCAGACTTTATAGGACATGCCAGTAGCATGTTTACATTGATTTTATGGCATACACAAATTGAGTCTTATGCAATTTAAATACAATCAGAGGTGAATCCAAGATTTGGGTGGGGGGATATATCTTAAGGATAGATTTGTGTAGCGAGTTGTTGAACTTAACATAATTGAGAGATAAAAATTAAAGACACACCAAGAGGATTTGAACCAGTGACCACACTCTCAAGAAACTATCCGCACACCACTATGCCACTTTCATATTTTAGGTGAACATATAAGAGAACATGTAGATACATATACATGTCACTATTCACATATGGAGAGCATAAATAAAAATTTCACCCATTGTGATGCGAACTAGCACCGTTCAACTCAGGAAACATGCCACACTTCATTGTACTAGAGATAGTTTTTGATTGGTTATGTATCGAAATCTAAGACATTTTAGCTTAAATCTACAAATATATAGAGCTAGGCTAGAATACACTCGAGTGTATAGATTACGTCGTACACCCCAATGGTGTTTGCCTATCTAGAACTTGTTTTTACAAAATATAATATATTGATCCTCATGGTTACAACAATAACATGCCACATACAAAATTTGAGCCCATTTGAATGAGCTTAAGTCACTCATCCAATGACAACTAAATCGACGCACAAAACTAATTTGAAATGCATGCTTTTTGCCTCCTTTAAATACATGACCTATAGGTGTCCAAATGAGATGAAATTTACTATATAGTATGTTTTTAAGATATTTAAGAAGATCAATGGTTTAGATTTCCAAAATAATTACTTGATGATGAAAAATGATTGAGGTGTATAGCATCTCCAGTACACTCGAGTGTATTCCAGCTTTACTCCATATATATATATATATATATATATATATATATATATATATATATATATATATATATATATATATATATATATGTATATATATGTATATGTATGTATAGATTCCTTTTTATTTTATTTTTTTGTGGGGGATCATGGCCCCTGCTTGCCCCTTGGCTCCTCACTTACACACAATAATATTTATCGTTCTAATTTGAGTACGGATCCATAGGAAGAATTTTATGGGAGGAAGTGTAGATATCCCATTTCTAGGTCTAAAAATTGGTTGAAGAGATAAGAGAAAAAATATTAGTAATCAGAGAATAGCTACAAAAGCACATGATAGATAAAAAATATACACATAGGAAAGGTGAAGATCGCTTGGATTTGATGTTGATGATGAAGTGTACCTAAAAATTTCATCCTAGAAAGGCTTTTTGAGATTTGGAAAGTGAGGCAAATTAACTCGTAGATATATGGACCTGTATCAAATTATGCAAAATATTGGATTAGTTACATACAAGCTTGAGTTACCACCAAAACTAGAAAACCTACACAATGTGGTTCATGTATACACACTAAAGAAATGTGATACAGTCATAGTGTAGATCATAATCCAAATTTGATATATTGGAAAAATTATGTTTCTTATGTTGAAGGTTCATTTTAAATTTTAGATTGTGGGATCTTGGAACTCAGTAAAAGGAAAATACTCAGGAAAGGAAAAATACCTTTTGCAAAAGCCCTTTGGTGAAATCATAATATGGAATAAGCTAAGTGGGAGTTGGAATATAAGATGAGAAACAAGTATCACATATGACAAATTTTAATTGGAGGGGGGTGGTTACAAACCAGTTTTACCTCCTTTTCTGGACAAATTGATATCTTTATTACTTTCCAACACCTACATAAATGCCTTCACAAAGGTGGGGACTACAAATTGGGTTGCCAATCATTTTTTTATGGAAAAACTCATAGATCTAAAGACAAAATCAGACAAAGATGATGATGGCAACATCATATTTCTATTAGTGATATGTTGAATGTATCGTAGGAGAGAGACAGAACCATCAACTAGCATCCCAAAGACATCAAATGAAAAGGGAAGGAAATGGTGGTGGTTTTATCTTATATAATAATCCCATGGTTGTAAGCATTTAAATGTCAGTTTATAGTTGTGTTATTCTCTTTTAGTAATATTTGTGCAATTAGTGGTTGAGTATGGATGAATTTCATTAGCTAAGTAAAAATGTGTTTTGGGTATATGTTGAAATGAATAGTAAAAGAAGGTATATATCATATAGTAAAAGTGTGTACATGCATGTGTAATAAGTTTTTTGGACATAAGAAAACATGTAGCATTGATCGGTGTAAGGGTCATGTCGATCAATGAATGGACATGATTGATTAGAAGGATCTATAGTGGGCTATTTGACCTAGGGTGGGTTTCCTTGACCGAACACTTCACTCAAAGGAGGGCATACACTTTGATCAAAGCATGTCTACCACGATGAATCGCTTCCAAGAAGTTGAGATGCTTTTATTGGGTTATGTAAGCCGCATGAGTAACTTTATATGTGTGTGGACCAGTCGTTTAGACTCCTTTCAACATAATTTGATTTCTTATACTAATTGAAGTGGGACAGTACGCATTGTTTTGGGCACTTCACTGGTTTTTTGACCCATACTTCTACCCATGGTTCAATGCATCTGTAATTGATGCTACATGTATAGTCAATCAAAAAATATGAATATAACTCGAGATCAACTTAACATAAATGAATGAATTTTGAAGTATAGCTTGATTTTATTATTCTCAAGCTATAAAAACCCTAAACCTAAGCAATGGTAACCAAATAGGTGATTTGGGGGGGATAGGAGTAAATGTGAATAGTATTTCATAAATGGTAAAGCCTAGAAAAAATCAATTCATTTTCTAATGTTCTTATCCTCTTCCTACCCAAATTCTTGGGGAAATTAGAGATATGTCCTGAATCAAGGTTCATCTTCTATTTCCTTCTTCTCCTTTCTCTTGTAAGTGTGTCATAGGTACATAAGAATCGATGGTGGATTATAAGAAGCAATACTTGGGGAATTTCATCTATATTTTGCTTGAGATAACTTAAGTTCAGAATCCAACAAAACTGAGTGTGAAAGTTACAAGTAACCAAAAGTATAAATAAATAAATAAGATAAGATAAAATTAATGAAAATAAAATAGGCCTTGCTCATCTTTTTATTAATTTACTACCTATAATTTCTCACCATGATTCTATTGTGTGATTGATTCAAACGGATAACTATAATTTTTTGTGAATGATTTTAGATTCAGAATGAACATGTTATGAATTTCATAATTCTCTGAGATAGTAAATTTTTGAGGCATATGTGTATATGGGTTTTCCATGATTTTTAACTATAAGAAGAATTCTATCAAATATGATTAAATTTCTTGGTTTCTTCTAATTATGAATTAGAACTGACAATTGTGTAGTTTCTTCCAGTATTTTTTAGATGTAATCTATTTTTTAGTTCAATAAGTCTATAATAAAAAAATATAGTTGTCTCGTCACATTTAGATTACAAGAAAAGATATGCAATGATTTATATAGAGAGTTAAGTTAATAAATGTACATTATTTAATTGACCAAATAAACTAAATAATTAGTTGAACCCTAGATGTCATGAATATCATAGATATTGTCACATGGGTTTTCCCATGAAGGAGTAAATGTGCATACTGACTAAAAGAGTCCACGATGGCATAGCTAGAGCGTATTGGAGGCATATAGAACATTAACCAAAGAGAGGTTCAGTCTCCTTAAGGTAGTGATGTAACCAACATCAACAAGACAATCTTATGGTAATCCACTAGAGATATCTCATTGACTTCAGGTACTACTCAAAGAGTCAATTCTTGTGGAACAACTAAACTGTGCAAATTAAGCCATACTAATTTGAATCTCATCCTACATACCCAGGTGGTAGCATCCATCATTGGTTGTTCTCTTAGATATAAATAGTTATATTTTTCCTTATAATGTAGAGAAATATTTGTGTATCATGCATCAGTCTTGATATTCTTAACTTCTATGCAGGTCACACAAGGAAATCAAATTTGGATGTGAATTTAGATATAGTTCAGGTTCATTAGACTACTTATCAAAAGTTTTCCTAGAGCCCTTGAAAAAGCATGTGAAAATCACTTGTTGATGATGGATGAGGTCCTACCATAGAATAAGACACATCCATAACCCATCAAAGCTATTTGAATATCAAAAATTGTCCACAATCAAATAATCAACTAATGTATTTGAGTATGATAAGACAAGTGAACCTCAAGTAATTGAAGATTTAAGTTACAAGATCTTTGTCTCAAAAGTTGAATGGACCAGTCAAAGACTAGCCATCTTGGTACAATGAGCATCTTCCAAAGCCATCAAATATTTGATTGGATAACTTTGTATATTATTAGAACTAGATTTTGAGAGATAGCATTCAACCAAAGGGGAGGTGAAGAACTAAAATAATGAGGAATTCCAATCTCAAATATGACTCCACCTTTATGGGACTATAACCAAATTATGAGAAACGTTTCTTATACCCTTCATCTAGGCCCCAAGCCTATAAATATAATCCCTTCACCTACATTCTCTAGGGTTTCATACCACCTCCCACTTTCTCACCACTCTACATACAGAAAATGCTTATTTTGCATCCTTCACACATGCTAATGTGTCATTTTGCAAACATGCTTGATATTTTCAATCACAGAACCCCCCCACTACAATCACACTCCACCTCGCTAAAGATATACTACTCATTCAAGCTTGTTGTCCTATCATAGTGTCATAAAACTCAAAGAAAATATGTTGGCTTATATTCTTCAACTCTGATCTCCCCAACTACATATAACCATTGAGGGGACTCAACTTCATCCTAGATCACTGTAAAGCATAGATACATGAGCAGTTGGTTTCCATATCTAGATCAAGGGTTATGTCCCTCAACCTATTACTTGTTAATTGTTATTGTCATATAATATAGACATTTTTTTTGTCTCCTACCAACTATGTTTTTATATGAAGCGTCTATGTATGATGTCAAAATGTTCTTAGTCTATTGGTTAACTCAGGTACAAGAGAAGATCCTTCATAACCTTAAACGAGGAAGATCACATTGATTCTTGAGATTGGTGTGCCATAACAAGCAAGTATTGACAATTAGATTTGACCGAGGCATGGTCCATTAAATTCCCATGTCTATCCAAATTCAAGAGAAGGTTATATAGAAATCTTAACGATAACCTCATTAGTTATGATTTCTATGTTTTTAGTGGTTGCAGAGGATGAAGTGGTTTGATTGAATGACAGACAACCCTACATTGATGTTTATCTCTGAAATGTCACCACACTTTCATAGTACCACGCTTTATTCTAGACTAAGTTTTGTGAATTTCCTTGTCTTGTATCTTGTTTAAGAAATACTAAAAACTCTATAGAAACCCAACATAAAAGTATCTAATATAAAGTTGATATCAGTTTGTGGTTCATATATGAGATCTTGTGAACAACTCTGACTAAACTACAACTAAACTCATACACTTGTGAGTATCAAACATTGTGTTATTAAACAAGTGTAGGGACAAATTCCAACTGCATCATACATAGTAATCACCATGTGTCACAATGCACCCAATCACCACTTTTCATAAACCCTTATTCAGAGCACATTGAGTTAGTATCAAAGTACACAAAACAACATGTGATTATTGTATTGACTTCAAGTCTAAGAATCACAGTCACCATTGTCACATTGAGATATGACTGTGATACATCATTATAAGACTTCCTTGTATCATTCTCAAGGTAATTTTAATCATTATAACTTAGTCTCTAACAAGTATCCATGTATCTGAGTCGATATCCAATATCATGACTAAGGAGACATAGTCATCACTCAACATATATGCTACTCTTGTGTATTATTCTTGTCCTATAATATCCACAACAATAAATGAATAGGGACATAACAAGGATGAATACTCTAATTATACATATGATATCATGTTCTTGTCCTCAACCCAAACAACATCGAGTCAAAAAACTCTTAGGACATTTTTAGGTTTATTCATTATCTCAATATTGAAACAAACTTAATAAGTGGAATTGACTTTTTATTAATAATAAAATCATATCAAATATCCATTTTGAAGTCATTACATGATGTCTCTTAGGGCATTAAACCAATAGTCTCCCACTTGCACTAGAGCCAATCACTCACAAATACAATCCCAAGTGATTTAACATGAACATCATGCTTTCGTTGTGAAAGTATTATCGTCAAGGGATCAACAATTTAGCTTTTAGTTGGAACTCTAAAAATATTAACATCTCCTTGTTGTATGATCTCTTGTATGAGATGGTAACGCATGAATCTATGCTTGGAATGTTGATGCGGTCTGGGTTCCTAAGCTTGTGAAATGGCTCCATGGTTGTCACAGTATAGCTCTACTAGATCGTCAACAGATGGAACTATTCCTAATTCACTAGTGAACTTCTTGATCTGTACATATTCCTTTTTCGCACTAGAGACATCAATCTACTCAGCCTCTATTTTAGAATCAACCATTGTTTCTTTTTTAGAACTTTTCCAGCTCATAGCTTCGTCATTGAGGCAAAATGCTGAGATCGATTGCAGTCGATAATTTTTCTTTGTCTGTTTGGAATCTTGTATCAGTGTAAACTTTTACTACCAACTTTTCCTCACCACCATAAGTTAGAAATTGAACCTTAGTTCTAGTACTTAAGGATGGTATTTACAGTAGTCCAATGACCTTCAATGGGAACTGAATGGTACCTACTCGTCATGCTCAAATCAAACAAAAAGTCAGGATGTGTACACAACATTTGCATGTTGGATATAATTGCAGATACACATGGAATCTTAATGGTGTGTGCCCTTTCTTTATAAGAGTTGGGATGTTGAGCTCTAGAGAGTTTGTAACTACTAGAACCTAGCATCTTAAATCATGAAACCATCATCCCTTACATGTGATGTGTGTATGATTAGACCTTTAAATTTAGCCAAACAAGGATACACACAAACTGCAATACATCCATAGTAACTTGCCCTAGATAAGGTTACAAGAAACTATTATCATTACCCTAAATCTAAAAATCATCATATGATGATGAAATGAAGATATGGTCCCTACACTAGTTTGTAGTTGTCTAACCTAACCTACCCTTATTTAGCACCACAAATTATGCATTAGAATCATAATGTATCAAAATAATGGACCTTACAACACACAAGATGATAAATGGGTAAGTGAACTCATTATATATGTCAAAAATGCTTCATCATTCACTAATACATGTAAATGACTAAAATGTGACTAGTTATGCTTTGAATGAGAATAATATGAACATAATGACTAACGAGTGGTATAATGTTATTAATATGTATAATGGAATTTTAATTGGAGATTTCATGTCTATAGATTTAGATAATGTCTCGTTGTCCAAGTAAATATTGTATTAGTGGACTTAATAGTTTAAATAAATAGAACATGGAAGTTTGTGCAATATACTACACCATAACTCTTTTGATAACTATATGACGATAAGAATACTCTAAATAGTAAATGTTGATGATAATTGGGTAATATTTAATGAATATGAATATCATATGTTCAAACCCTAATTGTATTAGAACTCATAAAAATAAGTTTCAAAAGTGAAATCTAATCCCAAAATTGGATTCATTGTGTCCCAATTAGCTAGGGTACCAAGTTTGAGATTAAATGTCTAAACCTAGATATCCTATTTTAAATTGGGAAGTAAATACACTTTAAATGTTGTAAATTTTAGTTATTTAATCGATACATTCTGATTTCCCAAAGTTCCCTCTTATTTTCCTTATCACATGTTCTTTCCTACTCTGTTGATTTAGTGCCTAGTGTGGGCCATGCAACTGTGATCTGACGATGCATGGCATGTCTCCTACCTTAGGTAGGATAGGTCTGTGACACGAACAATTCACACCTAGACCCCAATGCTTTATCCATTGATATCTCGCACATTTCTAAGTCTTTTTATGATATTTTCTTGCCATTCGTTTACTTGTGCAATTTCTCACACATGGACTACAATCTCGAACCCTAGTTTCCTCTTTTCAAGATTAGCCCAATTTTGGGTTTTGACCTTTCCCTACTGTGACGTGTAGATCTTGCAACCCTTGATCATGTATATACTTAAACACACAAAACTCACCACCGATTTAGGCATGATCCTTCTCCATCTTCATTTTGGTCTGAAGATGTGTGTGTACCATCGCGAGCCCCATCTACACCTTTGGTCATATCCCCTTTCCCTGAGCATATTTGTCCATCATAGGAAAATAGAACTTGTGGTGATCTTATTGGAACCCCTTTTTTATTTCCATGTCCTTATTTACTTGTGTGAATCCACCATTTTTACCTATCATCTAGCTTCTAGTGTTTTTCTAGTTTGAGAGGTGTTGTTGATGGTCCTAGTAGTTCCTCAGTCTCGATGGCTTTGTTTTGGCATTAACAAATGTGGTTGATCTTTCCCTTCTTACTTTCTACTTTTATTTCTCACACGCATCACTAATTCCATCTTCCTAATTCCTTCCTTTCTTACTTTTCATGACATGGCGGTCTTGCCACTTCTGGATGCCATGGAAGGCCACAATGGCTTTTTGACTCTAACTATTTCATGTGAAGTCAATTTAATTGACTCACGGGCACGTCAGGGAGTAGGGGTTGGGCTAGTTGCTCTGCTTGCTATTTCTCAGCATCCATGCATGTATGTAGGGAAGGGGATGAATCCCCTCTATGATTATACTTCTCTTCTCCCTTGGTTTCTATTTTCTTTTGTTTTCATTTATGGAAAAGATCACATTTTTGTCTGATTTGACCTTATGATCCATGAGAGTTGCATGTGTGTTATGTTGACCATCTTGTCTTGTCATGCTTGCAAGATTCTAGATCATTATGCGGGGGCATTATTGCATTTTGAAATTTTGTTTCATTTAAATAAATTAGTATTCAGGTTATCTTAGAAAATTCCTACTACTTCATTGGTAAGTCAAAAATATAAATATATATGTATACATTTGGAATCAAAAAAATAAGATCTATATGATGGCATAGTTATCATCACGTAGATCAACATTGATTAAAATTTGATATTTTAGGGTTCACAATATACACCTCATTTAATGATTTGTATACCTAATGTGTTATTAGGTGAGGATGTCTGATCTAGATCTAAGTTTTGACTTGAACCTTCTACACGTATCTTAGAAGAATGTTGCATCCCTTATAACTCATATTCAGCAATCACTGTCTCTCTCTCTCTTCGCCCTTAGGTACCCCATACACTTCTCTCTCTTTTAAGAGGTTGACTCATGCGAGTAGTTCTATGTTGTTATTGATCATGTGATCTACTTAACTGATGGATATTCTTGTTGGGTTTTGATTTGTATCGTTTTACATTTGGTACACCTAATTTGAGGAATTGAACTAAATGAAACCCTAACTTTCAAGTGTTGACTGTTTGTGGTCTTATGATGAATCATAGTTGTGGAGATGAAATATTGTGTCCACTTTTATTGAGCATGTCTTATATCATTCATTTATGTAGCAAAAATTTAATTGAAACCATATTATATATAAATCTTCATTTGCCTCTACATTACTGCATGCTTGTTGATTCAGTATCCCTAGACCTATATAAATGCTTTAGAGTTTTGGATCATATTCCCATGTTATTTGGGATGGAGGTTATGTTCTTTATACCTGGGTTATGTGCCCACCATTATACATTTGGGAGTTTGGTTTTGTTTCTCTATCAAGTTTTTGGGATATGTGCTCTAACTGACATAGTTTATTTATAGTTCACTGGTGACATGTTTGTCTCACCTGTATGCAGACTAGTTACTATTGTTGATGGGTTGTGTGCCCTTATTTCTCTATATATGCTTTTGGGGCTTTCCTTATTTATTTAATGGCAAGTGTAGTTATTGATAGTCATCTTTTTTGAAATTCTTATTCCTTTTATATCCACCTGGATGGTAATTTTCTTTGGTTCAAGAATCCTTGTTATATTTGTGGTTGTTTTTCCTTACCTTTATCAATCCCTAGTAATTTGCTCATACTGGCATTTTAAGCTGACAACATCCACTTAGTCTTCTTCTATGGGGTATGCTTCCAACCATCTTAGATAAAGAACAAGGAGGATACTATCGAGCTTGATCAAAACTTATTCAAGTGTGGTTGATCTTCCTTGCGAGATAGATTTGAGGTGGCTAGCTAATAATCTACAAGTATTTTTCTATAGATTAGTTTCCTTTTGTGCCATTCTTTGTGGTGAAAGACTATGTTAGAATCAAATATTGTAATAGTTAGCTCTTTTATCTTATACTGCTACATTTGGTATCTTGAACATACAAATTGAATCATTTAATATTCACCCCTTCATAAAAAAAATTGGTTTGCATGTTTGGCATATGGGATATTTTGTTTTATTTGATTTAGTGAAGAGTGGATCCCCTATATGGTCCCACTCCTTACAATATGGTATCATAGATAAGGTAGCCAGTTAATCTAACTATTACAATCTTATCTCCCTTGGGTTGTTTATCTCTTAAGGTTTCTTAGTCATAGTATCCTATCCTTATGTAGGCATACCTTTATGCTTGGAGATAACATATCGGGTTTTTAGACATCTAAGGATCCTAAGTATAGGATGTCGAAGATGGACCATGCTATCATGACTCCAGTATCCTCAACAACTGAGAACCCAACCCTAGTGGAACACACTACCCCAACACCAACTATGGCATCTCAAGTTGGAGTATCTCCCTTGAGCAAGAGGTTTCTTATCTATGACAGTTGCTTTCTGCAACCCTAGCGGGGAAGGTTAAGCCGCTTCCTACTCCAAAGAAACCCAAAGAGTACAACCTCGTTGATTTTATGAAGATGCAACCCACATGCTTCAAAGGTGAAAGTGAGATTAATACGGTGGACAAGGTCGATGATTGGGTGCTCACCATGGAGTGTACTTTCTAAGGTAGGTATGCCCTGGGTATCATAAGGTCAGGTTTGCCACCTTGGTACTTGATAGACCTAGTCTCCATTGGTGGAACAATAGTGCAAGGACTCGACATGTCTCTTCCGTGTCTTAGATGTGATTTCTGGTTATTTTTTGTGAGAAGTACATCACATATGCAACCTTACAGAAGAAGGAAGTAGACTTCTACAACCTAAGAAACACTCATTGTCCATCGTGGAGTATGTATAGAAGTTTCTTCTGTTGGAAATGTATGCCAAGGGCTTGACTGAGGAAGACATGCTAATATGTTCCTTGAAGGGCTCAACTGCAATATTGGACGTGATTGAGTGCTCCAACTTCCTTTGACATTCCAACAGTTGGTGGACAAATCTATGTCGGATGAGGCTTATCTAACTTATCAACCCCAAGATCATAACGAGAAGAAGAAGTTCCCATGTAAGGATCAGAGGAACAACAACTGTGGTAAGTGTCATGGTCATCATCCTTCTACGAAATGTCCTTCTATCAGGAATCCATCTAGACCACAATCTGACTTCCAAGTTATATTTCATCATTGTACTGAGCCTAGTCATATCTAACCTAGATGCCCCTAGCTTGGGGATGGGTGTGAACCATCTCAACAACAACAACCTCAAGCACCTCCACAAAAGAACAGCAATGGAAGAACACTTGTTCAGAGACGTGTTGGAGTTTTTACTTTAGATGTATAAGAAGTACATGAAGAAGAGCATGTTTAAGGTAATCCCTATTCTCTTAGTTGGTTGATTACAAATCTATCTTTCCATTTCCCATCTTTAATGATACCTTCATGATGAAAGTGATGAAGTGTACTAGTCTTTGCTTTAGATTAATTAGTTTATTATGTACATGAGTCTAATTGTCTTATCCCATTAGGGTTAAGTTATACTTCCTTGTACTTACCTCCTCTTTTATACATAGTAAGGGAGTTTGTGTCCATTTAATAATAAATATCTCATCTTATTTTCTACATGGTATCAGAGCATTAATCCTAACATAGGGACAGAAAGAAAGAGCATCCACATGTGGGTGCCCATCGTTGCTTCTTGACTTGGTTGCCCGCCAAACATCATCATCCTAGTCGTCTCCTTTCTTCTTCTTTTCTAAAAATCCAATCTTTTTGGTGGTGCTCTCATTCTTGACAACATTATCTATTCTCCCAAATCATATCTATCTCATCATCACTTCCATTCATCGTTGTCGTTGGCTCGCTCCTCCAGGCTTTTGATTCGTTCTCCAAGGCACTTGACTCTCTACCTTTGCAGAATCTCCTTCCAGCAGACTGCTCCCTTTAAATTTATCAAAGACCACCTTTTCTCGTTGATTTTCCCATACAACTTTACCTACCCGAAAAAACACTTGAAAAGGCAACCCACCAAGGCACCATGGGAGCGCTCACACGTCTTTGATGCGGGCCGTAGGGTGGTTTTCCCTGTTCGGGCCCCAGATTTTTTTTTGCCAAGTGGCATAGGGTGCAGAAAAAAGAGCACAAAAGGGAAAAATATGAAAAAGGAAATTTTTATGCTAATAATTTTTTATTCATATTGAATTTTTTTATGAAATAAAAACCATTGAAATGAAAAATACAATCTAACAAGAGTAATCTCGATATACTTTGAAGAAAATGATATGCATTATAAAAATGAGTACATAACAATAAAAAAAGAAGAGAGAGAAATTTATTTTACTTATAACTTTTAATCTATGATGTATTTTTTGACACAAACAAAAACCATCAGATTCATTACAAAAAAATGCAATCCAACTAGACCAGTGTCAATATAGTTTGAGAGAAATAATCTGGTACACAAAATTAATGTGTGTGTATAATGATGATGATGATGATGATGATGATGATGATGATGATGATGATGATGATGATGATGATGATGATGATGATGATGATGATGATGATGATGATGATGATGATGATGATGATGATGATGATGATGATGATGATGACGATGACGATGACGATGACGATGACGATGACGATGACGATGACGATGACGATGACGATGACGATGACGATGACGATGACGATGACGATGACGATGACGATGACGATGACGATGACGATGACGATGACGATGACGATGACGATGACGATGACGATGACGATGACGATGACGATGACGATGACGATGACGATGACGATGACGATGACGATGACGATGACGATGACGATGACGATGACGATGACGATGACGATGATGACGATGACGATGACGATGACGATGACGATGACGATGACGATGACGATGACGATGACGATGATGATTTAACCACATTTTTGGGCGCATTGTCTGTAAATTACGTGCATAACAATAAATTGGGCTCAAATAGACACTACACTGACAGTAGGTGCATTAAGTCCATTTTAGGAGCTTTATCCCCATTTTAGGGGCATTGGCCTATAAATTAGGCACAGAATAATGAATTGGGATCAAGTTGACAGCACACTAACAAGTAGGCGTGTTAAGTCTATTTTAGGCAAGTTAACCCTATTTTTGAGTGTGTTGCCCTATAAATTAGGTGCATAACAATAAATTAGGCTCAAATAGACACTACACACACAAATAGGCGCATTAAGTCGTTTTTAGGTGCTTTAACCCCATTTTGGGGAGCATTGACCTATAAATTAGGCACATAACAATAAACTGGGCTCAAATAGACACTACATTGACAAGTAGGCGCATTATGTCTATTTTTAGGCACTTTAACCCCATTATATAGTGCATTGTCCTATAAATTAGACGCATAACAATAAATTGGGCACAAATAGAAACTTCACTCACAAGTAGGCACATTAAGTCCATTTGTAAGTGCTTTAACCCCATTGTTGGTGCATTGGCCTATAAATTAGGCACATAACAATAAATTGTGCTCAAATAGACACTACACCGACAAGTAGGCGCATTAAGCCCATTTTTAGACGTTTTAACCTCATTTTTAGGCGCATTGGCCTACAAATTAGGCGCATAACATTAAAATGTGGGCTCAAATAGACACTACACTAGTCAGTAGGTGCATTAAGCCCATTTTTAGGCACTTTAACCTCATTTTTGGGTGCCCTGGCCTATAAATTAGGTGCATACCAATAAATTGGGCTCAAATAGACACTAAACTGACAAGTAGGCACATTAAGCCCGGTTTTAGGTGCTTTAACCCACTTTTAGGTGCTTTAACCCCATTTTTGGATGCATTGTCCTATAAATTAGATGCATAATGGTAAATTATGAGGATGATGATGTGATGACGAAGACAACGCAAAAGAGAACTACACTAATAAGTCGGCGCATTAAGCCCTTTTAGGCACTTTAAGATTTTTGTGTTTATTTGTATTGTGCGTGTATCCTAAGAATTGAGTGTCACCACAAAATTTGGACACATTACCACCATAATTGAATATTTTCTACAATATCAGGTGCATTATGTTAATATTTGGCTCATTCGTTATTATGTACTTACCTAAGAATTTGGCGCATTAGCAGCATAATTTGGCACATTAGCAACATAATTGGACGCTTTAGTATAAATATGTAACCAAAAATTACGCATTAATATCATTATTGGGTATTTTACTACTAATATTGGTGCATTATTTTATGTGGGTGCATTACTAATAAAAATGGGCACATTCCACTAAAATTTGATCTCGATTTTATATTTTTCAAAAATATTAGCTTTACTAAAGGGTACTTACTATAAGGAATAACCGTTTTAATTTGTCAAAAAATGCATTACAGACTAAAAGTCACGAACAAAAGACAAAAAAAAAAGATAAAAAAAATAATTAAAAAAAAAAGTAAAATCAAACCCCCACGCTAGCATGTGGTTTTGCAGCGTCTCAAAAGCGCGTGCAAACTCCCCGCGTGTCGTAAGTCCAACTGGAAACGAGTATGTGTGATCAATGTTGCGTGTAGGATCTTGCCGCGGAAAGTATCCTGCCCTTCAGTGTGTCTTGCTTCCTCCTTTCCAAGTCGTGTATGGGCTTTACCCCTCGATCCTTCCCACTACAATATCTTCGCGTCGCGCACCAACCGGAAGACAAAGAAAGGATATGATAATAATCATCATCTGCTTTGTAAACTTTCACAGCTTCTTTCCGCTCGGGACTGTCCTTTGTCCTTTGCTTGCCAAAACAGATATTCTTGCCATAAAGTCTTAAAGACTCAACAAAAGGTTGACCAAATGACTCAGCAAGTGTTAGCCTCGTCACCGTAGATCTTGTTACACAGCGGATCTTGTTGTTGCCATTTTTTTTCGTCTTTGACCAGCATAATAAAATACTCCTTAGCAAATAAATCACTCATTTTGATAAGTCTTTGACCGTCAAAGACTTGTTTATGAAAAAAATAAACAAAAGACCCCGTAGTAGTTTATAAAATATTAAAAAAAGGTCGGGGGTCTAGCTCAGGTGGTGTGGCTCGCAAACCCCTTGCGAGGGGGCATGGGTTCGACTCCCAGCTAGCCTCCGAAGTGAATTGCCAACAGCGTCGGCCGGCCAACGATGTTGCTAAGTTGGAGCCCGCCTTGTGGGGTGGGTAGGGTCCCCGGGGGGTTTACGCTGCTTGCGGGGGTCACAAAGTGGCGCTCGTACAGGAGTGGTTCCCCACGTCATCAAAAAAAAAGGGACAATGTATTAATTTTTCTTCCTACCGTGCTTATTCCGGTAGTGCTTTGTTTTTCTATCAAAATCTATTTTAGTAGTGTCACTTCTCTTTCTACTGAGTTACATTCTGATAGTATTGTTTTATCCCTACGAGTTCCATTACAGTAGTATTGTTTTATCCCTACGAGTTCCATTCCAGTAGTGCTACTCTTCTTTCTATCGAATTTTCATTCTGGTAGTATTTTTGTCATTCCTACCAATTCTATATATCGGTTGTATTTTATTTTTGTGCCACCATTCTTCTACCAGTATTTATGACTCTCTGCACTCCAACCACTCTCATAATCATTATTGTGGTTGACATGAGGGGGAGAATAGAGGAAGATGAGTAGAAGAGGTATGTTGGAGGAAAGAAGATGAAGCGAAGAATTCATGTCATCTAACCATGATGTATTGTTTTAGCATATCCACATCTTTTGTTGACACATATTATAGCGCATATTCCTATAGTAGTGTGTCTCAAACACGTGTCCACCTGCTATGGCGCAACATTCTTATAGAAGTGGTCTTATCCCAACTACCGCATACTAATCTGATGTTGGTGCTTCTTTGCAAAAACTACTTTGACAGCAATGTCAAATTATTTTTCGTTGCTTCAATGAGTCTGACGAGGGAAGTGCACTCTGCAATTACTACTTCTACATTGATCTTATCATCATCAAGGGGGGAGACTAATTTGTTTCTATGTGCTATCTTTTTCGAGGGGAGTGATAGAGTGTTCTAATTGTTTCATTACAAGATTTAGGAAGATATCATTTCTTATAAGGGGGGATTAATTTTCAATTTTATCTTTTTCATGTATAGTCAAGTTGGGCATGTGTTTCACCTGCTCCTGCTTGAGGATAGTGTTAGATTAATTAGTTTATTATGTATATGGGCCTAATTATCCTGACCCATTAAGGTTAAGTTATGCTTCCTTGTACCTACCTCCTCTCTTATATATAGGGCAGGAGTTTGTCTTATATCTAATAACAAATATCCCATCTTATTTTTCACGTTACCTATATGGTTGCTTGACTTATTAGACTAAAGCTTTTTAAGGGATGGAGACTAGTTAGTTGGTAGCGTAAGGATGGTTAGATTTTGAGAACGAAATCTTCTTGAAGGGGTTGAGTTTTTTAATATACCAGAACCTATCATCTTGGATCTAGAAATCATAATCCATTAGATGTGATGCTTGTATGCTTAGACCTTTAATTTTAGCCAAACAAGGATACACACAAATCCTAGTGAATAACGCGGACTTATCTAAAAGTTACATGAAACTATAATCATACTCTGATATAAACCCGCATATGATGATGAAATGAATATTTGAAATCTACATCGTAGTTTGTAGTTGGCTAACCTAACTGACCCTTGTTTAGTACTACAAATGATACATTAATATCATTAGGTGTCAAAGAAATGGACCTTATAACCTAAAAGATGCTTAATAGGTAAGTGTATGTCAAACATGATTCATCATTTACTAATACATGCATAATGACAAAAATGCAACCAATTATAATTTGAATGAGAATAAAAGCACATAATGACTAATGAGTAGAATGGAATAATAATTGAAGCTTTCATGTGCATAGATTTGGATCATCTGCCATCATCTAAGTAAATACTAAATTAATGGAATTAATCGGATATATAAACAAAATATGGACGTTTGTGCAATATAATACACCATAACTCTTTTGATATATATGAGGATAAGAAGACTCTAAATACTAAATGTTGGTGATAATTGGGTAATAGAATAATGAATACTAAGAAAACCTAATTGTACTACGACTCATATAAGTAAGTTTTAAAAGTGAAATACAATCCCAAAATCAGGTTCCTTAGATCCCAATTAGCTTGGGTGATAGGTTTGAGATTAATTGTGTGATCCTAGCTATACTAATTTAAATAGGGAAGAAAATACTCTTTAAAAATGTGAATATTTCAGTTTTCTAACAAATTCATTCCAATTTCTGGAAGTTCCCTATTATTTTCCTTGTCATGTGTGCTTTCCTACTCTTTTGATTTTGCTCCTAGTGTAGGTTGCCTAGTCATGATATGAAAACACATGGCCCATCTCCTACCTCAGGTAGGAGATGTTTGTAAGACAAACAGTTCATACCCCAACCCCAATCCTTTCTCCATTGATATATCTATCTTTACTCAGTCTTTTTGTGAAATCCTTTTGTTGCATTTTTCCTTGTGTGGTTCCGCACACATCGAGCATCATCTTGAACCCCGGTTTCCTCCTTTTACAATTTGTCAAATTTAAGGTTTTGACATTTCCCTCTTGTGACTTGAAGATCTTGCAGCTCTTGCTCCTACATATACCTATATATGTAAAACACACCTTCACCTCTTGCATGATACTGATCCATCATCATTTTGGCATGAAGACGCGTGTTTTTCCACCATGGACCCCATTTACATCATATCGCCTTTCCCTGAGCATCTCCAACCATCATAGGCTAGTAGAACTTGTAGTAAGCTTCTTGTAACCCCACTCTTTATTTCCATGTCCTTGTGAAAATCCACCTTTTTCATTTTCGACTAGCCGCTGGTGTTTTTCCAATCTAAGAGGTGCCGAAAATGGTTCCTAGTTCTTCATCAATAACTTCATTTTGCATTAATGTATTAGGTTGATCTTTCCCTTCTTAGTGTTCACTTCACTTTCTCACACGCATTAGTCATTTCATCTTCATTGTTTCTTCCTTTCTTTTCTTTCTATGACATGGCAGTGTTTCTGTTTCCGGACACCATGGAAGGCAATCAATGGCTTTTGGTTGTGCCTACTTCATGCAAAACAAATTGGATTGTCTCTAGGGCATGTTGGGGGGTAGGGTCTTGGATAGTTTCTATGCATGTTGCTTCTCTATAGCCATTGCACATACACAAGAAAGGGGATGAATGTCCTCTGCACTTGTACTTCTCTGCCCCTTCGTTTCCATTTCATTTTGTTTTATTTTAGGGGAAAGACCCTTTTTTGCTCAATTGACCTTATGAGCCATGAGAATCTTGTGTGTGTTCCATTGACCATCTTGCCCTGTCATGCTTACAACATTTTCGATCATCATGCGGGAGCGTTATCACCTATTAGGATTTTTTTTCTTTTAAACAAATCGATAATTGAGTTATATTAGGAATTTCCTAGTAATTCATTGGTAAGTTGGGAATATACATATATCTATATGGAATTGTGAAAATAATATCTACCCAATGGTGTAGTCTTCATCACCTAAATCAACTCTAATTAAAAGATGATATTTTAGGATTCACAATATACATCTTAATTTATGATTTATATACATATTCTACTTTTAGGTGAAGGTTCATGATCCGGAATTAGGGTTTGGGCCCTGATCTTTTACATGCATCTTAGAGGTATGTTGCATCCCTTATTAATCATATTGAGCAATCACTTATATTTCTCTTTCTCTTAGTCTTTTAGGACATGTTAGCCCAAATAGTTTTCTCTCTCTTCTATGAGGTTGACTCATGTGAGTAGTTCTATGTTGTTATTGATCATGTGATCTACTTAATTTTTTGGATATTCTTGTTGGATTGTGATTTGTATCATCTTCATCTTTTTACATGCGGTAACCCTAATTTGAGGAATTGAACTAAGTGAAACCCTAACTTTCAAATGATGACCTTTTGTGGTCAGATGATGAATCTAAATTGCATTATGAACTATTTTGTCTAATTTTGTGATGGATGTCACATATGATCCATTTTTGTGATAGAGATTTTATTAAAATCATATTATGACTAAACTTTCACTTGCCTCTATATTATTGCATGCTTGTTCTTTAAGTAGCCCTAGATTTATATAAATGCTTTGGATTTTTGGGTTATGAGTCCATGTTATATTTGGGATGGAGGTTATGTGTTGCATATCCAGGTTATGTGTCCACCTTTACATATTTTGGAGTTTGGTTATGTTCCATTCTCTGTCAAGTTTTGGGTTATGTTCCTAAATAGTCATTGTTAATTGTATTTCACTAGTTCTATGTTTATCTCACCTATATGCAGAGTGATTGTTGCTCTTTATGGATTGTGTGTCCTTATTTCTTTGGGTATCCTTTTGGGATATACCTTATTAGTTTAATGGCAAGTGTAATTGTTGATTATCATCTTTTTGAAATTGTTATTGTTTTGATATCCACTTAGATGGTAATTTTCTCTTGTATGGGAAGCCTTGTTATATTTGTGGTCCTTTTTCCTAATATTGTTCAATCCCTATTAATATGCTCATACTGGCATTTTATGCTTTTAACATCCACTTTGTACTCTTTTATGGGGTATGCTTCCAACCCCTTAGGTAAAGAACAAGTAGGTGACTACAAGGTTGATCAAGACTTATCAAGTGTAGTTGATCTTCCTCGGGAGATACATTCGAGGTGGTTAGATAACCCTCTATAAGTATTTTCTATAAATTGGTTTCCTTTTATGTCACCCACCATGGTGAAGGAATATGTTAGAATCAAATAAAGTAAGAGTTAGATCCTTTATCTTTTTGTTGCTACATTTTTGTATCTTGAACATACAACTCGAATAATTTGGATTTTCATCCCTTTGCAAAAAGATCGATTTGCATGTTTGGCATATGGCGTGTTCCCTTTTATTTGATTTAGTGAGGAGTGGATCCCCTCTATGGTCAAACTCCTTACAGTGACTTATTCCATTAGACATGGGTAAGTTTCCTCTCTTAGACTCTTACATGCTTAACCTTTTCAGCACTTTAGGAATGTATGTACTTCGACTTAGACCAAGAATTCTGCTATATATCTCTCTGTAGATCTTAGTTCCTAGTATATATCATGCTTCTCATAAGTTCTTCATATAAAAGGTATTTCTCAACCATGTTTTAACCAACTATAGAGTCGGGGTGTGATTCTCCATCACTAGTATGTCATCAACACACAATATGAGGAATATAATTATGCTCCAACTAAACTTCTTGTAAACACAAGGTTCGTCTTCATTCTGAACAAAGACAAATTGTATGACGGTCTCATCAAAAAAAATGTTCTGACTGTGAGATGCTTGCTTTAATCCATAGATTGACCTTTGTAGCTTACATACTTTTCTGGCTTCATTTGGAGTAATGAAACCTTCAAATTGTGTAATGCACACGTCCTCAAGGAGTTTCTTATAAAATAGTGCGGCTTTAGTGTCCATTTGCCATATTTCATTATCATGATAAGTTGCACTAACAAGCATGATCCTAATGGATTTACCCATGGAATATGTTGAAAAAGTTTGGTCATAGTCAACACCTTGAACTTTCTTAAAAAACTTTTGTTACTAATTGGCCTTTGTAGGTCTATACACTACCATCTGTGTTAGTTTTATTCTTGAAGACCCATTTGCAATCGATGGCATTTACCCCCTCAGGTGGATCCACCAAGGTCTATACCTTGTTGGTATACATGGAGTCCATCTCAGATCTCATGTCTTCAAGCCATTCTCAAAATATGGTCCCTCAATAGCCTCATTGTAGGTTGTCAGTTCATTGACATTAATGACCAACACATCATCTTGTTCACATCATAATATTGAGTCATGAGAAATTTGTATCTCTCTGTCTCAAAATGTGCCCTACTAGACCTTTGAGGTTTCTATGTTACAATAGGAACTTGAGATTCCACTACATTTTGTGGTTTCTCTTGTTCCTTATCGACCTCCATAGGTTCAATGTTATCTTAGTGGCCTCAAAATTCTTCGAGTTCAATTTTCCTCCCACTGGTTCCTCTAGAAATAAATTTATTTTTGAGGAGTACAGCAACTCTGGAAACAAACACTTTATTTTCAGATGGAATACATAAGTAGTATCCCTTGGTTTCCGTAGGATATGCAACAAAATGACATTTGTCAAATTGGGTCCAAGATTTTCATAAAACTATTTCCTAACATAAGCTTTACAGCCCCACATCTTCATAAAAGACTCATTGGGACATTTCCCAATCCATATCTCATATGGTGTTTTTTGAACTGATCTAGAAGGTATGTTGTTAAGTGTGAACGATGTGGTTTCTAGAGCATATCCTGCGAAGAAAGTTGGAGGAACAACAAAATTCATCATAGATCATACCATGTCAACTGGGTGTGATTCCTTCTTTCTGATACACTATTATATTGTGGTGTTCCATGTAGATTTCATTATAATACACTACCAAGTTTCCTTATAAGGGCCTCAAACTCTTGGCTCAAGCATTCAGCACCTTGATCCGGTTGAAGTGCTTTAGTTCTTTTTACAAGTTTATTTTGTACTTCATTCATGAATTCCTTGAACTTTTTAATGGATTCTAACTTGTGTTTCATTAGATATATATCCAAATCTAATGAGGTCATCAGTAAACGTGATGAAGTATCGATACCCACCTCTGGCATTTGTGCTAAAATGTACACATACATCAGTATATATGAGTCCTAATGAGTCACTTGCACTTTCAATGTTTCCTGTAAAGAGTTATTTTGTCATCATGCCTAAATAAACAAGATTCACACGACTCAATTAATTCAAAATCATATAAGTCTGGATATCCATCTTTGGAGTCTAGAAACATGACTCTCATTTATTTGGCCTAGATGAAAATGCAACAAATAAGTTTTGTTTGAGTCATTGAGTTTAGGATTCTAGTATTTATTTTATACATATGTGTCTCAAGATCTAATAAATAAATACCATAAGACAGGGGTACTGTCACAAAAGATATTATCTTTAGAAATTGAACATAAACCACTCTTGGTATGAAATTCAAAATCATTCTTGTCCAAACATGAAATAGAAATGTGGTTCTATTTATGGAAGGTACATAATATCAATTCCCTAACTCTATTAAAATCTCATTGGCATAGATAAACAATATGTTCCTACAGCAATGGTATCAACTCTTGTTCCATTTGAAACATGTCATTCCACTTCTATTTTATTAAAGCGTTTACTTCTTTTTCAATCCTACATATGTGAATATATGTGATATCCACATCTGGTATCTAATGCCCAAATTGAAGAACTGGACAAGCTTAATATTATAACATATATACATGAAGTGGGGATCTTTATCCCCTATTTCTTGTTCTTCAGTTCCTCAAGGTAGAGAGGACAATTTCTCTTCTAATGTCCATCCTAGTGACAATGGTGACAATATCCTCCCATATCCACTCCTCCTTATATCTTAAGTGTATAAGACTTCTAGCCAACCTTAGAACCTTTCTTGGATTTTCCTTTGCCCTAAACTTCCTTTTTTCTTTGTTGACCATCCGCATGGATTTAATATTTTCCTTCATTTTCCCTCAATTGTTTTCAACATGACAGTGATGCCCATCGATCACAGTCAAATGAGATAACTTAAAACAAAGCTCGAAACTAACACTAATTATCCAGATTACTAGAAAACACAGTAAATTAAAACCAATTTTACATAACCACAAAAGCATAAACATATCACATCTGAGTTCATAAACATTGCCACTTGTAATACATATCATGCCACAAAGGTGTATACACCACTGCTCAGTAGACATCATGCAATAAACATGTTTCATATAACAACTTGTTCATATATGTACAAGCCATATTTGTACAACCATGGCATACTGCCAAAATTCGTGTCGATATACAACGTCTACAAATCACCCCCAAGGACTTGAGAGTACATGGACGACACATAGCACTCTACTACAAGCACTAGCAACATATCCAACCTTTAACAGCTATTGCTCCTCTTGTTGCTTAGCCTCAACTGCACAATCTCTACCTCATCGTGTACTACCACCTAAAAGATGTGGAAACTCATGGGGTGAGACCAACGTCCCAGCAAGAGATATAAATCTACACCATCAAATATCATTAACACAGATAAGCTAAAGTAGAAAAGTAACATTATTATCAAGTTGAGAAGATTCAGCTAAATGATATGTGTAAAGCAATTAACATTATTTAAGCAATTCAGGCATCAATAACAGAGAAGTAGAACATCTTGTACTTTAAGAAATAATATGAAGAACATGTATAATTGTTGATTTCTCTTACTGCATTATAAATTAACTAAACAGTACAAGAGATAAGGCAAAGGGCCGTCCAATGTGAGTCGTGATTAACCCTAAACAAATATACTACATGACTTTGTTACATCTTTTATTTGCCCTGAGGATTTGAGTCGTACCACCCAAATCCAATTGACCACTACTAAGTCAAAATCGATGTCATACAAGATCAATGGAAGAGCCAGACTCCATGATCTTCTCCTACTCTACTCAGTTTTTTTAGTCTGCATCACAGTGACACGTAGTCAAACTGCAAAACAACAACATACACTACAAGAAAAGAAGGCTTTAATGACCAAAATAATGACAACATAAATTATTTTCCGTAATTGCTACCCAAAATGCGATAGTAAATTTTTATCGTCGCAATCGATGCAGTTAATAGCGACAAATTTTTTTATCCATCGTAATTAGTATATATATTTCGTCGCTAAATTTTATCTCTTTGTTTATTCTATTGTATTTTATGTAAAGTTGTCTTCCTACTACGCAAATTTGTCTTAATACCAATTTTTAAAAAAATTATCTTCTAAAAATTTGGTCAAAATTCACCCCCGCCAGGCCGCCCCTCACTCCCCGCGCCCACAAAACACAAACATCCCCCCGGGCGCCAATATGTGCAGGGAGAGAAGCTACAGTTGTTGCCCATGCCCGATCCCTACGCATCAGTTCTCCACTTCGATCCCCACTAGTCTCCCACTTCGATCGACCTCCCACCTCCAGCATACAAGTGAAGAACTAAGCTCCGCCTACACGCTGACCGACCCCTTGCCTATTTGGCATAGCATCTGAAGATGGCCATCTAGTTATCGATCAAGAAGACGAGCTCCGACCACAAATCTAGGGCTTGATGAAATTGGAGCGGCCGACCTAGGGCGCCAGAAGGAAGACGTTCGATCACTACAGGAAGACTACTAGGATCCAGGGAAGACTGCAGGTTCAGGGAAGGAAATAACAAGGGGCAAGGTGAAAGACCACAAGACAGCCAGATTGATGTCTACTTCGGGCGCAACAACAGGGTAATTCTTTTTCTTTCTGTCTGTCTTTATGTCGACTGTCTAGAGGTGAATTTTGATAAACTGAAATTCCTTTTTAGATATTTGGGCTCTCTCGGGAGCTTCTGTCCTTCACTAATTATACTACCAGTGTTACAATTGTGATCTAATATACCCATATCATTTCATTTATATCGCCTAAGATCATATATGTGTTAGTATTATGGGCTATGACTAGCATACATGTTGGTGAAAATGTAAAAGAATTAGTTTTGTTACCAAAATATACCATTCTCTAATCCCCCAAGGTGATATCTAGAAACTGAAGATATTGCTTTGACAATAATTTTTTAATGATACACTGCACTTCACTGTACAAACATAATTGTACAATCCTTAGAAGTCATGCGGTTTTCTACAAATAGATGGGAGCATTTGATAAACTAATATAGGTCATCAACCAAGTGAACAAATTAACACTCTGAGTGTTTTACTTTCTGTGTGAAAGACAAATTATATTAAAAATGCAGAGCATGAAAGCTTCCACATAAATTATCGCCTTAATTTTCAGGTGATACTACTCAGCCAAAAAAAGTTGAACATAGTATGGGAGACCCTAAATCTTATTTACATTAAGCTAATTCTGAGATCAACTTGGGAGATCTCACTAATTATCACCTGGTATCAATCAACCGTGTCCTATCATAGATGATGAGGAGAGCATACTATTGCCACTTGTCAGCATTATCAGGTGGTCCTTCAACCAAAATAGCAGTCCTCTATTTTGTGAGGCATCATTGTTGGCCCTCTTGGTCTGGATAAAGCCATTACTGGGCTATAATGAATATACAAAATATCTATGTGATTGAGGTCATGCATTCAAGAATTCTAATTTTCAATGTATCATGTTTCGTATTCAAGGACTTGGCATAGTTAACATGACAAATTCATTGTGACGAATGAACCAGCCTGAATGTGGCACTCCCATGTTGCCACATTCGTTATGATAGTAACGCTGAATTATATGAATGATGCAACATTGATGATTCCATTTTGGGTTGCTTGCTATAACCAAAGCCATCTGAGAACCAATCGGGTCCTACACAATTAAGCCTTCACTAATTTGGGTAGAATTGGAAAACTACTTGAGGATGGTTATACCTGAAGACTTAAAGGAAACATGGTTTACTATCTGTTCAGGGTTTGAAGTTGAAATCTGAGATAAAGCCCAATCTTAAAACAAAATATGAAATTGACCCTACACAAAGGTAAACATAATGCAAGATCCATTAGCTGAACCAGAGCCACAAGTCTGATGTTGATCATGCATGTTTCCAGTTCTATTTTAGCATCCCACCTACGAAATAGATGTACAAAAATTTTCAGGGCTTGATGGATAGCAACACATGAGCCAGTAACAGATTCACAATGTGGAAAAATTATTTATTCTAGATACTAGAGCTACTTGTATTTTCTATTTTACAATTACTCACCTATTTATAAATTGATTTTATCTTGAAAATTCAAGTTGAGGAAAGTTAACGCAATTCAACACAATTTATGAACCAGGCCAGGGAACATCCCTCCTCTTTTAAGTCCCTTTTCATTTATATAAATTATAGTAAGAGACAGCTCAATGCAATGTTTATCTGATCATGGACACTGTATTTTTCTATGTCGAACGACAATTACTCTCGAATAAAAATAAAATATTTACAATAACTGCCTAAAAAAT
Organism: Alisma plantago-aquatica; assembly: GCA_963693085.1. Lineage (NCBI taxonomy): Eukaryota > Viridiplantae > Streptophyta > Magnoliopsida > Alismatales > Alismataceae > Alisma > Alisma plantago-aquatica. The sequence goes on along the minus strand of OY856409.1, from coordinate 519,106,069 downwards.
AAACAAAAATCTGAATTTCAATCGACATGTCTTTATCATTACTTAAAATACATCTTCTACGGATTACCCCAGGAGAAACATACCTTTGGAATCTTATCTTTCGTTAGTGGGCCAACATAGAATGCGTCAAGTTCCCTACATGGAAAGATATCAGAACATATTATATTTTGAATAGATATCCATTTAAATTTAAGATTCCTAAGATGAACTAGATATTTACTTAAAGTAAAGATTTCTAAGATGAACATACCCTGGTACCAAAAGTGAAGATTTCATAAATGCACAGTTACCAACTATTGGACCATCTGGTTGGGTAAAGAAAGGCAATTGAATGATATCCTGCAAAACAAGAAAATAGGATTCATTGCACATTTAAGGTTTGTTTTGTGGTTATTAAGGAGATAAGACAATTTCTAGACAAAACATATCACACTAATAACTTCTCATTATTATTCTTAGTATGTACATGAAGATGCATTCTATTACGATTTATTTGGCTTGTGCTATTATTCAGAAAATATACGAGTTGAACCATCTTTGCAATAAAAGAATGGGCTGGGAACAAAAAGGTACTTAGCATCTAAATAATTCTGTAATTAGTTTCTCGTTGGAAGGGGAAAAAGGGCTGATTATATCTTAATGGAAACCAAGGACTCTATCACCAAAAAATATGACAACGACACAAAAATATCTTTACAAGGCACAAAAATATCTTTATAAGGCACAATATTTCTTTATAAGGCATAAAAATAAATAGAGAATTGATGAATTTACTGTTTATTAATTTGATATGTATAGGAATGACTATTGATGATTATCATATAAATTTATAAAGACAATCTTGGTGTATACTGTTATGTGATTATTTGAAATGAATATTTGCAATCATATAGTGCTCTAAAAAACTCCCAAGTCAGTTTCGCCTTAATTTGATTGCTATTCCTCCTTAATATTTAGCCCTGAAATTCACTAGTATAGAAGTGTGGATTCAATCCCAATTTTAATGTCTGTGCTGAAACTGATTCTCTTATCAATGATGGAAAGGGAGGGGGAAGTGAGAATCTAAACTATAGAGGGTACCGATTGTCAAGCTGGGAAAATTTAGAAATATGCAACTTTGCTAGAGACAGAGATCGAAAATAAGGTTTCATCAAAACTTTGGGTGATCTAGAGCCATGATCTAGACAGGGAAACTTACTTTTCAAAATATGTATAATACATAATGTTTATTTGGGAGTTCTAAGCATGCAGCTATCAATATTAATTATTTAAACATGCTTAACCACTTTTTTGCATTGTATGAATTATTCAACATATCTTCTTGTATTGGTTTACTTTACTAAGAGAGGAGAATAACAGAAGCAGTCATATGATTGCCTCTGTTATAATGATAAAACCCTTGATGAGGGTGTTGGACAAAGTCAAGAGAGAGATTATTTTCTAGAAAAATTATGAACATAATGTTTTAATAATTAAAAGATCTACCATACAGGTACTGAGTAAAACTACCATACAGTAGCTGAGTAAAATCTACAACTACTATTAAGTTGTTGGGCTTCGATAGAGTAGAGATGCAAATTGTTTGTAGGGAATAATATGGATCATGTGGACAAATTATCCCATTACTATACAAACTTTAAGCAAACACAAGCAGTTTATATGTTGCAAGATCAATCATTTCCAGTACACCTTTATATGCACATCCTAACATCACCTTTGTAGGAAGCTTGATAGCATATCGTGAATCTGAGTAGCAACATTCAAGGCATGTGGGCAGTTACAAGAGATAGGCACATAGTGGTGTCTTCACGTGAGAATAACTAGGGAATTGCTTCGACTCTTATGAAGCCAATATGATTTACAATATGTTGATGATAGTTGGACTCTCTGTTCATAGTCACTTGGGTATGCTATTCATCTAGTGCTCTGAGCGAGATTGAAGGGTAGTTTCAAAAAATCTAGATTCTCTTTAGCTGCAAGGTGATAGTCTTCCTACCTTTCCTTTTTATAAATTGAAAATAATAAGGATTGAAAATATATATGCATGCAATAATGTAAGTTTCTTTATTCAATACAAACATTTCCTCTTAGGCCTTTCTACCAAAGGAGCGCCTTAGGTTTCTTCAAGGTCCTTGCATAACCCAAGTGCTAGAATACTGAATTGGACGCCCACAATATTGGAGTTGTGTGCTATTCTTGTGCATCTTTTCTGTAAAGGTAATCAAATAAGATAAAATGCTTACATGAAATTCAACAAAAATTCTTCATAATATATGATTTATGAACAATAACATGAATTCTTCATTGTAGAAAATGGTACCAGACAAAGATTAGACTTGTTGATGACAGACTCGATGATCCAGCATATGGAATTGGTGTTGAAGAGTTCCTTATATATGCATGTCATAGAATTGGTGGAAATGAAATCAGATGTCCGTGTGTTCGATGTGTCAACACTTCTTCTATCCCACGTAATGTGGTGAAAACACACTTGATGGTTTATGGTATCATGAGGGGTTACACATTTTGGTATCATCACAGTGAGACACCGCATGAAGTTGAATCATACAATGAAGCAGATGATGAAATGCTAGATCTTCTTATGTAGAAAATGGTACCAGACAAAGAATGGATTAGACTTGTTGATGACATACTCGATGATCCAGCATATGGAATTGGTGTTGAAGAGTTCCTTATATATGCATGTCATAGAATTGGTGGAAATGAAATCAGATGTCCGTGTGTTTGATGTGTCAACACTTCTTCTATCCCACGTAATGTGGTGAAAACACACTTGATGGTTTATGGTATCATGAGGGGTTACACATTTTGGTATCATCACGGTGAGACACCGCATGAAGTTGAATCAGACAATGAAGCAGATGATGAAATGCTAGATCTTCTTAAAGAAATGCACCCACGTTCACATAATTTTGAGAGGACTGATGAAGACATGGGATATTATGACCAAAATGATCATGATGAGGAACCTAATAATGAGGCTAAAAAGTTTTTTAGGTTGTTGGATGACCTCAATCAACCTCTGTATAAGGGATCTAAGGGATCAAAATTATCTGCCCTGGTAAAGTTGCTTCATCTTAAGAGCCTTGGAAGATGGAGTAATCATTCTTTTACTATGCTACTTGATTTGTTGAAAGATGAACTATTTCCAGACGATTCAACCTTGCCTAGCTCTTATTCTGAAGTGAAGAAGATAATTAAAGATCTGGGTTGCTCATATGAAAAGATTGACGCATGTGTGAATGATTGTATGTTGTTCTGGAAGGAAGATCATGGCCTTGATAAATGTAGAATTTGCAATGCTTCAAGATGGAAGTATGACAAGCATAATGGGGAAGAGAAACTAAAAGAAAATGGAAAGAAAGTAGCAGCAAATATTTTGCGTTACTTTCCACTAAAGCCTAGCCTTCAAATGCTATTTATGTCCTCCAAAACATCTTTACTAATGAAGTGGCATCGTGATAAGGGAGATGATGGAGATTTGCATCATCCTGCTGATTCTTTGGCGTGGAAAAATTTTAATGACCTTCATACTACTTTTTCTATAGAACCGAGGAATGTTAGACTAGGCCTTGCTAGTGATGGTTTTCAACCATTCAACAATTCTATGTCATCATATAGCATTTGGCCTATAATTCTAGTTCCATACAACTTGCCTCCTTGGTTGTGCATGAAGCAACATAATCTCATTTTGTCAATGCTCATTCCAGGTCCAGATGGTCCAGGTGATTGTATTAATATTTATTTGCAACCTCTTATAGATGAATTATTGGAGTTATGGAATAGTGGTATACAAACATTTGATGCAACTACACATCAAAATTTTAATCTTCATGCTGCAATTTTGTGGACCATTAATGATTTTCCTGCATATGGGATTTTATCTGGATGGAGTACAAAGGGAAAACTTGCTTGCCTGTGTAGCCATAAAGGTACTCATTCAATTAGGCTGGCTAATGGTAGAAAGGAATACTTTATGGGCCATAGACGCTATTTGCCTTTAAATCACCGTTGGAGAAAGAATAAATCTGCATTTGATGGCACTATTGATAAGGGCATACCATCTACACTATTAAGCGGTGATGATGTCCTTATTCAATTGCAAAGTCTTGAAGGGAATGTTTTAAGTAAATGTTCAAAAAGGGTATCTCATAAGAGCAGGGGCGATAACTGGAACAAGAAAAGCATTTTCTTTAAGCTTCCATACTGGAAAGATATGTTGATACGTCATAATTTAGATGCGATGCACATAGAAAAAAACATTTGTGATAGTATTCTTGGGACTCTTATGAATGTGAAAAATAATACAAAGGACAATTATAAGTCTCTTCTTGATTTGCAAGCCATGAATATTAGACAAGAGTTGCACCCGATGATAAATGGAGGGAAGACAGTGTTGCCCGACGCATCATTCACATTATCTCGAGATGCAAAACACAAGTTTCTAAGATTTTTGAAGGATCTAAAGGTACCAGATGGCTTTTCGTCAAATATTTCACAGTGTGTCAACCATAAAGAAAATAAACTTCCAGTATTGAAGAGTCATGATCATCATATTCTGTTACATCATATACTCCCTCTTGAATTGCGTGGCCTTCTTCCCAAGGATGTCTATGAACCACTTATTGAGTTGTCATATTTTTTCAAGGTTTTGGGTAATACATGTCAAAATATGGAGGATCTAAAGCAAATTGAAGCCCAAATTCCAATTACACTTTGTAAGTTGAAGCAAATTTTTCCACCATCATTTTTTGATGTGATGTTGCATTTGCCTATTCATGTGTCACATGAAGCTATGCTATGTGGGCCTATTCAAGAACATTGGATGTATCCAATAGAGAGATATTTGTACACATTAAAATCCTATGTTCGCAATAGATGATGCCCAGAGGGTTCCATGGAAGAAGGTTACATAGCAGAAGAATACATGAATCTTTGTTCAAGATATTTACATACTGTAGCGATAAAGTTCAATCTCCTTGATAGAAATTATAATGGTGATGTCAATGAATATGCAAATTTATCTGTTTTTGCATACAAGGGAAGAGTATTAGGATGTGGAACAACAAGAGACATTGATGCGCTTGAGTGGGAGAAAGCTCATATATATATCTTGAACAATTGTGAAAAAGTTAAGCCTTTTATTTAGTAAGTGATTCTTATAATATATATGTGAGTCATTATTTTATAAATTTTATGGTCTATTTATCAAAATGGTATTTTTTTAATTGTCATAGAGAATACTATCAAAACCAAGGAGTTGATCCAAATCAAATATCCATTACAGATTTAAATGAAGATTTCATTGAATGGTTTAAGATGATAGTAAGTTGGTCTACTTTGTTCAACATGTTGATGCATATACACTAGTTTTTATTCAATTTTTCAAATAACTATCTTTTTTAGATTGGAGATCAATATGAGAATGATAAAAGCAAGAAGACAGAGGAGTTACTTTCATTATCATGTGGTCCACTAAAATGCGTGACATGTTTCTATGGCTATGTAATTAATGTTGGTATGTATGCCCATAGAGCAAGTCATGTGATGATTGTAATGGGATACTTTGTAAATGATTTGAATAAATTATAAAGGCAATTTCCAATCTATATGTTTAAACTGTTTCTGAGATGATGGTGTAACATGATAGATGTCTAAAGATTGTTTTACTCAATGACGTATGCTTTTGGGTTGAGGACCTAAACGATGAGATCATACGGATGTTAAGAGTATACATTCTTGTTTAGTCCCTAGTCAGTTTTTATTGTGGAAATAACCATAGACATCAATAACACTGAAGACTAGATTGTGTGTTGGTTGATGACAGAATCTCATTAGTCATGATATAGTGATATCAAACCAAGCACATAGGTACTTGTTAGAGAACAAGGTACCGGACAGACCCACCGTGAGAGTGACACATGGAACCATGACTTGGTAGTCACAGTCAGCTCTCACAGTGATGGTGGTGAGTGTGATTCTTAGACCTGAAATCACTACACTCAACACATGTCGTTGGGTACACTTTGACATCATCAAACGCACTCCTGAAACAAGGGTTGTTATAAAGGTGATGATTGGGTGGCTTTGACACATGGGGCTTTTGAGGGGTGAGTGATAGATATGGGATTTGTCCCTCCTGAGGGAGTTTGATATCCTTGGCCACTTGATGAGTAGGATTGAGAAAGGCATGCGCATGCACGTGTGAATCAGTATGTGATATTGATGTCACACACATCTCACTCGGTCTACTCTGAGATCAAGGAAATGAATGAACATTGACAGGATGATTGTTCCATGCCTCGAGTTCATTCTGGATATCAGTGACAAAGGAATTATACATTCACTGTAACACCATTCACGGATTGTAGGATTGAAAGTTGTTCTCCAACTTTCTATTTCACTTGGGTAGCACTGATGTGTGACTAGGCACCGCTATTTGCTTGTGAAGTCATAAGTGTTATGGACTTTCACTGCCAACGTGAAATGGACCTGCAGGGTCACACACATAGGATTTAACCTAGAAGAGGAGTTTTGTCCACAAGACATGTTTAGATTGATTACTAAAGGAGTTTAGTAGTTCAATTAAACAGTCAATTAATCGATAGCTCAATATCATAATGTTCAAGGTGTTGGATGCATTGATTGGAGTATCGGATTGATTGAAATCGCATTTGACTGATTCTGCACAACCTGCACTCCAAATCGATCGGTTCATGTGATGAATTGGTCGGCTGAGATTGCTGAACCAGTCGGCTCAATTATTGAACCGATCGGCTCATGTACAGAGTGAAACGAGCGGTTCAAGTGTTGAACCGATCGGTTCAACTGGTGCAATCGAGCAACTTGGGAAAGTCAGGTCGATGAGAATTTTCCTTGTGTTTCACTTGCCCAATTTGATTGGAACAAGGATTGGTATTCGATACCAATTAGAAATAAAAGAAGGAAAGTCAATACGGGATCGACCAGGACCACCAACTGACCGGTTCACTTGTGAACCGACCGGTTGAGGGGTCCCAACCGATCGGTTGGTGCTCTAACTGATCGGTTCACTTGTGAACCGATCGGTTCGGGTTGCGAGTTGGTTGCTTTTGTGGAAAATCTCGAACCCTTCTACTCCTTCTTTTAGTCCCATATTGTCAGGGATAGAGAACCCTGTCCCATGACCCGCCTATATATATAGGGGTATTTGGGGCTTCTCAGAGTACAACTCAGTTCAAGCCGGTTGCTCTGCAAAGTTTTCGTTCTCTCTGGTTTTGGTAACCGAGAGAGAGCTCGAGCAAGTGCTTCCCGCAAAGGGAGGTGTAGCAAGGGAAGGACAACTGCAGTTGCAATTGGCAGTAGGAGAGTGTGTTCACGACTAGTACGTCAATAGGAGGGTGCGACTCCTTCCACTTCCTTGTGGGACAAGGAGTGTAGAGTTCCAGGTGGTCTGTGTGGACTACTTCAGAGGCGGGAGGTCACTGCCGCTTAGGAGGACAACTGTCATCCGACAGTCCGGTAGGAGGAGGAGTCTTCAGTCCCGGTGCGACCAGGAGCTGCACAGACATCGTCCAAGACCGGAGGTGAAGACCGCGCAAGGCGCGAGGTACTGTCACCGATCAAGCCTTGGGACAAGGTATGATTCACAAATCATCTTTCCTATTATATAGACGTTGACGTGATTCCTTTCGTTCTGGGTTTTGGGGAGAAAATTTTTTTGTTTCCGCTACTTCTCTGCCTCCCCTAAAACCCAACAGTGGTATCAGAGCCACGTCAACCGCTCTATATTTTAGGATTATCGATATGATCAATTTTGGTTTGTCGCCTTTATTTATTGCATGCGATGTGAATAATATCGGCTTTATACATGTCCAATCCACAAATCCCTAATATACATATATGATATGTAATATTAATGCACTCGATACGCGTCGCCCTTAAACGAGTTTTGTGGTGGATGTGTAGCATGATTATGGCCTATAAACTCCTATATCTGTGTGTGGTTGTTTGTGTGGTTACTTGCATCTCGGTCTGCGCACTGATTCCCTTCTCCTATTCCTGATGTAACTCGAAATAATTTGAGAATTCTTTTCCTACCTTTGCTCCCCCCGAATGTAACTCGGGGTTTCACAATTCAATTGTAAATAGGATAGATTTTATTTCCTGTTATGTCAAAGAACGGTGGACGACCTGAAGACGATCAGTTCAAGGTGTGAACCGATCAGTTGGTGATTTAGACGACCAGTTCGAGGAGAGAGACGAGCGGGTGGCGACCTGAGGAGATGCATGATGACTGGTGAACCGATCGGCTGGAGGCGCCAGTCGATCGGCTGGTGGCACTCGAGCAACCAACTTGATGGCGAGCCGATCAATCATGGAGATGAGCTGATCAAACCCAGAAAGGCAGGCACAGATTTCATCTTGTAAAGGTTGCATGTGATGTATACCTAGATGACTGTGATTCCTCTTGGCTCGAGGAATCACAATAGGATGGCCATAATCATTGCTTTTTATCATTTTGCATGTTTTTGTGGGATATAACATGTATATGATACTTACTATATATTGTGGTGATTGGATATGTATATGTATATAAAAACCAAATCCCTCATTAAATATTAAGTTTTAGATGCCTTCCAAATGCGACACACGTGAAAAGCTTGATCGACCAAGTGTGGGCACGCCCAAGCGTGGTGCACCGTCTATCTCGTAGAAGCGTGAAGGATGATTGTGTGGGTCTGCCCAAGCAGGGTGCATGTTCATCGTGTTGGCTTTGGGTCATACTTAACAAGGTGACCTAGATAGGATCTAGCACCTTGAGGCATGGAGATGGTCATGGCAAGGAGTTGCATATGACATCTTTCAAGAGTTGCATATGATGCAATTGGAAAGAGTTGCCTACCTGGAAGATCTGAGTTGTGGGTGACAGCCCAAGCTGGTCCATGGCTCAGAGGATTTTAGGATCTTGACCCACTAGAAGATTGTACGCTGCAATCTTCCGAATTGATGGTGAGGGCTATCAATTTGAGTCAAAATAGTGGGAGCGGTAATTAATTAAAGGCCTAATTAACTATCGTCAAATTTATTCAAATCAAATCAAAAGGAGTTTTGACAAATGCAAATTTTCTCTTGTAGAATGGCAAAAGAATCATCTTTTAAAATGGGCAAATTAATTGAGAATAAATTCCATAACTGGTTGAGGACTGTGAGAAGTGTTCTGCACAATCCAGATATACCAGGAGCCTTAGAATCCACTCTATGTACGCTTAATGCGTTAGTGAAGAAGAAAGTAGGTAAGGGAGAGAAGTGTTCTCTCGCCAAACCAATTTCTTCTACATGGAGAGGATGGAAGGAACAATGGAAGAAGAAGTCAGAGATAAAGATCTCTACTTCTGGTGTATATGTGATAGAGATTAACTTTACTACTTCTTCATCATGGGTACTTGATACCGGATGCGGATCTCACATTTGTTCAAATGTGAAGGATCTTAAGAGAAGTAGGCCTTTGGGGAAAGGTGAGGTTGAACTACGTGTTGCTAATGGGGCAAGGGTTGCCGCCAGTGCCGTAGGCACCTATGAGTTAACTCAACCAAGTGGGCTAATAATAGAGTTGAAGAACTGTTATTATGTACCTGCCATAAATAGGAATATCATTTTCGTCTCTTGTTTGGACAAGGATGGATTTGAATTTCTTATTAAGAATGGAAATTGTTCCATTTCTAAAGATGGGATCTTTTATGGCAGTGCTCCAATGTCTTATGGTCTATACTTGATAGATCTAGAGACAAGTGTATACAACGTAAACACCAAAAGGCAAAAACTCAACAACTCAAACGAAACGTATCTTTGGCATTGTCGTCTAGGGCACATAAATGAGAAACGCATTTCTAGACTCCATAAAGATGGTTATCTAGACTCTTTTGATTATGAATCAATAGAGACATGTGAGTCTTGTTTGTTGGGCAAGATGACCAAGACTCCCTTTTCAGGTAAAGGTGAGAGAGCTAGTGATCTATTAGGACTCATACATACTGATGTATGTGGGCCTTTTAGAACTAATGCCAGAGGTGGGTATCAGTACTTCATTACCTTTACTGATGACTTCAGTAGGTATGGCTATGTGTACCTGATGAAACATAAGTCAGAAACCCTTGAAAAGTTCAAGGATTTCATGAATGAAGTACAGAACCAACTTGGTAAAAGTATTAAGGCACTTCGATCTGATCGAGGTGGAGAATACTTAAGCCAGGAGTTTGAGGACCTTCTGCGAGCCTGTGGTATTGTATCATAATGTACTCTGTCTGGAACACCACAACATAATGGTGTGTCTGAAAGAAGGAATCACACATTGTTGGATATGGTGCGATCAATGATGAGTTTTGCTGATCTTCCAATTTCTTTTTGGGGTTATGCTCTTGAAACCGCCATGTTTACACTTAATCGTGTACCATCTAAATCGGTTCAAAAGACACCATATGAGATATGGACTGGGAAGCGTCCTGATTTGTCTTTCCTGAAGATTTGGGGTTGTGAGGCTTACGTTAGGAAAATGTTTCCTGATAAGCTTGGACCCAAATCCGATAAATGTTATTTTGTTGGATACCCCAAGGAAATGAGGGGATACTATTTATACCACCCTACTGACAACAAAGTGTTTGTTTCCAGGACAGTTGTGTTCCTAGAGAAGGAATTTATTTCCAAAGGAAACAGTGGGAGGAAAATAGAGCTTGAAGAGGTTCAAGCCCAACAAGAAAACATTGAATCGGTAGATGTACCAGAGGAAAATGCAGATTCACAAGGTGTTGTGGAATCTCAGTCTCCTCAGGTAACACAAGGACCTCGTAGATCTAGTAGGACTCACCTTGAACCTGAGAGGTTTGGATACCTTGTAACTCAGGAAGGTGGAGAGTTGATCATAGATGATGATCCAACTACCTACGTAGAGGCTATGGAGGGACCAGATTATGAGAAATGGCTTGAAGCCATGAGATTCGAGATGGAATCCATGTACTCCAACAAAGTATGGACTTTGGTGGAACCACCCGAAGGGGTAAAACCCATAGGGTGCAAGTGGGTCTTCAAGAAAAAGACCGACATGGATGGCAATGTGCAAACTTATAAAGGTAGATTGGTTGCAAAGGGTTTTCGACAAGTTCAAGGTGTTGACTATGACGAAATATTTTCTCTAGTTGCCATGATTAAGTCCATCAGGATCATGCTTTCTATTGCAGCTTATTATGACTATGAGATTTGGCAGATGGATGTTAAAACCACATTCCTTAACGGGAATATACATGAGGATGTGTACATGACACAGCCTGAAGGTTTTGTAGATCCAAATAATGCCAATAAAGTCTGTAAGCTGCAAAGGTCAATCTATGGATTGAAGCAAGCATCTCGGAGTTGGAATCTTCGATTTGATGAGGAAGTCAAAGTGTTTGGCTTTATTCAAAATGAAGATGAACCTTGTGTGTACAAGAAGGTTAGTGGGAGCTCGACCACATTCCTCATATTGTATGTGGATGACATACTTTTGATGGGGAATGATGTCTTAGCCTTAGAGAAGGTAAAGACTTGGCTTGGGAAAACTTTCTCAATGAAGGACTTAGGAGAAGCATCCTATATTCTAGGAATTAAGATCTATAGAGATAGATCTAGAAGGCTTCTCGGACTAAGTCAAAGCACATACATTGACAAAGTGCTGAAGCGGTTCAGCATGGAGAACTCAAAGAGAGGCAACATCCCCATGCTACATGGAGTCACCGTCTCTAGAGCTCAATGTCCCCAATCTTGTGAAGAGAGGGAGCGTATGAATGGGATCCCATATGCATCAGCCATCGGGTCCATCATGTACGCTATGTTGTGCACACGCCCAGATGTCTCGTATGCTCTCAGCATGACGAGCAGGTACCAGTCAGATCCCAGGGATGCTCACTGGACAGCCATGAAGAACATCCTCAAGTACTTGTGAAGGACTAAGGATCAGTTTCTTGTGTACGGCGGCGAGGAAGAGCTGGTTGTAAAGGGTTACACCGATGCAAGCTTCCAAACTGATAAAGATGATTACAGATCGCAGTTAGGATTTGTGTTTTGCCTTAATAATGGAGCTGTGAGCTGGAAGAGTTCCAAGTAAGAAACAGTTGCCGATTCTACTACAGAGACCGAGTATATTGTTGCTTCGCATGCAGCAAAGGAGGTTGTGTGGATCAGGAAGTTCATTTCTGAACTTGGTGTAGTTCCCAGTAGCTGTGATGCAATTGAGCTTTATTGTGACAATAATGGAGCTATTGCACAAGCTAAGGAGCCCAGATCACATCAGCGGTCCAAGCACATACTGCGGCGCTTCCATCTCATATGAGAGATCGTACAGTGAGGAGATGTGAAGATTTGCAAAGTACCAACTGAAGACAACATAGCTGATCCACTGACTAAGGCCCTTTCTCAACAGAAGCATGATGGTCATGCTAGGTCACAAGGACTGCGTTTCCTTGGTGACTGGCTCTAAGTGCAAGTGGGAGTCTGTTGGTATGTATGCCCATAGAGCAAGTCATGTGATGATTGTAATGGGATACTTTGTAAATGATTTGAATAAATTATAAAGGCAATTTCCAATCTATATGTTTAAACTGTTTCTGAGATGATGGTGTAATATGATAGATGTCTAAAGATTGTTTTACTCAATGACGTATGCTTTTGGGTTGAGGACCTAAACGATGAGATCATACGGATGTTAAGAGTATACATTCTTGTTTAGTCCCTAGTCGGTTGTTATTGTGGAAATAACCATAGACATCAATAACACTGAAGACTAAATTGTGTGTTGGTTGATGACAGAATCTCATTAGTCATGATATAGTGATATCAAACCAAGCACATAGGTACTTGTTAGAGAACAAGGTATCGGACAGACCCACCGTGAGAGTGACACATGGAACCATGACTTGGTAGTCACAGTCAGCTCTCACAGTGATGGTGGTGAGTGTGATTCTTAGACCTGAAATCACTACACTCAACACATGTCGTTGGGTACACTTTGACATCATCAAACGCACTCCTGAAACATGGGTTGTTATATAGGTGATGATTGGGTGGCTTTGACACATGGGGCTTTTGAGGGGTGAGTGATAGATATGGGATTTGTCCCTCCTGAGGGAGTTTGATATCCTTGACCACTTGATGAGTAGGATTGAGAAAGGCATGTGCATGCACGTGTGAATCAATATGTGATATTGATGTCACACACATCTCACTCGGTCTACTCTGAGATCAAGGAAATGAATGAACATTGACAGGATGACTGTTCCATGCCTCGAGTTCATTCTGGATATCAGTGACAACGGAATTATACATTCACTGTTACACCATTCACAGATTGTAGGACTGAAAGTTGTTCTCCAACTTTCTATTTCACTTAGGTAGCACTGATGTGTGACTAGGCACCGCTCTTTTCTTGTGAAGTCATGTGTTATGGACTTTCACTGCCAAAGTGAAATGGACCTGCAGGGTCACACACATAGGATTTAACCTGGAAGAGGAGTTTTGTCCACAAGACATGTTTAGATTGATTACTAAAGGAATTTAGTAGTTCAATTAAACACTCAATTGATCGATAGCTCAATATCATAATGTTCAAGGTGTTGGATGCATTGATTGGAGTATTGGATTGATTGAAATCGCATTTGACTGATTCTGCACAACCTGCACTCCAAACCGATCGGTTCATGTGATGAACCGGTCGGATGAGATTGTTGAACTGGTCGGCTCAATTGTTGAACCGATCGGCTCATGCACAGAGTGAAATGAGCGGTTCAAGTGTTGAACTGATCGGTTCAACTGGTGCAATCGAGCAACTTGGGAAAGTCAGGTCGGTGAGAATTTTCCTTGCGTTTCACTTGCCCAATTTGATTGGAACAAGGATTGGTATTCGATACCAATTAGAAACAAAAGAAGGAAAGTCAATCCGGGATTGACCAGGACCACCAACCGACCGGTTCACTTGTGAACCGACCGGTTGAGGGGTCCCAACCGATCGGTTGGTGCTCCAACAGACCTGTTCAGGTCCCCAACCGACCGGTTCACTTGTGAACCGATCGGTTTGGGTTGCGAGTTGGTTGCTTTTGTGGAAAATCTCGAACCCTTCTACTCCTGCTTTTAGTCCCATATTGTCGGGGACAGAGAACCCTGTCCCATGACCCACCTATATATAGGGGTATTGGGGGCTTCTCAGAGTACAACTCAGTGCAAGCCGGTTGCTCTACAAAGTTGTCGTTCTCTCTGGTTTTGGTAACTGAGAGAGAGCCCGAGCAAGTGCTTCCCACAAAGGGAGGTGTAGTAAGGGAAGGACAACTACAGTTGCAATTGGCAGTAGGAGAGTGTGTTGGTGACTAGTACGTCAACCAGGAGGGTGTGACTCCTTCCACTTCCTTGTGGAACAAGGAGTGTGGAGTTCCAGGTGGTCCGTGTGGACTACTTCAGAGGCGGGAGGTCACTTCCGCTTAGGAGGACAACTGTCATCTGACAGTCCGGTAGGAGGAGGAGTCTTCAGTCCCGGTGCGACCTGGAGCTGCACAGACACCGTCCAAGACCGGAGGTGAAGACCACGCAAGGCGCGAGGTACTGTCGCCGAGCAAGCCTCGGGACAAGGTATGATTCACAACCCATCTTTCCTATTATATAGACGTTGACGTGTTTCCTTTCATTCTGAGTTTTGGGGAGAAACTTTTTTTGTTTCCGTTGCTTCTCTGCCTCCCCTAAAACCCAACAGTTAATGGATATTGGTTCCACACTAAGTCTCACGAGGAAAGATCAAGGTCTCAATGTAGTGGGGTCACTATGGTTGGTGATGATGGTAGTGGAACTAGCAGAGATTACTATGCACAATTGTCTGAGATTATAGAATTGCAATACTTGGGCAATAAGCGAGTCATGTTATTCAAATGTGATTGGTTTGATGTTGCTAAAGGACTCAAGAATGATGAGTATGTATTTACAAGTGTTGATTGCAAACGTATTTGGGAAACTATCGAGTCGTTTATATTAGCTACTCAAGCATCCCAAGTCTTTTATGCGAAAGATCACATCAATAGCGGGTGGCATATTGTGACAAAGGTTGATCCACATGACAAGTTGGAGCTAGTTGATGATACAAATGATGCACATGATGATCCAATTATTATTTTATGACATTAGCTAGAATACTTTTCCCCTATAAGTACTTGGAACATGTAACATTTTTATTAGTAGAAGTCATGTTTTTCATATCTCAATATGATATTTTGATATTCAAATTCTATGAATATCTTTATGCTATTCTATTAATCATAATGTTTTCATTTTTGTTTATTTGTGTAAGAAATTTTATTTCTAACCAATGATTGATGGTGTTCCAGGAAAATGGTCAGAAGTACATCATTCTTGTAGTGATTGTCAACATAATTTTTGTCTTTTATATATTTTGCACTGTATTTCATATAGTTTTGCGTGTAAGAAATAAATATTTACAAGTAGCTTGATGATGATACAGGAAGTTTTCTGCAAGCACTTCAACAAATGAGAAATATCCAATGCTGAAGTCCAAGGCTAAGAATTTTATCTCGCCGCAGCAATTAAGTGTGATTGGGAAGGGTCGTGCTTATGGGTTACAGATCAAGAGTAATTTGGTGAATCATAAAGGAGGGAGAACCCACAGTGTCACTGGTTTGAGTGATAATCATTTATCCTTTTTGAACAGATTGTCTTCCAAACAAACTGATATTCTCCCTCGAGTTAGGATTGCTCACCTGCCAAAAACAAATGTTCCTCCACCAACTGAATATGATCCTTCTTTAGCACAAGATTGTGATGTTCCTCTAAATGAAAATGCTCCTTCACCACAAACTGAAAATGTTCCTACACCTCGTGAAGAAGCTCATCCAACACCAGAAGAGTACATGGATACTGAAGTGGTGCAATCTCATGCCAGTAATCAGATATCAATGTGTATGATTACTTTCCCTTATTCATAAAGCAGTCGTATATATTTTGTTAATGTTAGATGCTTCAAACATGATATTTCTTATATAATGGTTGTTGATTCCCGCCCCCATCATTTTTAAACAATGCTATCTAAATACTTACTGAGTTATTAATTTTTTTACAGCCAAAGACATTGAAAAAGTAGTCAAACGTCGAGGACGTAACAAATGCAAAAAAGTTGCAAGACTAAGAGAAGGTGCCAAGATAGATATCACTTTCTATCAAGGCCGTCCTGTTGGGAAAATCATAAAGTATGGAGTAGACATTTGGGTAGGATTGTTCGTGATCGGAACATTTGTCCAATAAAAGTGCATTCATGGAATGATGTTACAGATAGACAAAAAGACCACATGTGGGATGTTGTTATGGTAAACTCGTCAGACCCTTATTCTTATCTTTGTTTGTAAACATCAATGATGCATTAATGTCCTGCTATTATACATGTATTAGGACAAATTCTCAAGCAACAACATGGAAGGTCATAAAGCTCACACTTTAAAACATTTGAAAGAATTATGGGTGAAGTGGAGGGCAGCAATGTATCAAACAGTGAAGGGGTTGGACATGCAACAACAACTATCAAAGAAACCTATGGCAATTGAAATTGATACTGACTGGGAATGGCTTGTGAAATAAATTTTTAATAGTGAAAAGTTTATGGTAATTTATAAATAATATGGCTTAAAATAATTTTAAATTACTCATCTTAGTTTTAAAAGTTTTCTTCTTCTATTAATGCTCACAGTATATCAAATGTAGGTTTCGAGTAAGAGAAATTCCAAAAATAGAGAAGGATTGAACAATAAATTACTTCATCGCATGGGTAGCAAGCCTCTTAGAGAAATATCATTGCAGAAGGTTTCTAATATTTACATTTATTTTTTATGCTATGTCCTTAGATATGCATATAAGTTATGTTGGTGAAACTACAGGGAGGAAAAGATAAGAATCCACCCGATTTGGGAGTGATGTACTTTGAAAGCCACAAGAAGGGTGATACCTTAGCTACTATGGAGTCATCCCAAGTTCATGTAAGAATTAAAAAGATGAATGTTGTTATCTATTAGTTATAAATATCTACCTTTTGTTTTAGGAAAAAAATCATAAACATCCAACAAGCTGAGCCATCCCTTCGTCCTGTTGAGGTTGCGGAAAAAGTTTATGGAGAATCAAGGACAAAGAAATACATATTTGGTTATGGTGGAGGAGTAAAACCAAGAGATGTTAGAGGACCATACAAAACAAATAATGCCTTACTCGATGAACTCAAATCAAAAGACCAAGCACTTAAAGAGAAAGAGGAAGCTTTGAAAGTTCAAGAGGTAGCTCTTAAAACAGTTGAAGATGTAAAGCGTGCCACACAAAAGCGTTTAGAGAATGTTGAAAATCTACTAGACAGGATAGTCAGCAATCAAAAATTTCAACAACTACTGGAATAGTCAGTTGATGAGGGAAGAACTTCACACTAAGTGTTCATCAAAATTTTAGTAAGTCCCCCTCACCCAATCACGAACATACAATATATGAACCCTTCTTATTAGAGAAGTAGAAAGTATCTCATATCTTCTTTTGAACAAAATTATCTTAAACACCTTTTGTCCTTTAATTTTATTATGGAAAGGTCACAACTTACAAAGTGTCTTTTGGCTATGGTGTATCTATGGGATTTACAAAGTGTCTTTTGGCTGTGTTTGCCAATAATTGAAAATATCTAGCTACCAAGTAAACCATGTATCTAAGTTACCTTCTCAACTTCCTTGACTTGATTCCACAAACTTATACCCTTTTACTCACCTCTCTCTTCCTGATGAAGTGCATCAGAAACCTTCTTCAGCTCCCTAGATCTTTTATTAAATGCAATAGCTCCATGAAAATAACCAATAAATTAGTCAAGTATTTCCTCTATGTCATTAGTTTCTTATGTTCCTGACCAAACATAAAACCAAACACATCCTACACCATGACACCAAACATGGTAATGTTTAGGTGGCTAACTTCTTAAAGATTTGTCCGAGCTTCCATTGCTATTGTATCACCGTCCCAGCTTTTGAAGATAGCTCCAAAACTCACCATTCCCTTGCCAACTTACCCGGCATCAATGTTTGGTATGTACATCACTACAACAAGGGGGATCCTTGATCTCATTGGTTGTGCACTTCTGCCTCTTGTAGGTGTATTCAATTCTTTCTTTATCTTCATATGATCATGCACTCATTTTCATAACCTATGGTTTCTGATGGAAGGAGGCAAATGGACATCGCTAAAAATGTATTGGTTATGGTTCATCCAGGCAGCTGGACAAGCTCATCCCTTGCACACTTCCTGAAAACCACCTGATCATTTCTTCCATATTGCTTTTGAGGGTGTCATTTAGAAGCGATTGGATTATGGGACATTTACTAATCTCACTAATGAGGGAATATCAAATTGGAACATATGTACATGATGGTATTTTATATGCATCTCAGTTTGTGATACACATAATCTAGTCTCTAAATCAATAAACCAAAAAATACCCGTGGTTTCTATGTAGGGGTTTTCAATTTAGCTGTAGAGATAGCTATGGAGTTTTTAATAGATATAGGAGAACTCTAGCCAGCTTGTAATCGAAAGGTCAAGTCATATACCATCTATGCTCTATACATTTGTAATGTTAATATGATTATCATTTTTTTCTCATGTTTGGTATCGACCCAAATGCATTAACAGGAAGTTAGTCCTTCAAAAAATAGTGGACACATATTGATCCAAATCTGCAGGAGCTCGCTCAAAGAACCATACACAAATGAAAGGACTGTAGTTGAATTTTACGCATATTTTAACTATAAAATTGTTTACCACCAAACAATATTGCAAGCATAAACCTGTCATGTCATTGTCTTATCTAGGTACACTATGTAGCTAATTAATAAGTATAGTTTCTATTTAAACTCTAGTAAGTCATTTTAGCAAGATATTTACAACAAGTGGCAAGTCATTCTGTTGGTCAGCTTACTATTTCTGTGGAGCACTGTGACGTCAACAGGTCACTCTCAAGTACGAGGATGACACACCGGTTGAGGGGAAAGGCTTTGGGAGGAGGGACATTGACAAGATGCAGAGGACTTATGCGTCTGAGCTTGGTGGAAAGGAGATGACCTATGATGGAGAGAAGAGCTTGTTTACCTTTGGACCTCTTCCAAAAAATAAGTACACTTTCACTGTTGTCATCGACGACATGTCTTCCAAAAAGTATGCAAATTGTTGTTTTTTTTAACACAGCGTGCAGCAGTAATAGTTAGTTGAGACTGTCAGTTGAGCAGTCGGGCCTGCGTTTTTAACCTCTGGTGTTTTTTCAGGCCTGATGCTGATGGGAATGCAAGCCCTAGTGATCAAAGCCCCGATGAGGCAGAGGGAAGGAGGAGGTGCGTTAAGACATTCAAGGTAGAAATAAATTTTGCTACTAAGATCCCCATTCAGGCGATCAGAGATGCCATGAGGGGTCGCGACACTGAAGATTCTCAAGAAGCTTTCATAGTCCTGCACATCATCCTTAGACAGCATTCTGCCAAGGAGTCTGGATTTCATTCTTCTCATTAATGACTGTGGATCCTCCACTTTTTTTGTTCTCCTTTCGTGCTTACTTGCTATATCAACAACATTTGTTTGTCTGTCTAGGGGTTGCCTTATTGTTTGCCAGTCTTTCTTTAGGGATGATCCAAATAATTTCGCCAGTTTGGGTGGTGGTGTAATGGGATGAAGAGGATTCCATTCAAGTTTTAGAAAAACCCAAGACGGTCTCTCCTTAAACATGGGTAAGTGCCAGGGAGTCAGGGACACACTAATATATTCCGCTCCAATTTATTGTCCGTTGTGAATAAAGTCGTTATTTATGTTTTTGCTATGATAGAACACCCATTTTTATAAACGGTGAACGGCATTACCCATTTACATGTTGCAGACGTCTCGACCACAATGATCGTCAGACCTGGTCCACTCATTTATTTTCTAATAGAAAACCAAAATGCTCGGCATCCATCTGAAATCGACTGGGTTAAAGTAAGTAAACTCCATGTCATATAATATCATATCATTCATAAAGGGTATTCTGGCATTGTATATAGTTTCATCTGTCTCCTTTTCACATTCAGGCCAAAAGAATGCTAAAAAATCTCAGAATTGTTACCAGACCCAAGAATATGAAATTCAAGATAACGGGTTTGAGCGAGCTGCCATGCAACCAACAAAGGTAATGAATTTCTACTCATTTCTCATCAACTGGTGTTGGGGGCACATGTTATTATATGTGATATTGGAATTTATTTGTAGTTTTATGTGAACCATCTACCAAACGAAATTACCCCCATTTCTACTCATTTCTCATCAACTGGTATTGGAGCATATTGGCTTTCATGTGTTTTTATTCCCCACCTTATTATTTATGTTAAAAACAAAATTAGTGTAAAATATGTCTTATAGATCGTGATTTCTTGTATCAAATTTAAGTGTTTACTCCCTCACACCCCTGTTTGGAGCAGCGCCGCTCCGATCACCTTGTGACCTCCGGTTCTACAGCTCAGGGCAAAGGCAAAGATGTTGGTCTACACAGGTCTCCTCACCGGTAACATCTCTAGACTTCTGCTTAATCCTTGTTCTTGGGCTAGATCATGTGGTCGTGCCTTTTAATTTTTGTTGATTTAGCTCTTTCTTAGATCGAAAGAGTTTACTTTATGCTTGAATGATCATCAGGGATTTTGGTCTTTAGATCTTGAAGTACGGGTCAATTGTTATATAATATACGAACTGCTTCATCTAAGGTTGCAATTTTCTCTCAGCTTTTGTTTTGGATTTGCAATTTAAACCTAATAATTCCTATAGATCAGAATTTTCTAGTTGTGGTGCTAGATAGCATGACGGCTGGTGTCTGCCATGTAGCCATGTCATGGGATCACGTTCGGTGTAATCTTTATTTTAATACTAAAATTCTTGTAGGTTTTCCTCGGTTCCCTATATTGTGGATATCAGTTGCATCTTAGTTAGTTACGATGTGATCTTACCCCAAATTTTTAGTGTTTTCAATTGATTTTTTTGCTCAGTGCCTTTATTATATTAAACCGCCTTACCTTTTTTATCACATTTCAACTATTTTTAGAGTGTTTATCTTATAAGAGTACTTACCTACTTCTGTATTTTGGACACACCCATCCTTGCTGGGAGTGGTACAAGTCCTTGCATACCGACTAGATTACTTACATCAGAAAAGGGATGGATATATCTATGTGCACAGCAAAGCTACCACCTCTTTACTCCCTATTTAACATTACATCTGCTGCATATTTCCTGCATAACATTGCTAAAATAATAACTAGCTCTGCAGTTGAATTCTTTGATGCCTCTGTAGTAATTGGTGGCTCTAGTTTGCTTTAATTTTGTCTAAATTATCTCTATTTCTAGTTTGGCGCCTAATGATGTCACGGCTTATCTCAATTGATGATGAGATCACAGCCATTAAGTACAAATTTTGGCACTGATTAGCTGAATCTTCAGTACGGGTGTGCATTCTCCCTTGCTAAGTTTTTTTCTCTCCTCTTTTCTCTCAATCTAACTGTTGAATCAATACATTGTATTGATTTTTTCTTCTTCTTTCAAATCTGAATCTTTCTTCGTTGTTTGATATATTTATTCTACGAAGTGTCTCATTAGCTCATGTTAAACTTTTCATTTAAACAACTTTCTTGAGTTATGTCTTTGTCATGATTTCAGTAGTAGTAGTGTTATTCAGTGCTCCTTTCACATCCTATAAATTGTTTGAGAAAAGCTGCTGATGAACTTTCTTCTACATACCATTTTGGTTTTACTATAAAAAATGTCTCAGTTTATGTTTTGCCCTTCCCCCAAACATGTTACACATCATCTCTATCTTTTTTTATTTCTTTTATAGAAACATTTTTCTTGAAGCTCGAATCTGGTAATTCGTGTACCAATCTTTAGTTATTTATTTAATGATAGTGGTGTGGCTCGTAAGCCATCTGTGAGAGGGCACGGGTTCGACTCCCGGCTACCCCCAGAAACCATACCCCGCCTATCACGTCATCCGGCCAACGATGTGGTTAATGGTGGGTCTCCGTACGGGTCAGGGGGGCCTAACCGGGGGTTTACGCTGCCTGCGGGGGTCACAAATGTGGCACTCATACGGGAGTGGTTCCTCCTCACCAAAAAAATTAAGTGTTTACTTAGAGAACTCCTTCGTAACTTGTTCACCTTTATATATAGCCTCGTATAATGGGGTCATAGTTAGTACACATGCCTTTACTGTGAAATGAGCCCAAAAACTTAGATCTAGCTGGTTAGTTATTTAAGGGAAATGATTAATAAATCAGATAGTTATGTAGTGTCTTTGCGCTTCCCCTGTATATTTGACCTTTCCTGAGTAGTATATTCCTTATGTACAACCCAAGTTACCCAACATACCTTATTGTAGAGTACGTAAATAATAAGAAATAGTTACATTAATGGTCCTAATCTCTAGTTTGAAATTGATACAATATTTCCCAAGAACGAGGCATCTGATACTGCTGTCATTTCAAGAGCATGGAATTAGGTAATTATCGGTACACTGATGAAATTTTTGACATATGCAATCCTGTCCATTTTGATGCCAAAATGGACTAATGAAATCACGAAATTTTGTACGTTTAATCTCTACATCTTAAATGCATCGTTCTATACAAAAAATACTATGTTGTGATGGGGTGGAGGGTCTTTAATGTGGGGAGGTAAGGTTCCTGCATGTTTCTCCATCATCATTTATTATGGTAAGGTTATATGCATCGTTCTATACAACTAGTGTTCTTGTACATATATACATACATTTCTAATCAATCTCGACATCTTCGGGATGCATTTTGGGCACCTACTAGTGTATTTACGGTCATTACTTCAGACCATATATGGTCTACCTGGACTGTATTTGTATTTACGGTCCAATCCGGACTGTATACAGTCCGACATTGGATTGTAAATGTTGCTGAAATGGAAATACAATCCGTGTTACAGATCGTATACAGTCCCGTTGGATCGTAAACGCGGCCAGAAAACAGCCTAATCAGTTTGGGACTTTAGATATGGGTCCTATTCTTATAAACAGACCCTCAACTCGTCCCAAACATGAAGAACAATGAAGAGACATCAAGAGACATCATTTTTCGAAGACCTAAAGCGACGGACAAACCTAGGGCTTTCCTTAGGGTTTCACGCCTCCAAGAGCTCCTCTCCAAGCAACTATTTTCTTCCATGGTTGGTTTTTGGGTGTAAAAGGGGATTGGGTTCTTCTTCTCTCTTTTGTAATCATCATCTCTATGATCTCTCTATCAGTAATATCATCTCCGCCAGTGGATGTAGGCTCCCACATTGGGAATTTTCCAAACCACTATAAATCTCGTCTGTGGTTGCTTGCTTGTTCATTGTTGATCTTCGTCGTATGTATTTGGTTCGGATTGCTCTATCTCACGCTTCCATAGCTCCACAACTAGCTCATTGGGCCTTGTTGTTCGGGTCTCTCATCACCCCCATATCCCAACATATAATCTACTATATAAATGGTTGTTTTCTTGACAAGTCTCCTTGGGTGATTCTCCGCCGAACCCTAGTATAGATAGGGATAGAAATGAGCTCGCATTACCAAACTCAATCATGTTACGCCTTGCACCTAGAGATAGTTCCATTCTTACCAACTTTCTCATGTTGAAAGAAATTGTGCACAACTCAGTTTGATGGATCATGAATATTCATTATTAATGGGGTGCAATAGTGTCACATCCCCTAGAGCTAAGCACATGCCTTGGTCAAATATGCCTAATACCTTCACACTCTTTAACGTAGTTGGATGGGGCAATGCCTTATAAGTGGCATAATGGGGCACTTTATGTCATCCCTTGTGAATTGTCAATCTCTTGCAGGCCAGATGTCCTTCCCTTGTCTTTCCTATTGGCGGATGTCCTTCCCTTGTCTTTTCTATTGTCGAGTCTTTGACAATAGTCTCCATATGCCATTCCCTCCTAAAATGCAATGTCTCTCCATGTATCCTAGACCAGATCTATTAACTTTATTGTAATCTCATAATCATTTACGCAACATATATTATTTAACATGTTCCATTTACAAATATTGAGGCCAATCTTTTTGCAATTTATAGTTGTATAGCACAGGCATTTTTTTGTATTGCTGACTATCTAAGGACATTATGTCACGTTGGCTTAGTAGACAAGCTTAATGTAAAAGTTGGTACATTGTCTGGTGGGATGAAAAGGAAATTGTCTCTTGGAATAGCTCTAATTGGAAATAGTAAGGTACAATTTACCATCTGTCTATTTTTTTCTTCTTCTTTGAAGCGGAACATCTCTAAATATTTGACTCTATTTGTTTGTGATTGCAGGTAATTATTCTTGATGAGCCAACAAGTGGAATGGACCCTTATTCAATGCATTCAACATGGCAACTGATAAAAAGGATAAAAAAGGGTAGAATAGTGTTATTGACAACACACTCCATGGATGATGCTGACATTCTTGGTGACCGGATAGCTATAATGGCAAACGGCTCACTGAAATGTTGTGGAAGGTAGATACTGTTGTATTTGCATTTTCTTACTTCAGGAACATATCCATTGTAGTTCATCTTATTCTCATTTGCTTGGGATATTGTGCTTTATTGTAAAAGTTTACTCTGAAAACCTGCAAAAAAAGTCTATGATGCTGGACGGTCAGCATACATACACATGCACCATCGTTCTGATGCACTTGAATTTAAGTTCAAAATTGTTTGTTTACATTGTTGAAATTTTTGACAAGTCATGTGGTTTAGTCCCACATTGGCATCCAGCCAATGTAGTCAGTCATGAATGCCCATTCAGTATTAACATTGGAATCTTTCAAATGATTCCATGCATCCTTGAGGGATTGGATTATTTGGCCTCTGATGAAATATGAGTCTTTACCTCATCTAGGGATTGGAGAGTCTTGATGAGTTCAGCGACTGTACTGATCCTTGGTTGGGTTGGTAAACACCAGTTACCATTGATGTTAAGTTCATAGAGTTTGGCATTTCTTTTTATGCTTGATTGCATCTTCACGTTGTTGCCAACTATTTCTTCAAGGGATCTACTCTTTTTTAATACAGGGTCGAGACACACTTAGCTGATCTCCCCATCTCTGACATAGCATGTAACATGATGTATGCATAGATCTCTTTGTTTGAGTATTTGTTTCCATATCCAGGGGAAGTGGACTTGGATCGGGGAGGACCATATAGATTCTTGTTGTATGTATTTATTGTGTATCCATCTAACCCATAAGAACTCCTTTCTGTGTGCAATGTCCCACATGTTCTTAAGGATTCTAGCCTTAGACCAATCCACAAGCTTCTGAATCCCTAGCCCCCCTTCTTATTTGGGTTTGAATATGTCATTCCATGATATAGTGTGTACATGCTTCTGAATTTTAGTCTCCCCATAGGAAATCTCGAAGGTATTTTTCTATTTCATCAATTACACTAGCAGGAAGTGGGAAGGTAGGAGACCAGTAAAGATGATATGCAGATAGGGTAGAGATAATGAGCCACACCAAACCTTCCACAGATAGCATTCTCATCTTCCATGAGTTTATCTTGGATTTTAACTTATCAATAAGTGGCACATAGTGCTTCCTGGTAAGCTTTGCTAAGAACACCGAAAGTCCAAGGTAATATGAGGGTAATGACTCCACCTGAATACCTAGAGGTATTAGGATTCTTGAATTTGCACCTTTATTAATGAAGGTCTGACTCTACATTGGGTTCAGATTGAGGCCTGAGTATTCTGCAAAATTATGGAGCATGTTTGACACGACATCAACATTATCTTTGTCTGCCTAAGTATATATGAGTAGGTCATTCACAAATATAATATACGAAATTGTGTAGCCCTCTACAGTGGGTGGGGAAATAGTCCCACTATCTTTAGCTTCTTGGAATAATGAGGATAGGGCCTACATACCTAGAACAAACAAGTAGGGTGCCATGGGATCACCTTGAGGATTCCATTCTTAGCCCGGATGATGGGGGTAGGTTTTCCATTAAGAAGGATTTGAAAGGATGTTTTATTCATGAATTTTGTGGTCCATTCTATGCATTATAAAGGAAAGTTCATATGGTCCATGATATTGAGGATGTGTTCCCTGTCGATCATGTCACATGCTTTGGACAAATCTGCCTTAATGCACATGAATTGTTGTCCTTTTCTCGTATTGAAGCCATTGATGATATTATTAACCAGGGTATTGCTTCACCTATTTTCCTTCCTTTGATGAAGGAAAATTGGTTTAGACCGATAATCTCCAGGAGGATTTTTGCTATCTTCTTTTTCATGGCATTTGTGTTGATTTTGTAGCACAAGTTGCATAAGGAGATTGGGCGCCTATCAATGACCTTGCAAGGTTCCAAGTTTTTGGGGATTAGCATGATGAAAGTTTTGTTGGCCTCTTTTAAATTCTCCCATTGGTGAAGAAGTCCTTTATGGAAGTAGTTACATATTCTCATATGATATCCCAACATTCTTTGTAGAAGGAGGCATTGAACCGCCGGCCCGTAGAGCTTTATGACCATCAAAATCCTAGATAATGTCTTTGATTTCATTTCTGGTGATTGGCTCATTTAAGATCTTCAGGTGTTCAACTGTAAGCTTGGGTATATTTGGGAAGGTAGGTTTGGTTCTGTACCCTTTGCTCTGGTTGAACAGATACTTATAGTGATCCATGAAGCTCTTCAGAATATCTTCTTTATCTGTAATAACTTCACCTTGTTGGGTTATACATCTAATGGTGTTGTGTGACCTTCTTGTTTTGAGGGAAGAATAGAAAATTTTTGAGTTCCTATCCCCTTCTTTTAGCCAAAAAATTCTAGATTTTTGTTTGATGAGAGCTTCTTCTGCTAGTGCGGCCTCATTCACTTTCTTCATTGCTTCTCTAGCAATATCATATAGTGTCTCACATTGGCATCCAACCAGTGTAGTCAGTCATGAATGCCTATTGTGAAGAAGTGTGTACGATAATGTTGTGTTGTTCTATTGATATGCTAATAAACTATTAACTAAATAGGCTATGTTTTAACACCTATATATAGGCAGGCTCATTAGAAGGCACACTTGATGACTGAATCTATTTGAAGTTATATTATTTGCACTAGTTAGTAAAGTTTGCTAAATGCATGTGACGTTATCCATTGACTTCTACTAGTTAGTAGAGTTTCAATTTAGTTAGATTTTAATCATTAGGCGCCCCCATTAGCTATTTATGGAATGAAATTGTTTTTAATACTGGATGGTTCTTCTTGGGAAGCTGGTACAGGTTAGGTGGCAATAATGCTTCAACGTATATTTTCATGTTTCCACAGAAAGTTTGCTTTCTCAACGATTTTTTTCCTTACGATACATATCATTTTGTATTTGTTTAATTTGGTGAAAAACTGAAGGACATTAAATTTGCAGTTTTAATTGTCTATTTACTTTCTAGTTCTGATATGTACTTGATTTCTTGAATGGTCACACGATGAAAAATGTATATTAGCAATTCAAATTTAAAGACTTGCGTGAATTGCTAAAATTTTGAATACAGTGAAATTTTGTGAAAAAGGTTTTTAATATTAAATTGCATAAACATCTTGATATCTTTTAGTACTCTTTACAAAAGAAGACTAGAGGCCTTATCCAAGATTGAAATTAAATCTTTTTAAAACCCTAAATCTATGGCGTATCTATATATGCTAGCTGGAATATGGCATGCTCCTGAGTTCTTCACTGTGTCATGATATGGATTTATGCTGTTATATAATAGTTCGTTAATCCATTGATTACATTCTTTGATGGTGTTTCTTGTGTCAGTCTAGAAAGGAATAAAAGAATGTTGCCTATTTAAGTGCCTCTTCTGTGTATTTTCGATCTTGAACTTGTACAGTTATGTTCCTAAATTTCACACTTATATAACTTATGGCCATCCTTAAGACATATCTCATGATAATTGTTTTTTACTGTCATATTTTTAGCTCAATTTTCTTAAAGCATCAATTTGGTGTTGGATACACACTGACAATAGCTAAAGTTTGTAGTTGATCAATTTCTTTCTTTCATCTGATACTATATTTTGAAAATATCTTCTGCAATCATATATTTTCTCTTTCCTAATGATCGGTTATATTCTCTTTTCAGAGTGCTCCAACTGCTTCTGTTGGTGCAGATATAGTTCGGCGTCACATTCCATCTGCCACTTGTTTATCAGATGTATATTTCTTATTTTCCATTTTCCTTTATTCGTTGGTATTAGTAATAGCTAATACCCATCTCAGATATATGCTACAAAGAGAATGGCGTTATAAGAAAATGACAATGATAATGTTGATGAGTTTTTATAATATTTTTTTTAGGATCTCAAACTCAGTTTTGGAGTGCTTGGAGTATCAAGATGTCACATAAAATGGCTTCTTGTTTATATAAACCTAAGGCTTCAAATTAGACTTGGGTTTGGTGTTTCTTGTGACAATAAGCTACCTGTTGAGTTGGTGATACTCTCTGTATTCTAGATGAGCTTACTGTCAACCATTGCTCTTTTTAAAAGTTCTCCAGAAACTTTGGTTCAGATCTGCTTTATGTTGAAGACTTTTTTCCTGTTGATCTTGTATAGATGTGATATTCATTGAGCTGATTTTTTCTGTATTAAATATAGGCCTCCTACCCTATACACACTTGTACATTTTTCAGTTTTAGAGAAAAAGAAAAGAAAAGGGGGAGATGCACACTTGTAAGAGCAAAACAAGTTACTTATTGTATTGTATTTGGTAACTTATTGAAGGTGGCAAAGGCCCATGTCCTCCACTATGTAAATTAACATTTATTAATAATAAAAGAAAAGATTTGTGGATTTTCTATGTATTTGTCCAATTGTGTATCTTAGATGGCTATTATTAATGAGTTATGTTATTCAAGATACGATGCATACATTTTAAAAATTATAGCTCGAGCAATGTATATCGCCAAAAGTATTTACGACGGAAGTTTTTCGTCCTAATTAACCTGATGAAAGTATCGACAAAATGGTCCTTGTTGGTATTTACGACAGAATTATTTCACCGTGATTGTTAATTATGACAAAAAGTTTAAGTTGACGTTATATCCATTAGGGATAAGATATATTATATGTCGTTGTTTATTATAACGATGGAACGAAATATGTTGTCGTTATTAATAATAATGGCAAGATCAATAATGACAACATGTGACGACTTATTTTCCCCCTCCTTAATAGTTATAATGGCAAATTTTTCCACAATTACGACCGACATTTTCCGTCGTTATTGTTATAGTTTCTTGTAGTGATATTATCAAAGTTGTGGTCTTGTAGATAACAACTCATAGTCAAAGCTATGGTCCAGTAAACACCTAGCCCACCTTGGCATAGGTCACGACACTAGAAATAAGGGTAGGTAATCCAATCACTAAGGTACAACCACAGTTATCCTCTATCACATCATATCACATCACATCACCAAGACCCAACCACAGTGATTCTCAAAACACTTGGGATGAAGATGTCAAGGACATATAGCAACTTGCACCTCGCATACTCAACAGTATGCGCTCTGGGTTTTTCTATAGAAGTACTTATTTCACCATCCAACAAAGTTATGACTCTAGAATGGATCTATGGCACAGGGAACTACATGATTAGGGTTTCACTTGATTAAATCCAATTGGGTATCTTTTAGCATCAATCAAGTTATAATGTACAAACCTTAAGCAAACTCTACAAAGATAAGGATATGTTACAACTCCAAAAGTTATAAAATGTATGTAGTATACACTTGTCACATCATCACTTGATATCATTTCCATACAAGGCCATCAACGTCATCACACCATACGGGATAAAAGTCCCTCATTCCATCACTAGAGGATATCACCTCACATTAGGCATGAAGCCTCTGCCAGGTCATAAGACCCAAATCACATAATTCATGTACATCATCATCATTATCACAGCATACCGCATCAATGCTCATGATCATCACCCTATGTCACATCAATCACACCATAGCATTCATTTCACCTACAAGGTTAGAGTTACACAAGTAGGAGAGAGAAAATATCACCTCATGCTATTTATTCAAACAAGCTCAATAAGTACATCATACTCTTGAAATTAGGGTTAGATTTTTGTATATAACCGATTACGATTTCCAATTCCATGATCATCATTTAACCCTGGATACACCATCTCCCACTTTCTTGGATCATATTAGGGTTAGCATCATAATTAACATGATTAGTCAATTGTCCCAAGAAACACTATGCTTCGACCATACAAGAGAACAAAGTATAGTGAACATCCTTCATAACACATGTGTCGTGACCACCTTAGGCTCAAGATGTAGCGAACAACAAAACAGCTGACACCTGCTTGTGACCACAAGACTAGGTTAACACCCTATTGCGACCGCAACAAACCACCAAAGGTAGTGATCAAACCAATCAAAATAAGTGTTTCGACCAACTAGATATGTGTAGTGACCAACACTCAACTGCAACCCCCTTTCGACCAAAAAAAGAACCAAACAAACACATGGTGTATCGAACATAGGACAGTTAACACCCCGTTGCAACCAAACCAGCCAAAACAAGGAATTGTGCCCAGCTGACTCAAGCATGTGTTGTGACCGCAAGAGAATCCTATGTAGTGACCCAAGAGATCAAGCCACTCCAAATAGTACATAACTGACTTCAAAACAGAACCATACCTCCATTCAAAGAGATGTTAAGCATCAAGAATGCTAAACATCATCAAGAGGAAAAAAAATCCATGCAAAAAGAAACATCAAAACCCTAACAAACATCACCAAGGTACACATGGGAAAACTATGATAACAAGGGGAAAACCAAGCGTCCAACTCGTATAACTAAAGATCAAAACCTCCAAAGTCTTATGATAACTGAAACATAGCAAGGTGATAACTATAGATCATGGTGAATGTAAGGACATCAACTCACTATCACTTAAAAATTAGGTGCATGAAATTATGGTTTTAGAGAAAGAGTAATCCATGAAAGAATACTTCAAAATCATAAACCCTAGATCATTATAACACCATCTAGCATAGTAGGATCATATATTAGAGATGAAATAGTAGCATGCAAGCAAAGTAATGGTGCAATAATAGAATAGGGGAAAGTTATAGAACCCTCCTTATGAAGATGGTCAAGATCCAAAGACTCAAGCTCTAAGAAAGAGAAAAGAAGCTCCAACTAGGATCAACTCCATGGCCACAAGGTCACCTCAAGAAGGAGAAATGTACCAAGGTCAAAGGATAGATTAAGGTGAAGAAAACTCAAACCCTAGGCAAATCAAAGAAATAAGAGAGAAGAATGAAGGAAGCTTCATCCCACTAGGTATACCATGGTCAAACCATAGTCTCCGACCTTTGTGAAGAGAAGATTCTCAAGATAGCCACCATCATCGAACCATAGTCTCACTACCAAGGGAGGAAGAAGGAAGGTAGGCTATAAAAGAAATGAATCATGGTGATAGAGATACTTACTAAGAATAGGATCACCACAAAGAAGATGATCTAGCTCAAGATCACTACATGCAAGGATGATCGGCCACCAAAGCACCAAGATCAGCCCTTTCTAGCTCTACTAAGCTCCAAGGTCGAACACAAGGAGAAAAGAGGAAGAAGAGAGAGCTAAAAGGATTGCTTGAATGTGAAAGAGAGTGCTTATATACACATGAGGTAGGAGGTAGGTAAAGATATGAGGTGTCAAGATATAGCTAAAAGGATTGCTTGAATGTGAAAGAGAGGGCTTATATACACATGAGGTAGGAGGGAGGTAAAGATATGAGGTGTCAAGATGTATTAGCATTACAAGAACACTTGTCCCACAAAGGATCAACCATGCAACTACTCAAGAAATGCATGTGGCATATGGTGATACAAATAAGGAAGTGTAGAAACCATTATGGTCCACTACACACCTTCGATCAAACCAAGATAGGGGAGGAAATTTTAGCGACCGCCACACAATGCCACTCAACCCAAACGGTCAAAATAGTAAAACACAACTCAACCCTAGCGACCAAATCTAAGGGAAAAGCATCTAGGTCGAAGCAAACCATCCAAAACAAGATGCTTTAGTCAAATCAAACCCAAGGCACAAGGCCCATTGGTCGCTACACTTAAAGAACACCACATGGTTGACATCAACAACCATGCAACTCAAGCAAACCCTAATGTCACCTCAAGATGCCACCTCATCAACCAAGGCCAAAAAAGGTGCCCCATAGCATCATCTTCTCCCTCAGGATGCTAAGTCACAAGAAGCACAACCTACATGCAAAAAATTGCAAGATAGACCCTCAATGTGGGTAAATTGCAACTTGGTCCAAAATAGGCATAACTAGCTCAAACATCAACCAAATAGGACCAAAATAAAAACATAGGATTTTCACATGTTTTAAGGCATCTCAAGAGATTATATTAAGGTTCTAGAATCTTATTAAGCAAAACAAATGCACTTAAGCATTAAGCTAGGTCAGGGGCCTTACAACCATAAACCCCTAACAAGGATTTCTCCCCCAAAATCCTACATGAAAAGAGACTAGTACTTCCTACACATCTCTTTCTCAAGCTCCCATGTGGCTTCCTCTATGCAACAGTTATGCCACAAAACCTTAACCAAAATTATATCCTTCTTCTTCAACTTCTTGATCCTTCTATATAGGATCAACACAGGACCTTCAACATATGACACATCCTCATCTAGCTCAACCTCTACTAATTGTAGAACCAACTCAGTGTCAGGGTGACACTTCCTCAACATCAATTTGTGGAACATTGGATGCAACATGTCCAACTCAGGTGGCAAATCCTACTTATAAGACACCTTCCCAACACGTTCCACTACAGGTTAAGGTCCCATTGTTGGATCCTAGATGGGTGATTAGATGCTCTAGAGGGGGTGAATAGAGCTGAATGCACTTAAACAAAATTCATTAGACCTTCAAGATATATCACAAGATAAGGTTGCTAAATAGGAAATTTGAGTGCAACTAAAACATGCATAGAAAGGGAGAGAGAGATTGAACATACACCAATTGACAAGATGTTTTAGAGTGGTTCCACACTTCAAACTAGAAGCTAGTCAGTCCACTACCTAGAGAGGTCAACCTCTAGGATTTATTAACCTTGCATCTTCATTATATTCATTATAAGAGATACAATACATGATCACCAAAGGACTTACCTATCCAATACAAAGAGTCTTCAACCTTACCAAGGACTTACCCACTTTGCAAGGAGTCTTCTACCTTCTTCCAAGGACTTACATACTCTTGCACAAGTCTTCAGCCTTGCAGGGATTACCCACTCTTCTTGAATCTTCCACCTTTGAATTCACCTTCACTTGGAGAAGCTTCCACCAAGGACTTACCCACTTGAGCAAGGAGTCTTATGCCTTCACCAAGGGCTTACCCACTCTTGCTCCAAGTCTTCAGCCTTGATCTTCACCAAGAGACACCTTCTCTTGTTCTTCTTCACCTCTCTTAGCCAAGAGAGAGAACCTTCATCTTCATGATTGAAAAGAGAGATGGGGAGGTGGTGGAAGTGAGAGACTCACAAGAAATACATGTAGGACTAGCTCTCTTACATATTTCCTACTCACTCTAATGGATGTAGCAAGTGATTAAGCTTAGAGAGAGAGGAGGTTGTAGGAAGCACTCAACTAGAGAATAGGAACCTCACATAGAGTTTTACAATGAATGATCAACCTTGGAATGAAGCTCAAGGGGTCCTATTTATAGTTGGGGATGCCTCTTAGCCTTTAGGAACACTTGAGAATGAAAACTAGCTGTTTTGTAGCTTGCAACGGATATATTTTCACTTGTTGCAACTCCAAAACGGCTAGAAGTACTTTTCTACACTTTTTCGTACAGTGCAATCGGACGAATTTCTATAAGGGTAACTTGACCGATAGAGTAAAAGACAAAGCTGATATTCAGACCATCGGTCGAGTTTGTCCTAAGGAAACTCAACCGACCAATGAAAATTGAATTGGTCATGTACTCCATTGGTCAAGTTCTGTGTAGTGTAAACTCGACCAATCAAAAGTCATTTTCAAGATCCAATCAGGATCGGTCGAGTTTGCAACTCACAGAACTCGACCGATGAACAGCCTGATGTGAATTTTGGAAAATGGCTTTTGAGTGCTTAAACATTCGATCTAAGTGCTCCTGGTTTTTTCTAAGCTTAATTACAAGTCATACAATCATTACAAGTGATTTACAACATGATTCTAATGGATTTACATCATATTACAAAAACTTGCACTTGTATTGAGTTTGACTTGTCTTTTCTCCAATTTAAGATGTACAAGTTAGGGCATTTGGAGTGTGTCTATACCTAATCTGAAATCACTCAAGTAGAGACATTAGACACTAATATGTGGAATGGTTAGTCATCGTAAAAACACGGGTTTATTCAATTTAGACGTTAGTCAACATTGACCTAATTGACCTTGAGTCAACACCCATATACCTGGGAGCCAACTTATCCTTCTTCTAATACCTCAAAACACCAGTCTAAGGATAGACCTTGAGGTACACTTTGTCTCCCACTTGGAACTCCAATGGCCTGTAACAGTTATCAGCATAAGACTCCTGCCTATCATGGGATGCTTTCAACTACTGTTGGATCATCTTAATCTTCTCTATGGTATATTATACAAGCTCAGGACCCAAAAGTTGATATTCACCAATCTCATACCAGCACAACGGAGATCTGTATCATCTCCCATACAAAGCTTCATATGGTGCCATGTCGATACTCCTCTAATAATTATTATTGTATGAAACTCCATCAAACTAAGATGTATATCCCAATTGCTAAAGAAAAGCAAGACACAAGCTCTCAATAGATCCTCCAATGTCTGTATAGTCCTCTGAGACTGGCCATTTGTCTATGGGTGGAATGTTGCGTTGAACCTCAACTGCATACCCATTGTTGTGTACATACACTCCCAAAAGTGACTAGTAAAGTGAGGACCTCTATCTGATACAATGGTAGCTGGGATATCATGCAAACGAATGATCTCATCAACATATATCAGAGCAAGCTTCTCTACTGTATATTTTATCTTTACAGAAAGGAAATGTGCTGACTTAGTCAACTTGTCAATGACAACTCCTATCGAATCATGGCCTTTGGCTGTTCTAGGAAGTCCAACCACAAAGTCCATCATAATATGATCCCATTTCCATTGTGGTATAGGTAACGGTTATAAATTTCCTACCGGTTTTTGATGCTCTACTTTAACTTGCTAACACACTGCATACTTAGCCACAAACTCAGCTACGTCTCACCTCAAACTAGGACACAAATATAGGTCTTTTAGGTTGTGATACATCTTGGTGATACCTGGGTGCACAGCATAACAACAAAGAGTGAGACTCTTCCAGAACCAACTTCCTCATATCATTAACATCAGGTACCACTGCTCTAACGTGGTAACACACTATCCCATCCTCTGACTCATGGAATCCATCACACTTCTTGTTGCTAAACTTTGCTCAGATCTGTTGGATCACAGTATCATCACATTGTGCATTTCTGATCTACTGTCTCAACATAGGCTTCACCTATAACTGGGTCAACAATCCTGCTAATAAGGACACCTCCAACTTTACATTCATCTGACGCAAGGAGACCAACATGTATCTCTTATGGAACACTAAAGAACGCAATCGTGCCTTATCCACAGATGATGACAAATAAGATTTTCTACTAAAAGCAACTGCCACCACATTTGCCTTCCCTATATGGTGATCTATGGTTCAATCATAGTCTTTAATCAACTTCATCCAGCATCTATACCGCATGTTCAACTCGTATTTCGAAAAGATATACTTGAGTTTCTTGTGGTCGGTGAAGATTTGGCACTTCTCATCACAAAGGTAGTGTCTCCATATCTTCAAAGCATGGACTACCACTGCAAGCTCCAAATCATGCATTGGGTAGCTTTCCTCATGTTTCTTAAGTTGTTGTGAAACAAAACAAATCACATTGTTATCTTGCATCATCACACAACCCAAACCACTCTTTGACGCATAAAAGAAGACAATATATCTTTTCCCTTGCTCTGGAAACACTAACACCAGTGCACTAGTCAACTCCTCCTTCAAAAGCTAAAAACATCACCAACACATGTCATCCCAGACAAATGACACATATTTCCTTGTCAACTTTGTTAGAGGTAATGCCACTGAGATGAGTACTTGATGAACCTACTGTAATAGCCTGTCAACCCAAGGAAATTGTGAACCTCTGTCTGTGTCTTCAAGTGATCCCATTCTAACACAGACTAAACCTTCTTGGGATCTACATGCACACCTTCAACATATATGACGTGTCCTAGAAAAGACACCTCCTTCAGCCAAAAATCACACTTGCTGAACTTAGCGTACAACTAGTGTTGTCTCAATAGGGTCAACGCCTATCGTAAATGTTGCTCATGTTTTTTGCTATCACGGGAGTAGATCGAGATGCCATCAATGAAGACAATAATGAATTGGTCAAGATAAGGCTTGAACACCATGTTCATCAGGTCCATGAACCTTGTTGGTGCATTGGTTAGCCCAAACGGCATAACCACAAATTCTTAGTGACCATACTGAGTCCTAAAAGCTGACTTTGGTATGTCATCCACCTTGATAAACAATTGGTGGTATCCCAACCTCAGGTCTATCTTTGAGAACACTACAGTACCCCTCAACTGATCAAATAGATCATCTATTTGTGGTAAAGGATACTTGTTCTTGATCGTCAGCTTGTTCAACTGTCGATAATTTATGTACAACCTCATAGATCCATGTTTCTTCTTAACAAACAACACTAGAGAACCCAAGAGGACATGCTCCGTCTGATAAATCCCTTCTCAAGAAACTCCTACAACTGCTTCTTTAGTTCTTGCATCTCAACTGGTGACATTTTGTATGGTGTCTATGCTATCGGTCATGTACCAGGGACCAGATTGATCTCAAAATCAATCTCTTGTGTAGGAGGAACACCTGGAAACTCATTGGGAAACATATCCTCAAACTCACAAACAACTAGAACTTTCTGAATACTAGGACTTCTCACCTTAGTATCTATCACATGTACCAAAAATACTTCACAACCTTGCCTCATCATATTCTCTGTCATCATAGATGACACCAGACACGTTGGAAGAATCTTCCTATCTCCTTGGAAGATCCACAAAATATCAATGTCAACAAACGTCACCACTTTGGAACTATAGTCCAAGACCACTCAATACTTCTCCAAAGTATCAATTCTAAGGATCACATCGAATCCATGCATGTCAAGTGCTATGAGATCCACTTGAATGTTGTGTCCTGAGAAAGAAAGAACGCAGGATGGACACACCTCCAGCAGCTCGGTGGAACCAACCAAAGGGGTTTCTAAACGAAGACTATCACATCTATGACTAACAGGAAAAGAACAACTAGCAATCATTTCTCTAGTGACAAAAGAGTGTGTCACACCTGAGTCAACCAAAACAGATATAAAGTATGAAGAAGACAAATTAGAATGAAATAACACCAACTGACCTATCATGACCCTCGGGTTGATACTCCTTTCGGCTGACTCATAGCATAGAATTGAGCCATTTCCTGTTGTCGTCCGCGTCCTCTGTTGGCTTGCCCAGATGAACCATCATGTGATGCTTGACCGCGTCCTCTGCCACAACTACTGCTAAATTGTCACTGTTACAACCCTTGTTGACTCTATCTTGGTTGTTGTGTTACCTCTTCATCCTTCATAG
Organism: Alisma plantago-aquatica; assembly: GCA_963693085.1. Lineage (NCBI taxonomy): Eukaryota > Viridiplantae > Streptophyta > Magnoliopsida > Alismatales > Alismataceae > Alisma > Alisma plantago-aquatica. Next base: position 519,068,175 of record OY856409.1, on the reverse strand, counting down.
GGCAGAACCACTTTGTATGCCCAACCTACCCACACTTATAGTAGGTCTTTCTCTCATACCATGGCCTAGACGGCCCTACCACTAACACGGATGTAGCATTGTGAGCTCATGTTGGCGAAAAGGTACAACCTCTACCCTTCCTTGGTGACCATTGTGACTGAACCACCAATCTTTGTTGTGATTGAGGTGTTGAAAAACTAGGATTCTTAAAGCCTCTAGATGACTGTCCTTGATACTGTGTAGGTCTTATCTTGGCATTCTCCTCTCACTTCTCCATAACTGACCACTCTATCATATTGACTGGCACCACAAACATGGCAAACTTCTATTTGTTCTCTCAAGATGACACCAGCATCGTCAACTCAGAGCTAAAACCCTTCTCAAAATGTTTGATCCTCTCCTTATCCATAGCATCCATATGCGGATAAAACCTCAAAAGCTCCATAAACTTGGCTTCATACTCATTGATCATCATGGATCCTTGCCAGATCTTATCAAATTGTATGGTCTTCTCGTCCAAATAGGTCTCTGAGAAGTACCGACTCATGAAATCCCATCAGAACTCTTTCCAACAGATCACAACACTAGGTCTTTTCTCCTCCTCAATAGCCCACAAATGGCTAGCACTCCCTTTCAATAGATACACTGCATGCTTCACCTTATCCTCTTCAAGGATATTGAGAACCTTGAAGGCCTTCTCCAACTCGATCAACCACATATCAGCATCTTCTAGATCCGTCGTACTTACATACTCCAACGCCCCCACATGCCTTAACCTCTCAAAGGTCTTCCCAGATCCTGGGATTCCTCATTAGGAACAAGTGCCCTACCTTGGGGTACAGGCATCGTATCCGCCATATGTGTCATTGTGGCCATGAACTGTCCATGCATAGACTGAAAAGCAGGATTGGCCATTGTAGTAGGGTCAAACTAAGGCACCTCATTCACTCCATCAACTCTGGCGTGCCTCCTAGCACCACCACCTAGTACAGCAACACTTCTCTCAGCATGTTCTTCATATTCTCCATACATATCTTTTCTTCTCTTCTTCGTCTTCTGCATGAGAAGAAGTTACCATTAAATATGTCCAAGCACACTAGAACAAACACAAACCCTAGTCCTATGTCCCTGTAGACTCAGCGAACCTAGAGCTCTGATACCAACCTAACTGTGATGCCCATCGATAATAGTATAATGTGATAACTCAAAACAAATCACAGAACTAACACTAATCATCCAAAAAACACAATAAATTAAAACCGGTTTTACATAACCACAAAAGCAGAAACATAACATTTGAGTCCATAAACATTACCACCTATAATACATATCATGCCACAAAGATGTACACACCATTGTTTAGTGTCCATCATGCCACAAACTTGTTGCACATATCAACATGTTCATATATATACAAACCATATATGTACAACCATGGCATACTGCCAAAACTCGTGTTAATATATACAACGTCTACAAAACACCCTGAAGGACCTAAGAGTACAAGTACGACACATTGGACTCTACTACAAGCACTAGCAACTTATCCGGCCTTTAACAACTACTGCTCCTCTTGCTGCTCATCCTCAATCGACAATCTCTACCTCATCGTACACAACCACCTAAAAGATGTGGAAACCCATAGGGTGATACCAACGTCCCAGTGAGATATACAACTCTCCTCCAACAAATATTATTAACACAGATAAGCTAAAGCATGAAAGTAACATTATTATTAGATCGAGCAGATTCACCTAAATGCTATGAGTAAAGCAGTTGACATTGTTTAAGCAATTTAGGCATCTATAACTGAGCAGTAGAACATCTTATACTTTAAGAAGGTATGTGAAGAACATGTATAATAGTTGATTTCTCTTACCGCATTATAAATCAACTAAACAGTACAAGAGATAAGGTAAAGGGTCTTCTAATGTGATTTGTGATTAACCCCAAGCAAATATACTACACGATTGTGTTATTTCCTTTATTTTCCCTAACAATTTGAGTCGTACCACCCATATAGCCACTTCTAAGTTGAAATCAGTGCCATACAAGATCAATGGAAGAGTTGGACTCCATGATCTTCTCCTACTCTAATCAGTCAGTTTGAGTCTGCACCGCAGTGACATGTAGTCAAACTGCAAAACAGCCACATATAGTCAAAGCTATAGTCTTGTAGATAGCAACTCATAGTCAAAGTTATGGTCTGGTAAACATCTATCCCACCTTGGTATAGGTCATGGAGCTTGAAAAAAAGGTAGGCTATCCAATCAATGAGGTACAATTGCAACTGTCCTCTATCACATCATGTCACTAACAATTGATTGTAGTCATTCTCAAAACACTTGGGATCAAGATGTCAAGGACACATAGTCACTTGCACCTCACATAATCAACGGTATGTGCTCTGGTTTTTCCTGTAGGAGTACTCATTTCACCATCCAGCAAAGTTATGACTCAGGAATAGATCTATGGCACAGGGCACAACATGATTAGGGTTTCACTTGATTAGTTAAGTTGATTGGGTATCTTTTAGCATCAATCAATTTACAATGTACAAAACTTAAGCAATCTCTATGAAGATAAGGATATGCTACTACTCCAGAAGTTATAAAACTTATGAAGTATACACTTGTCACGTCATCACATGATATCATTGTCATACAAGGCCATCAACCATCATCACATCACTAGGGGATAATAGTCCCTCATTTCATCATTAGAGGATATCACCTCACATTAGGCATAAAGCCTCTGCCAGGTTATAAGACCCAAATCACATAATTCATCTACATCATCATTATTATCGCAACATGCCTCATCAAGGCTCATGATCATCACCCTTTGTCACATCAGTCAAACCATAGCCTTCACTAGCTATGCCATTCATTTCACCTACAAGGATAGAGTTACACAAGCAAAAGAGAGAAAATATCATCTCATGTTATTTATTCAAACAATCTCAACAAGTACATCATACTCTTGAAATTAGGGTTAGGGTTTCTTATATAACCGATTAACGTTTCCAATTCCATAATCATCATATAACCCTAGATACACTATCCCCCACTTTCTTGGAGCATATTAGGGTTAGCATCATCATTAACATGATTACTCAATTGTCCCAAGCAGCACTATGCTTTGACCATACAAGAGCACAAAGCATACTGACCATCCTTCATAACACGTGTAGAGACCACTTTAGGCTCAAGGTGTAGCGACCAAAAAAATAGGTGACACCTAGTTGCGACCGCAATACTAGGTTAACACCCTGTTGTGACCTGAATACACCACCAAAGGTAGCGATCAAACCAACCAGAACAAGCGTTGTGACCAAATAGATATGTGTAGCGACCAGCACTCAATAGCAACCCCCTTTTGACTGAAACAAGAATCAAACAAACACATGGTGTATCGACCATAGGAGGGTTGACACCCCATGGTGACCAAACCAGCCAAAACAAGGCATACAGCTAACTGACTCAAGCATCTGTTGCGACCGCAAGTGAATCCTATGTAGTGACCCAAGAGATCAAGCCACTCCAAACAGCACATAACTGATTTCAAAACAGAACCATGCCTCAATCAAAATAGACGTTAAGCATCAAAAAAGTTTAACATAATCAATAGGAAAACCTCCATGCAAAGAGGAACATCAAAACCCTTACAAACATCACCAAGGTGCACATGAGAAAACCATGATAACAAGGGTAAAACCAAGCATCCAACTCATGTAACCAAAGAGAAAAACCTCCAAAATCTTATGATAACCGAAACATCGAAAGGTGATAGAACTAAAGATCATGGTGCATGTAAGGACATCAACTCATCATCACTTACCAATCAGATGCATGAAATTAGGGTTTTGGAGAAAGAGTAATCCATGGAAGAATACTTCAAATCATAAACCCAATATCATTATAACATCATCTAGCATAGTAGGATCATATATTATACATGCCAATAGTAGCATGCAAGCAAAGTAATGGTGAAATAATAGAAGAGGGGAAAGTTATTTAACCTACCTTATGAAGATGGCCAGGCTCCAAAGCCTCTAGCTTTAAGAAAGAGAAAAGAAGCTCCAAGTAGGATCGACTCCGTGGCCACAAGGTCACCTCAAGAAGGAGAAAACATACCAAGGTCAAAGGATAGCTTAAGATGAAGAAAACTCAAACCCTAGGCCGACAAAAGATAGAAGAGAGAGAGGGAGGAAGCTTCATCCCACTAGGTACTACCATGGTCAAACCATTATCTCCGACCTTCGTGATGAGAAGATCCTCAAGATAGACACCATGGTCAAACCATAGTCTCACGGCTAAGGGAGGAAGAAGGAAGGTAGGGTGCAAAAGAAATGAGATCATGGTGATAGAGACACCTACCAAGAAGAGGATCACTGCAAAGAAGATGATCTAAATGAAGATCACCACATGCAAGGATGATCGGCCACCAAAGCACCAAGATCAGCCCTTTCTAGCTCCACCAAGATCCAAGGCCAAACACAAGGAAAAGAGAGAAATAAGAGAGATCTAAAAGGATTTCTTGAATGTGAAAGAGAGGACTTAGATACACATGAGGTAGGAGGTAAATATATGAGGTGTCAAGATGTAAGAGCATCACAAGGATACTTGTCCCACAAAGGTTCGGCCATGCAACATGTCAAGACATGCATGAGACATATGGTGATAAGAACAAGTAAGTGTAGCAACCATTGTAGTCTACTACACCCCTTCAATAAAAGCAAAGATAGGGGAGGGCATTGTAGCGAACGCTACATAATGCCACTTAGCCCAAACGGTTTAAACACTAAAACACAACTCAACCCTAGTGACCAAAGACAAGAGAAGAGCATCTAGGTCAAAGAAAATCATCCAAAAAAAGGTGCTTCAATCAAAGCACACCCAAGGCACAAATCTCATTAGTCTCTACACTCAAAGAACACCACATGGTTGACATCAACAACCATGCAACTCAAGCAAACCCTAATGTCACCTCAAGATGCCACCTCATCAACCAAGGCCCAAAAAGGAGCCCCATAGAATCATCTTCACCCTCAGGATGCTAAGGCACAAGAAGCACAACCTACATGTGACAAATTGCAAGATAGACCCTCAACATGGGTAAGTTGCAACTTGGTCCAAAACATGCATAACTAGCTCAAACATCAACCAAACAGAACCAAACTGAAAACTCTGGATTGTCACATGTTTTTGAGGCATCTCAAGAGATTAGATTGATGTTCAAGCAACTTATTAAAAAAATACACTTAAGCATTAATCTAGGTCAGGGGTCTTACAATGCCAAATAGTTTTATTAGTGGTTTAATAAAAAAATCATGTTGTAATTCATGAAAAATTGTTTGTACGAATTTGGATATGGTTTTAGGATCACATATGTGGCCAATATTTGTCCTAAAGTAAATCCCTATCTAAATATACTTTTTTCCATACCAATTAACTTGAGTACGCGGGGTCCAACTAGATCACTTTCTACCATCTTGCAGTTAAATAACTCTTTGAGACATCCTACCTCTTTGTCTTGATTGTTCTTCATACTTTTTTTGGATGTATTATCATCTCAGCAACATCTATATTCTCATGTTATTTATAAAGCTCATGATTCATGGAGCTTAGCATAAGGAACTTTATGTCCATGGCATCATCTAAATACTTCTTATGAGCTTCCTTTTTTGACCTAGTTGCATTTGGAGCTAGTTTATTTAGTACTAGTGTGTCCAAGACATAGAGCTTATGCTTATGTGTGAGAACTAGTCTCAGTGTCCTGTACTAGTCATTGAGGATATTTCATGTTTAGTTTTTTCTTTCTCAAGAATCGATCGCTGTGAAAAGGGGTTGTATTATGTGTTTGTTAAATGATCTACAAGAATTAATTGCATAATTTAATATTCGATTTGAAAAGGTTTTATTTATATTAATTTGGACTTTAAGTAAACATCATTCACACTATTTTAATTCAAATTAATATCCCTCAATCCTTTGGCGCAACCATCATTATGCCTCTAGGTGACTAGTTCTATTAACATCACCTAGTTCAGTCTGACCCAAATGCAAACACAATAGAATATACACCCTACTTTGGAAGACTCACATATCTATTCTCACACTTCTACAAGATAGATAGTGCACCATGCTTTGGCATGTCTACACTTTTTCGATCAAGATTTTCATATATGTTGCACAATGGAATGCATCTTAGACTTAATATTTTATTAATAGATTTATATATATAGTAACCATAATTCTTCCATTTACAAGGTTTGTAGATACCCAATTGAGCATGACATTCAATCAAATGGTAGTCCTTGTTTTGCATAGTTCTTGTCTTGTTGATTGATTTGCAATCTTGCCTAGATCATTAACCTCCAAGGACCATCCTATTAGGTGCAGGATTTTGGTCGTATCCTCTTCTCCACCATGGTCTAGATTTGATGCCATTACACCATCCTATTCTAATTACATAATTAAAATTGTTAAAGATTCCATTTATTATTGTTATTATTGTCTTTGTAATATGGGCCCAAGTATGTCTTGGCCCATTAGGGTTAGGTTGTGTCATGTACGCTTCCCTGTTCTCCTATATATAGGAGCAGGGTTTCTCTTATCTAATACAACGATTAGCCGTCTTTTAATATTCCAAATGGTATCAGAGAAGAGATCCAAAACCCTAGCCATTAAGTAAAAGGGAGAAAAGAGAGAGCCACAACTGGTGGGCATCCACCCCTTCTTCACTTTTCCACTCTTTCATTCCATAAATTCTATTGATCCATCTCCTTTTTGTTTCTTTTGATGCTCCCTTTCACTTGTTGTTGCGTAAGGTGTCATATTCCTTCAATTCTGGCATATTGCTACAGTTTGCTACTGTAGCATGGTGGGATTTTGGGAGCATCCAACCCTCTCCTTCATGGTTTTTGCCTGCCTCTAGTGCCCCCTTCTTTTCCTCAACCCCTTAGCAGCTTCTAGGAGAGGGTGAGAGTCTTCTGCATGCCTTGGAGAAGGAGTTATTGCTTATTCTATTGGCAATCTATACAAGTCTATCCATGCTCCTGATCTCCGGCTCCATTACGGCCTACTAAGGTGTTGCCTCTCCTTAGGACCTGCTCCATTTGGGTCGTCTATGTCTTGAGCATCTCCTACCCTACCTGCCAAACAATCAGATCTCTATGAAATGAGCTGGAGTTTCATTTTTAAACCTCTATGTTGTCATTGGTACTGTAGCAGTGTGTCTACTGCACGATATTTTTTTCTAACATTTTCTTTGTTGAGGGCTCTCCTTTTCTACTACTAGTTTGAAATACTTTGTCCTTTAATCCCTCTACTGCTACTGCAATTGCATTACTGCAATTTACCTTTTTGATGATGCTACTGGTGCCATTTATTTATGTCGCCGCTATTGCTCTAGTGCTATTGTTTCTATACTGCAAAGATGGTTGCCTCCCTGCATAATCTACACACCATGGTCTAATATTGATTATGTGTGAGGTTTTTACACCACTTGCAACTCTTTTTGTTTCATTCCCTGAATCTAATGGAACTTGTGTTTGTCCTCCCCAACCCTTGATCTTCTCTGTGGTTGGTGTGAGGGGGGAGAAATAGAAGAGAGGAAAAGATGAAGAAATGAGATGTGAGGAGAGATGAAGGAAGAAGAAATGAAGAATTTAGTTATGCTTCTATGTGCATTTTCATGCTATGTTTTACTATTGTTATAAGGATCTCATGCTACATATACTACATGATAGTTTTGCAACTATGTGGTGCTTTCTACTATTGTTATTTCTTATTCATCATTTGCCTCCACTGCTTCTATGAAGTTACATACTGGGATGTCATCATTGTTGTTTGTGCTATGATTAGCACATTTTACTTACTGTTATCTATTTGTTCATCCTTTATTTGCATGTTGACTTTCTACAGTGGACTAGCACTCTCTGGACTTTGACATCTGCTACTATGGTGGATACTGTATGAAGAGGGAAGATGATGAAGATTTTTGTTGCTAACTTTACATGGAACTTGCATATTAAAGTTAGTTATTTGTTAGTTACTCTTTGCACTGGTCTTATATCTGCCTACGTCTTTGATTGTTGCTCCTGTGCACCAGCACTCTCTGGCATGTCCATTTTTGACACGTTGACTCTCTTTTTGTCCATGCCTTGTGTGCATGTCAACTCCCTACTACTGTGTACCAACACTCTCTAGCTCGTCTGTGCTCTGTTTCACACGTTGACCAGTCCATACTTTATTTATACGTTGACCACTACTACTGCTGTGACCCAACACTCTCTGGGTTGTGACGTTAGTGATGATATGAAGACCATGTTGCTTTGATACTTACTTCTACTCCAGATGATCGTGTTGCTGCTTATTTCTGCTCCAGATGATCGAGAAGCTTCTGTGACCTACTTGCTTGGAGTATCTAAATGAGGGGGAGTGTCTGAGTGTTTGAGTGTTTAATTGTAATATTGAGGGAGAGAAATTTCTTATATGTGCTTGGTTTATCTTTTTGTTTTGTTTCTTTATTTTCTAGTTGACTCTCTATTTGCAAGCTGATATGGGATTCTCCCAACTTTAGCTTGAGGGGGAGTGTTAGAAAGTGTGTTTATTATTGTTATTATTGTCTTTGTAATATGGGCCCAAGTATGTCTTGTCCCATTAGGGTTAGGTTGTGTCATGTACACTTCCTTGTTCTCCTATATATATATATAGGAGCAGGGTTTCTCTTATTTAATACAATGATTAGTTGTCTTTTAATATTCCAAAAAAATGTACATGGAGAATGTATAGAGAGAGGCATGGCATGCAAGCCATATACATTTTACATATTTTTTTTATAAAAATCAATATAAAAATATTACATGTTTTAGATCACACTACAAATACCTAATTTCCATATCTACATCCACAGAACCAAACAATTTTCAAGGTGTCACTTTGATATATGCAATACATATATGTATCACATCATATATGATATTAGTTTATAAATTGGTATACAATTTGCCAATGATTTGCCCAACAAAATGTGTGTAGTTCAAAACCCAACTTGGCGTTGAAAGTGTATGACATCGGCTTAGATAACACTATCGAATCTTAGGGATAGGAAGCATAGTGGAATAACAACAAAATTTCCTTCCCATTTTACCCTATTCGTTGGATCCATAGTATCTATAAAACGTAGGTGAACAAAAAACATACAAAGGATAAATATCATACCTTGATTTACATTAGTTGTCAAACAAATATGCACATTTTTTTCAATGAAGAACTCAAACTTTTGGATCCAAAACCAAGTTGACCACGAAGTTGTTGCACAGTTATATTCTTTGAAGCACCTTCTTCTTATCTTGTACAACGCCTACTCCAAGCCTCCTTACAAGTTCCTTAGCCTCTATTTTGTCCTCACGGATACGGAGAACGTGGTGCACACCTTGACCATTGAGTTTAAGTGGAACAGGAGTTGTCAATGTGATAATCATCTCATAACTCCCTTTTTTTCTCCTATATTGGGTCGTCATCCTTGGGGCAAATTTCTCTCTCTTCAAGAGAGAAATTTTGTGGTTGAATTGTCTCACAATGTATGTCAAGTGTGTCTCACCCTTTGGGATGAACCTTCTTTATATAGGAAAGTCATTGGCTTATAGTTTCCTAATTCCAATCCCTTTCCTAATCACAATCTCAAAAATAGTCTCCAAATAGAAAACTCATACTACCATCCCATTTGTGCAAATGGGACTCCATGTCACCTGACTGGGTCCTTAATGGGACTAAGTGGGTTTTGAGTTACATTGCTTACCAAGTGAGTCACTGGACTCATAAAATATGGAAATTTTCCCTTTTTTGTTCCAATTTCTTGACTCCCTTTATGAGTCACCCAATTGGTCACTTTCCTAGAGTGAAAGTCACTCGATCAATCAATAATCAATTGATACACTTGTTGGATCCTTCCAGTTGAATGATTGGACATTCCAGTCACCCGACTTGGTAGCAAATCAACACGTTTATGATTCAGAAATGTTCTAATTATATGTTAATTACAAACTTCAATTCCCTTATGCATCCTTATGTGTATGACCTAGTAGGTTCCTAATTATATAGATAGTGATGATTAAAACCTCACAAGAAAATGTTGGTGTCTAGCAACACATCTTTGTCACCCAAGTAATAGGAATAACTTAGAGAACAACTTCAACCTATAAAGTGATCAATGTTACCATGATCGCATAATCCCTTTATCACATATTATGGATTGAAATTGAAGTACAAAACTGTCATCCTCTTATCATTTAATCAATGTTCCTTTAAATAAAATAGACCATTGAGATATTGTGAGCTCAATGTCATATATTGGCTCACATGAGAATGACCATGTTTTTCAATGGTATCTCTTATAAAGTGGTCAGTATATCACTCCAAGGAGGGACAAATGTCATCCACATCATTCACAGTAATCACTATGTGTCACAGTGCACCCAATCACCATCTTTTTGTAAACCCTTATACAAAGCCATGTTGGGTTAGCCTCAAAGTACACATAACAACATGTGATTACTTTAATGATTTCAGGTCTTAGATCATAGTCACCATTGTCACATTGAGATATGAGACAGATCACCATGTTCATCAACTTCTAGCCATCTATGAACCTATAAAATATGTGAAATAAGCGAGAAACACACAAGGTGTTGAGTACATGGCTAAAAGATACATATATATATAAGCATTGCATAATTTGAAAAGAATTGCAGAAGTTGACAAACAAGAATAAACAATTTAAGTATTTAGCAAAATGGGAGTTCTTATTTTATGAAATTTTACTCTAATTATACCATCATGACATGTATTCATCAATATCATGTAATTGTAAGGCCTTTTATTGACTAACTTCCCATTGGAAGAGTCTATGAGGGTGTCGAATATTAGCTAACCCTATTCTTGAGGGACCTCAAGGTCATCGCCAAAAGCCAACCCTTTTATCGACGGTCCATCCTATCTTGACATCTCAAATAGGACGCCCAACCATATGTCCTTACCCCAAAACTTTGGTCAGGTGCATGAGGTTTGTATAATGGAGTTTCTATATTATGTTTGCAAGTTATAAAACAATTACAATGAGATAAACATTGAGTACAATACTAGAATACTACTTGGAAATATTTGAGCAAGTAACAAGCATACATATGTATCACATTTCAAGCAAGAAAACCATAGTCAAATAATTATTTAAATCTTTTACCTGATTTCAGATATTTCATAACCTATCATTGACCATCTAGATCTCAAGCAAAACCTAGTTAATTAAGAACAAGATTATATACATGTATTAGTTCTCATCAACCTTCATTAGTTCCATTTTTAGAGTTTTGTCCAAGTTAGATCCATAGTTGGTTATTTACATATATGATGATCTTATACTAATTTAGAGGTCATCATAAGGGTGTGGTTCAAGTTTCATGTCATTTTGATGTTCCATTCATATTATATGGACATTACATGATTTAAGTCACTTATGTACATAACTAGGCCATAAGACTTGTAATAGGGTAAGAACGGTTGTAGCTTGTCAAGTCATGACATTCAAGCATAATATATGGTTTAGGTCATAAATATTAGGATATAAGAAGCATATCCAAAGTTGGTTTGATGTCCCCTAGGGTCTAGGCATCACATACCCATCATTGAGTTCAACATTCTCACATACATGCAAGTATCGACATAGGTCATTATATTGTCAACATAGGAGCCATGTGGGACATCCAAGGGGTTGAGAACAATAGAATCAACTTGATTATATAGATGAGTACATAACAATAATATTCAAATTATGATTAAGGCACAAGCATAACAAGTAAGTCACATAGGTCACACTAGGCAAATTCAGATTTCAAACACCATCATAGAATAAGTAAGGTTGATCATTAAGTCTTAGTGTCTCAAATCATAATAGGCATAATGATTTTAATGATCAAGTAGAAATGACGCGCAAAAGAGATCAAGGTCATCATATAACTAATGTACAACCATGCAATATCATACATATATGAAACAAACTTTAGCAAAAAGGATATTAGGATTTGACCTTAGAATCATGAAGGGACATAGCTTACTGATTTTAAGATTGATTAGGCATTAGATGTCATTAAGAAGCAAGATTAGCATAATAGAGAATGGTACATCAATAATATTCATAATATGTCACATATGTGCATTAAGTTCAACCAAAAAGTAAGAATGGTGACTAGGACTTGCATAGTGCCTCCAGTAGATAGAATTTTCTTATTTGAGGTGTAGGATGTAGATTGAGCATCAAAGATTCAATATTTATTATAGACATGCATTCCTTATGGTCAAAAGTAATTAAAGATTACATTTTGATCACTATCGATAATACTAAGGGGTTTTAGAATTTGCTATTATTGGTTAAAGGATTAGCAAGTTATGATTTTTCAAAATATTGCATCAAAAACATTAGAAAAAAGGATGGTATTGCATTATATTTATCATTTGCTTGATCTCTACTGTTGAAGCAGGATCTGACGCTTCAGGGTGAGTGCCTTCATCTAAGTGCAGGCATCCAATGGGCCACTTTCATCCTCCTGTGTACTAGTAGGGGGATGCCTAGAGCTGGACCAGGCAATTTGGGGTCACTAGGTCAGGACTTGTTGCCGCTCGTGGCCCGTCTAAGTGGTCCCCAGCCACTATCTTCAAGGCGCTCAACCCGCACAAACAACAATAGTGTCATGGAGGATCCCTTATTAGAGCTAAGAGAAGGAGGGAAAGTCAAGGATCGAGACCCCACACAGGTCACCCACCATCGAATTGTTCTTGTGAGTCCATCCTCAACCTCATATGGGTGTGAGGGTGACCGAGGGGCAAAGCCCCAAACCAGCGGCTTGGTGGTGCTTACATGGTCGTTGGAGCTCGAGGAAGGTACAAAGGTAGTTGTAGGGTGCATGAAAGAGAGGAAGAAGTGAGGCAAATGAGAGAAGAGGTAAATACACATGGGTTGGAGGGTTTCATTCACCCGAACTGTTTGATATCGACGAGAATTGGTTGCCACAAAGTTGCCCAACTATAGCTACTACTACAGTACAGACAAAGGTGGGTGACGAGTACGTAACCATTGGAGCATGGATCAGCATGATATAATGGCTTAGAAATAATCTCACTAGGTTAGCCTCCTTGTGGGTGGCGGCTGTTGGGACACACCCCAACTTTTGTGCCCAAAAAGGTTCAAAATAAAGATGCAATCAATTAAATACAAAGTAATTTGAGCCAATTTCAAAAGTCCATAACTTGGGATATGATAGTCCAATTGAGACGATTTTTGTGTCATTGACTTCATAATTGAGATATCTACAATAAGACATTTATTAGAAGGCCATATCATCACATTTTTATGAGGTCAATAAATCTTTTAATATTATGGCATGTTAAGGAAATATATTTAGTTCAATGTACAAATTAATGTCACATTTAGTACATTTGAACATTGATGCCACGAAATTGGAGACCCACAACTATCAAACCATGGAATTTACATTGAATTGAGTAAGAGGCCAAGTGATGGGATAGAAATAGTACAAGATAGGAGAGAGAAAAATTAGGTTGTCACATCCTTCCCTTCTTAAGAGATATTTTGTCCTCGAAATTCCTCTAAGATCATAGTCTAAGGTCAAGTTCATATTTTCATCATGTTTAAACTAACCAACCATAGATGTCAAGGCATACCTCATCATGGGGTGCGTGCATATATTATCAGCATCAAGCGTGTACTCATCTCAATTCTACATGTCACTTGGTGTGTTTTCATATCACGACATTGTTTTGATATTAGAGTTCCACAACCGTTATCCTTAACACATTAGGGTTTTGTTTGTATAAGAATACCACTCAAGGTGTTCTATAAAAAAACTATGTTGTTGATTTCTCAATTGTACAAGTTCATCATCAAAATTTTCATATGAGATTATCATTGAAGTTGTACTTAATCATTAGACTAGATTTCACCAATGGTTTAGTCTTCCCCTTAAGATATGTTACTCATAACTAATTATGTTCATTATCTCTCATTCAGTTTGAAATTCATCATTTTTATTCAATTCAACACCCCAAGAGCATCATCATATCAAGTTCATACTTTCATATCAACATCTTTTATGCAATGTATGATTCATATAGGTTTAGCTTATGAGAGTGTCTTATCATACATATATCAAGTTTTAACTTGGTGAGAAATTTTGTGTATCAAGAATCATTTGAGGAACAACATTATCATCAGCATCGAGGTTTGATGATTATCTCACATGTATCTAGAAAGATATCTACCAGATCGAGCCACTCAAGCTAAGACCTATCGATGCCAAGGTCAAACGTTCTAACCACCAACATCTACCCATACCAAATGTTTACCTAACATACCAAATGAGAGAAAACACTAGATTACTTTAAATAAAACCACTAACCCGAGTATGAGGGTCATCATGGAGATCACATATCATGTGCATCGTTAAGGGTCTCGGTACATCTCCCTCGCCTATATAGCAAACATCATATACTCGATTGCCTTTCTCTAGGGTTAGATCTTTTCATAAGAAATCTAGGGTTCAACATTTTTAAGGGACCACACACTAGGTGTCTCAACTCACTTACTTAAAAGAGTTTAGTTAGGGACTCATCATCATGTATTCATCGTGCATATTTTTCAACATTTAATATGTTTTGGAGGTAAGGTACTCTAACCTTCTCCCAACTCATATTGAGAGTTTGTTGGATCTAGGGATCTAGAGGAGGGGGTGAATAGAGATTCAAAATTCTCACAAGAATAGTTGGACCTTCAAATTATATCAATTGAAACTAAATTCTTAAGAAAAATTTGAAGTCATGTCTAAGAAAGCATAGCAAGGATGACAAATATTGAAACATACATTTGGACAAGGTCGTTAGAGTGGTTCTGATCTCCAAACTAGGAGATAGTCAATCCACTACCTAGAGAGGTCAACCTCTAGGACTTTGCAACCCATGCATACTTATATTCCATTATAAGAGATACAAGGATACCACCACACATCCAAGGGCTTACCTATTCAAGATAAGAGTCTTTCATCTAGACAAGGACTTACCCACTTGATCAAGATTTCTTCAGCCTTCACCAAGGACTTACCCACACTTGCATCAAGTCTTTGGCCTTGAAGGAATTACTCACTCTTATTGAATCTTTGCCTTGCCCTTCTCCTTCTCCTTCACTTGGAGAAGATATTCACCTCTTCTTCAACCTTAAAGAAGAACAGTAGCTTCACTTTCACTCAGAGAAGCTCACTTCAACCTTTTCTCTTTGAGAAAGGGGATTGGGAAGATGGAAGGAATGAGATCTTTACAAGATAAGATGGAGGTAGCTCTCTTAAAAAATGCCTAACTCACTAATGATCATGAAATTCTTTGTAAATTAGAGAGAGAAAAGCCCTTAAAGGGTTGTAACACACTCAACTATAGCAAGGACCAAGGATAGCATGAATGAGCAACCTTGGAATGAACTCCAAGAGGTCCTATTTATAGTTGCGGGTGTTCGTTTGAGTGTGGGATCACTTAAGAACCAAAAATAGCCATTTTATAACTTGCAACAGATCTATTTTCATTTCTAACAACTCTTGGTTGGAATCATTTTTTCTACATTTTTTGTATAGTACATTCGGTCGAGTTTCAATAAAGATAACTCGACCGATCCACTAACCGACAAAGCTAATTTTCAAACTATCAGGCAAGTTTTTTTAGAAAACTCGACCGATGAGTCAAAATCAATTTCGGTTAGTGAGTTTCTCGGTCGAGTTCTGTGAGTGTACAACTCGACTGATTGATCTATTTCCAAAAATCCATCACTGATCGATCGAAATTCAAACTTGACTGACAAATTTGTTGTGACAAATTTTTCAAAATGGTTTTCGAGTGACCAAACATTTGAATTAATTATCCCTAATTTTTTCTCATCTTAGTTGCAAGTCATATCATCAATATAAGTGATTACAAAAATATTCTAAGGTGATTTGGAGTGATTTCCCAAATTGCACACTTGCATTGCTTTTGACTTGAACTTGGACAAGCTAGGGCTTGTGTAATTTGATCCTTTTCATGTACCTAAAGCATTAAATCAATCTTAAACAAACATATTAGATGCATATGAATGGAATGGTTAAGTCATTATCAAAATATGGACAATGTATAACTCTTAAGTCAATATTCTCCCACTTTTTGATAATGGCAAACTATTCCTCAATCATATTGAAAAGGATATGTAAAGTTATACCTTAACCTGGTGAATTGCAAGGGGATTCATAGCAATGTGAATTTCTCCCCCTCAATTTATGCTCACTCTTACCTACATAGTTAGTCTTTCTAAAAAAAAGCAATATAACACGTATATACTATATTATCCTTTAGCAAGCCACATAATAAAGCATATGATTAACAAGAAAAGCATCACATAGGCAATAAAAGCAATATGGTTGTGCTTCAAAACATTGAACTTCTCTCCCCCTTTTGGCATTATCAAAAAGTAAGCGGGGTAGAAGAGCACAAAAATAGGTCTTCTCCAAGCACAACCAAAACATTCAATCCACAAGATAAAACATGCAACCTCATAGCACACAACAAACAGAGATGGGAGAGAAATAGTCAATCTATGTCATCATTAAAATATGAGTAACATACCACCAACTCATGAGATGTAGTCAACCAAAGAGTAAGTGTACATATGATTAATATTACAACACTAAAAGTATCTCCTCAAAACAACTACAAGACAAAACGATGAAAACAATATGATGATAGAAATAGTACATCTTAGATGATGTGACCAGATGTTTTTAGTATAAAATAGTCTAGAAAGATATATATGATAAACATATAAAAACTAAAAACTAAAACATCTAACCGTCTAGGCTATCTAAGTCCATAGGATCATCATCACCCGCATCAGCATCATCATCTAAAAACTAAAACATCTAACCATCTAGGATATCTAAGTCCATAGGATCATCATCATCCGCATCAGCATCATCATCAGAAGCTCCAGGCTTGTAGTTCTCAACGTCATCTGAAGGTGCAGTAGAGGCAGCAATGTCACCTTCAACACTAGAGCCATCACAGGGCCATCTGAACCATCCTCAACATCATTATCAGATGCCTCCTCATCAACAGCAACAACTTCCTCATTAGCCTGATCTGGCATCTCCTCATCGACAGAAGGACCTAAACCGTGATCGGGCCACATGGCATTCTGCTCATCCCAAGACATAGCAAGGTCATGTAACTCTTGAGTTTTAGGAAAGGTAGGAGCAGATGTGCCAAGTCATGTAAGAAAGGTAGCTATAGGACCAGCAGGGAGAGGTAGCACACTAGGGGTAGATCCACCAGTAGCAGAGGGTGCATCAATGAAAGCAGCATGTGGAGGGGTTGGGTACAAAATGATTGTATGCATAGGATGCATAATCACCTCCTAGGTAGGGCTGGTAGGTAGGGTAAGTATGGGCACATGAAAGGTTCATGGTAGACTTGATAGCACAGAGATCCTAATGCATATGCTTCTAAACCTAAAGGTTATACGCCTGTTGATGCATCATGTAACCCATGAGGGTTTCATTTGATACATGAAAAGAGGTGCGGGAAGGTCGGTATGGCTGAGGAGGTGAAGGTGTATGGGTGGAGGTGGAGGCTCCAGGTGTGGTAGAAAAAGGGGTGGCACACTCTTCTGAATTGTGGTCTCACTAATGCAGACTCCTTTTTTAGTAGGTTTGTAATGAAAGTCGTGAAAAAGCGATTTACCAGTGGCAGACTAAAAAACCACAAATCAGGGTTAGGTAGGGTGGGTGGGTTCCTCGAATGTTCTTAACATAATCAAAGCAGTTCATGTGGTGGAGAACATATCTAGCCCACTTGACTCCGATGTTCTTCATGATACAAAACATAATCACCTAGTATTCTCTACAATTTTAGTTTGGTTTTTCTTTGGATGAATATTGTAGTTGACTACCAGGGTGAGTATGTGGTTCTTCGGGTTTAAGGCTAAGGAGGGAAGGGTAGACTTCTTCCTATAGATAAACTGAGGCTTCTTCAAGAATAGATGTATGTCAGGGAGAGTGATGGCATATAGCTTATAGAAGGCCTCAGGGTCTAGGAGGTCAAAATACTCAGGGTAATCCTTCTTCCATGTGTCAGTCACCTCAGTACCAGAGAAAAAGATATTTAATGTATCCTCGAAGACTTGGAATTTGTTCCTGGCAATCATAGAAGTAAGAACGGCTTGAGTATTTGGTGGGGGTACAAAAGTGTCACAATTCCATTTCAAGTTTGCATAGAATTCATGAACGAATTTGGTTCTTGTGATGGAATTATGAAAGCATGTGTGTTCAACACTTAGGGCAGAGAGGTGGTGGTCGTACAAAAACTCGACAAATTGATCAATGACCTCTTATCTACGTGGGTGTGGCTCAAACAAGGCATGAAACGGTAAGGGGTTCCTAGGAAGGAGCTCCTTATACCTATTTAGAGCATCATTGGAGACAAAGAAGGTATCATCGAAGGGAAAAAGGCATGAGTTGGAGGAGGAGCATGGTGCTCTAGAGGGGGTGGCTCTCTTTATCATATTGAAAGCCATGGAGGTGAGATAAGAGGATTGAGAGGTCAAAAATGTAAGAAACACCACCAAGAACTGACCAAACACCTAGGGTTGATGTGCAAGAGGTCTAGGAAGGTCAACAAGGGTTGTCTAGCGCTAGGAAGAGGATGCTCGGGGCTAGAGTTGAGAGCTTGAGGGAGCGGTAGAGTGAATCGGTCAATTTTTCTCTAGTTGAGAGGGAGAAAAGTTGGCCGAACCACACTTAAGTTTTCTCTATCCTGGCCATCGGTCGAGTTCTATGACTGGGAAACTCGACCGAATGGCTTTTTATAAAAGCCCTCAGCCATGGATTGGTCGAGTTGGCAACTAGACTGATGGTCAACCTGAACCATCGTTAGAAATCTTAATTTCTAGCCTTTTGAATGCTAATTAAATTTAATTTTCTAGTCCATTTTGTATTTTAAACTTACTTGCGATAAAATAAGTGTTTGCGAAAAATACCCAAAACAAGTGAAAAATAAGGCATGTGAACATGAAATTTTTAGCACTTTAGCAAGCAAAGGTGATTAAGACATAAGAAAAGTGTATAGGATAGATAACAACTAACTAGAGGGCGTATCATATTCATCCAAAGTATTTATGAGCAATTTAGATCTAATAAATTAAATTTCTCTCTAGCTAGAGGTTTAGTGAAAATATCTGCCAACTAGTTTTCCGTGTCCACATGTATGATATAGATATCCTTTTTGGCAATGTGATCACAAAGAAAATGATGATGAACCTATATATGCTTGGCTCTACTATACAATATAGAATTGTAAGATAAATTGATTGCACTAGTATTATCACAATAGATAGGAGAAGAATTAAAATATATGTTAAAGTCTTGGAGCATTTGCTTCATCCATAGGACATGGGTACAACAATTCCTAGTTGTAATGTATTCAGCCTCGATAGTTGATAAAACCACTATGATCTATTTCTTGCAAACCAAGACACCAAGCATGGTCCTAGGAGAAATCAAGTGCCACTTGTGCACTTTCTATCAATCAAGCATCATGTGTAATCATCATCACTATAATCCATAAGAGTAAAGTCCTTTGACTTAGGATACCATAATCTAAAATTTGGGGTTTGGGCTAAGTACATTAAAATCCTCTTAACAGCTATCATGTGATTTCTTGGGATTTGATTGAAACGTTATATCGGGTCTAGAGGCGGTTAAATAAAGTAAACTTCCAATCATACATCCATAGAGCTTCTCATCCACTTTCTTACCTTCTTCATCTTTATCAAGTTTAGTGGTGCTAGACATGGGGTGTCCATCGGCTTGGTGTTCTGCATCCCAAAGTGCTTAAGTAGCTCACTTGTGTACTTGCCTTGGTTGATGAAGTTCCCATCTTTAGTTTGCTTAATTTGAAAGTCGAGGAAGAATGTAAGCTCACCCATCATGCTCATCTTGAACTCACTCTGCATAAGATCACTAAACTCCTTGCAAAGATTAAGATTAGTTCTACCAAAAATGATATCATCAACATAAATTTGAATGATAAGAAAATTGTTAGAAGTATGTTTGAGAAACAAGGTAGAATATACTTTTCCCATGATATACCCATGATCTAACAAAAGTTCTTTAATTTCTCATACCAAACTCAAGGTGCTTGTTTGAGTCCATAGAGAGCTTTTTGCAACAAATTAGCATGGTTAGGTAAACTATCATGTTCAAAGCCCAGGGATTATGCAACATACACTTCCTCCTCAATTGTGCCAAACAAAAATGCACTTTTAGCATCCATTTGATAAAGAAGAAAGTTTTTCTAACTAGAAAAAGTAAGCAACATACCAATGGACTCAAGTCTAGCTACAGGTGCATATTTTTCATCAAAATCTATACACTTCCTATTAATTGTAGCCTTGAGCCACTAACCTTGCTTTGTTTCTTACCACCTTGCCGCTTTCATCTAGTTTGTTGTGGTAGACCCACTTGGTGCCAATGATTTTTCTATCACATGGCCTTGGCACTAGGGTCCACAATTTGTGTCACGGAACCATTCTTACCCCAATTTCAATCTCACTACCTAGACAGTAGTAAAATGATTGAAGCGCCCATCCCTGACTATCCTGATAGGATCTCACACACTGGCATATACAATAAGAAATAATAGCTCGTAAATAAGGGATTTAAAGAACAAACTAACCCAAAATTGGAGATATTGCAGATCTATCTTTGTCATCAGAGTATGTTGTGTGCGGAAGCAATTTAGTCATTGTTCCATTTGTCTTGCCTAAAATCAATAAAATCGAGTCACAAACATGCAATTGCACGGTACACTATCAAAATTAAGTAAAACAGTTTATAGAAAAAGAGTATACTTGGCATGACTTATATTTAAAAAGTATAACAAGAGAATTTGCCTATACCAAAATTTATTCAACAAGATATTTATTTCAAGAAATTTGGTTTTATTACGAGTTCCCATTATGCTATAATGGAGAAGCATGCTTATATATTTTGTGTGACTGCATTGCCCCAATAAGATGGGGGAGGTCACTAGGCTCCTTCTCTTTATATGAGATAGGAGGTTGATTGACATGTACAAGATTCAATATCATTCAAAAGGTACAAGTTACCACCCTCTCAATGAGAAGGTCACTTCTACTCAATATCAACATTATCAATATGGGCAGTCATAATGGGGAATATCCTTTATGTTCTCATGTTTTTCTCAAAATACAATATAGGAAAAATGAAAGACTAATCATAGGGAATAGTATCTCAAACAAGTTATATAGCCAAGTATACGGTCAAGATATACATAAAAATTATCTTCAATACAACCAAGGAGTATATGTAATAGTGTACCTTTCACTAAAGATTTAGAGTACAAAACTCAACAAATAATAGGTCAACCCTTCGAGTCGGATCCTAAATCACGATGCTTGGATCAAGGGTTAAGATCATGATATTTGAAGACCATGTTTAAATATTCGAGATTAGTGTTACACTTTCCTATGTCAACCTTAGGTTTAGGTCATCCACTTATAATCAAGTAATATTTCAATATGTCCAACATTATTCAAGTTTCCAATATTTTTTAGTGTTAATGACTTACCTAGGTTTTCTAGGATCATATCTGTTAACCCTAACTTTATGATCATTGTCCAAGTCATCATCACATTTCTAGATTATCATCATAATAACTAAAATAATTGGAATTCAAGATCAGTTTGATTAAAGTAGAGTCATGAATCATACACATGATCAAAGGTTTCACAAGATTTAGATCCATTATCACAATATTAAGGTTAATCCTTATTTCAATGTGCATGATTCACATTCTAGGGGAGATGAGTACCAAGATTAGGTCTAAACTCATATTTAGTCAAGTTTGGTTTGAGGAAGATCATTATAGTCAAATATCAGAGTTTCAAGAGATTAATCACTAAAATATAATCATTTTACAAATTGAATAAACAATAGATTATGATTTAGATATATTAGTGTTAATCATTTGGAATCAAGTCTCAAAAGTATTTTTAAATGATTCATTGGATTTTACTGATCAATATTGACTATTTATTTGTAATTTTTGGAACTAGGATGAATTTTCTATGATTAAAACAAGATTTGGCTATTTTGGTGATTATTCGACAGAGAGAGAAATAATTACTATTGCGGAAAAATATGGAACGTTCGATATTAAAATAATGGTCAAGATCGATCCACATGATTTAGGTGTCTCACTTCCTCAGAGGTCCGGTCCAATCTTGGTTTGTCCGGTTCAACTCTTTGTTTTACTGGTTCGGTAGTGGTTTGTTGGACCAGAGAAATTACAGTCGAATCGACAGATCTGGACCTTTCTCCTCCACTCCAACAGATGTGTGAGCATCATAGGTCCATGACGGAGTTGTCTCATTGATGCTAGCATAGGAAGGAGTAGGAGGGTCGATGAAGGGCAGCGAGGGTGTCGTTAGGCTCTGTTGTGACCCTGCGAGGGTGATGGAGGCCTCAGCTCGCCTGCTGGAGATTCAAGGGCAAGATGCCCAAATCGCGTAGGGAAATGGTTCTATTTGAGTATCAAGAAAGTCAACAAGGAAAATAGGCTGCCCAAGGCTGAAATAGACAGTGAGAACGAGGCATGTAGCTTCATTTAGTGATGGCGAGTCTGAGGGGTCCTTTTATAGGGTTGGAAGTGGTCTGATTTTAGGATTTCGACGGCCACAGGGTTCATGGCAGAGGCCACAAGAGAGAGATCTCATTCGATCATGGAAGAGGTGTATTTGAGGGGGAAAAGGAGCGGGGTGATTTTGGAGTAGTGAGGGAAACGTTTCTGTATGTTTTGGATTTTCAAAAGTGGGTTGTATTCAAACGATTGTTACTTTGGCTGGAAACTCCCCTCTCTTCTAATTGTGGGAGGTAGGGCATGACCTCCTAACCACAGGATCGGGGCCATGATCCATTGTTGGAATATCCAAGGGCCGAGGTCCATCCTTTTCCTTAGGTCGTGGATTGCTGACCTGGAAAAGGTCAGAAAAAGGCAAACAAAAAGGGGTTTTGAGCATAGAACTTCCAAAATTCATAGAAAATTGTAGGAATGTCCAAATGGGATGAAATTTGGACCATAGCTTCACAAAAATGTCAAGAATATTTAGAAAAAGTTTGAGAATGAAAGTATGAAGTTTTATTGACCAATTTTTTTCTTTGGACAAAGTGATGAATTAATCAAATATGTAGTGTCACAAAATGTATCAAGTTCACATTGATCACCATATTCCAAATTTGAGTATCAATATTGATTTAGAAGCCAAGAAAAATAATTTGAGTTTATGAGTGAATAGAAGGAGGGTGAAAGAGTAATTAATTCATTGTTATGCTAATTTTCACTTTGTCACAACCTTCCCTCCTTAAAAGGAATTTTGTCCCCAAAATTCAAAAACATCCTCAAAATTGGGATCATCAAAATCCAGGTTGTATCCTCAAATACTAGAAAATTTCTCAACTATATAATCAAAATCATGTCCTCAAAGTTCAAATAGTCCAATAATCATAATTGGGATTCCATCCTCCATATCATAACCCACTTAGTACCAACATCATTTCATCATCGAGCAATTGAGTATCAAGGTTAATGCATATGTTGTTCAAAGTCATCATATGAGCCACAAATATGGAAAGCATCCTATAGATCACAAATTTGGTGGGATCATATTTTAGGTCAAACAAATAGAGCTCTTGAATCAAGTGTACAAGGTGACTTTCAATCCCAATATCTCAGGGTCCTAGCTTCTACATTGGCCTAGGTGGGGTTATACATCCATGATTTGAGATTCCATATTTCAACAGTTCGAGATAATATCATACTTTAAATATCATGATTTCAAGCTCACAATCAATGGAGGTCCCACCCTAGTCCAAGTGAGAGCTAAACCCTAAGTCATAAATCAAGGGATTCAGCATAGTCATCATTTCACAAATTTACAAGTTTGGGATTTTGAAGTCATTAGTCATATATCTCAAGATCCAAAAAGTATGATCATAGGATTTGTATCATTATTGAGATTTGATAATTGTGAGTCATAATTTTGTTAATCAATATCAAGAGTCAAGATTTTAAACATCAAAAGTCATAGGACCATAATTTTGAATCTAGGGTTTAAATTCCCACTTTAGACCATTAGGGTGATCATTCATCTATATCCAACAATCGAGTAGTATTTGAGCAATATTTTCAAGGTTTCATTATCATGGTATGCAAGGTTGATGAATGATCTAGACATAGGTCTATCTAGAAAGTCAACCACAAGCTATAGTCAACCTTGTCATATATCAAGGTCATTATTAAATATGTATTCAAGATTGATATCAATATCATCTCAAATTTAGCCTATTACCCTTAGGTCAACCAATCCAAATCAATTGAAAGGGGATACCTTTTCAAACTCTACATAATCAACAAGGTGAAAACTTAGAGGTATTCATAATAGGGATGTGACCTATTTCAGAGGAGTCATGAGTCAACTACCACCCTAACCTAGAACACTACCTACATCAGTCATTATCCATTGAGCTTATTAAAATCATGTTCTATAAGGTCATAAGATCAAAATTCAAGATTATAATAAGGTAACTAGTTCAAGATTTTTCAAGATGGGGGTCATAATTTTATTCTCTTTCTTTCATGATCAAGATATATAATTTGAACATAGGTGCATGGTTTAGGTCCATTCTCATCATATCAAAATCGATATTAAAAAGGCATCAATAGTCAATAGGAAATTGCTTTTTGCATCATAGTCTTACATCATGATTTTGTGAGCCCTACGCTTAATCACTTGATGGCATAGTCATGATGTGCATCAAAGAGGGAAAAAGTTTACTTAACTATCTTTGAGGTTTAATCAATAATAGGGCAACATGGACACTAATAAAATAGAGACCTCATCAACAATGAGGTATATGGTATAAGTCCTTCTTATTTCACCAAATCAAAATCATTAATATTTACCTCAAACATAGCAAACATGTAGTCAAGTTTTGGCTAAATTGAGTTTGCATGATCTTAGGGGTCATACATGAGTATATTAATCCAATATTCATCAATCAAAATTGAGTTTTCAAAATTAAGGTCAGATCATGGTATCAACTTTCAAAATTTTCTATTGATATTCATTTTTCCCATGCATAAGCTACCCAAAATCGAGACATCATGTGGTAAATGTTCATAAGAGAAGGATCACATGAGGAGATGAGAAGACTACCTAATCTTCATCTAAATGGATGGCTTAGGGTAGTTAAAGAAGAGATTTGAAGCTAGAAGACTCTCTATGTTTTCAACGGAGAACCGTTAGGTCCAGTTCTGGATCAATTAAGGTAGGGTAGAGTGGGGAATCTTAGCCACCATGAAGACGAATAGGAGAAATTATGCCAGAACCCCAATCCTAGACACCTCAATTTTCACCATTGTGGATTTTAAGGTTTCTGGGGTTCGAGAGACTTGAGATATTATTTACTTAAAGTATATGAGAGTGTGTATGCTCGGATACCAACTATCACGGAACCATTCTTACCCCAATCCCAATCCCACTGCCTAGACAGTAGTAAAAGGATTGAAGCACACGTACCTAAGTGGCCCGATAGGATCTCACACACTAGCATATACAATAAGAAATAATAACTCATAAACAAGGGATTTAAAGAACAAACTAACCCAAAATTGGAGATATTGCAAATCTATCTTTGTCATTAGAGTATGTCGTGTGCAAAAGAGATTTAGTCAGTGTTCCATTTGTCTTGCTGAAAATCAAAAAAATCAAGACACAATCATGCAATTGCACGGTACGCTATCAAAATCAAGTAAAATGGTTTATAGCAAAAGAGTATACTTGGCATGACTTATATTCAAAAAGTATAACAAGAGAGTTTTCCAAATCTAAAATTTATTTGACAAGATGTTTATGTCAAGCAATTTGATTTTTATTACGAGTTCCCATTATGTTGTAATCGAGAAGCATGCTTATATATTTTGTGTGAATGCATTGCCCCAATAAGATGGGGGAGGTCACTAGGCTCCTTGTCTCTATATGAGGCAGGAGGTTGATTGACATGTATAAGATTCAATATCATTTGATAGGTACAAGTTTCCATTCTCCCAATGAGAAGGTCACTTGTACTCAATATCAACGTTATCAATATCAATATACGGGCAGTCATAATGGGCAATATCATTTATGTTCTCATGTTTTACTCAAAATACAATATCAGAAAAATGGAAAACTAATCTTTGGGAACAGTAGCTCAAACAAGTTATATAGCCAAGTATACGGTCAAGAGATACATAAAAAGTATCTTCAATACAACCAAGGAGGAGATGTAATAGTGTACCTTTGGCCGAAGACTTAGAGTACAAAACTCAACAAGTAATAGGCCAATCCTTCGAGTCAAATCCTAAATCACAATGTTTGGATCAAGGATTAAGATCATGATTTTTTTTAATTTTATGAGAGAACCACCCCTGTAGAAGTGCCAAAATCGTGACCCCCCCCCAGACAACGTAAACTCTCAGGGCATGAGAGGGTGTGGTTCGGTCACCCCCTCCCGCACCCAATCAAATTCGTGTTACTTTTCGCAGAGCACCTTCGACGTGATTCGAACTCGGGTCCTTCATCTGGACTTACCAAGCCGTAACCAGTCCTTCATGATATTTGAAGACCATGTTTCAATATTTTATATTAGGGTTACACTTTCCTATGTCAACCTTAGGTTTAGGTCATCCACTTATAATCAAGCAAAATTTCAATATGTCCAACATTATTCAAGTGTCCAGTATTTTTTAGTGTGAATGACTTACTTATGTTTTCTAGGATCATATGTGTTAACCCTAACTTTGGGATCATTGTCCAAGTCATCATCATATTTCTACATTATCATCATGATAAATAAAATAATTGGAATTCAAGATCAGTTTGATTAAAGTAGAGTCATGAATCATACACATGATCAAGGGTTTCATAAGATTTAGATCCATTATCACAATATTAAGGTTAATCCTTAGTTAAATGTGTACGATTCACATTCTAGGGGAGATGAGTTACAAGATCAAATCTAAACTCATATTTAGTGAAGTTTGGTTTCAAGAAGATCACTATAGTCAAATATCAGAGTTTCAAGAGATTAATCACTAAGATATAGTCATTTTACAAATTGGATAAACAATAGATTATGATTTAGATATATCGGTGTGAATCATTTGTAATCAAGTATCAAAAGTATTTTTAAATGATTCGTTAAATTTTCTTGATCGAGATTGACTATTTATTTGTAATTTTTGGATCTAGGATGAATTTTATATTATTAAAACAAGATTTGGATATTTTGGTGATTATTCGACAGAGAGAGATAATTACCTTAATTACGGAAAAATGTGGACTGTTCAATATTAAAAGAACGACCAAGATCGAGCCACATGATCTAGGTGGCTCATTTGCTCAGAGGTCTGGTCCAATCTTGGTTTGGCTGGTTCAGCTCTTTGATTTATTGGTTCACCAGTGGTTTGTTGGACCGGAGAAATTCCACTCGAACCGACAGATCGGGATCTTTCTCTCTTGCTTCAGTAGATGTGCAAGAAGTGCAGGTCTATGGCAAAGTTGTCTCACTGGTGCTAGTAGAGGAAGGAGCAAGAGGGCCGATGAAGGGCATCGAGGGTGCTTCTAGGCTCTATCGTGACCCCGCGAGGGTGATGGAGGCCTCAAATCGCCTGTTGGAGATTCAAGGGCAAGATGCCCAAATCGCATAGGGTGGCAGCACTATTTGAGTAGCAAGAAAGTTAGTGAGGAGAATAGGCTGCCCAAGGCCGAAACAGACAATGAGAATCAGACATGTAGCTTCGTATAGTGATGGCGAGTATGAGGGGTCCTTTTATAGGGATGGAGGTGGTCTAATTTTAGGATTTCGACAGCCATAGGGTTCATGGAGGCAGCCACAAGAGAGAGCACTCATTCAATCATGGAACAGGTGGATTTGAGGGGGAAAAAGAGTGGGATGTGTTTGGAGTAGCGAGGGAAACATTTCCGTATGTTTTGATTTTCAAAAGGGGGTCGTATTCAAATGATTGTTACTTTGGACGACAACTCCCCTCTTCGCTGATTGCGGGAAGTAGGGGATGATCCCCTAACCACAAGATCAGGGCCATGATTTGTGTCTGGATGATACAAGGGCTGAGGTCCATCCTTTTCCTTAGGTCGCGGATTGCTGACCTTGAAAAGGCCAGAAAAAGGCATATAAAAAGGGGTTTTAAGCACAAAACTTCCCAAATTCATATAAAATTGTAGGAATGTCCAAATGGGATGAAATTTGGATCATAGCTTCAAAAAAAATATGGAGAATATTAATAAAAAGTTTCAGAATCAAAGGGTGAAGTTTGAATGACCAATTTGCTTCTTTAGACAAAGTGATGAATTAATCAAATATGTAGTGTCACAAAATGTATAAACTTCACATTGATCACTATATTTTGAATTTAGTATCAATATTGATTTAGAAGCCACAGAAAATAATTTGAGTTCATGACTGAATAAAAGGAGGGACAAAGAGTAATTAATTCATTGTTATGCTAATTTTTACTTTGTCACACTTTGTTCTTCTTGAATTGCTCCAATTCTTCTTACATGTCTAGGATCCATTCATCATCTCCAAGAGCATCTTTGACTCGAGTTGTGAGATGAAGGCATTGTTGTCTTGTTATTTTTTGAAGGCAGCCCACATCTTCACTCTTTCAAAAGGGTCACCTAAAATCATATCTTCTAGATGATTCTTTGCAAAGCGGGGAGTTGGATCCTTCTTCTCTTCATCTTTCTCTTCTTCTTGAGTAACCACCTCTTTTCTCCTTTGGGTGATGTTGAGTTCTTTTAGGATAGGAATCAAATCACCTACAACATCATCATTTGGAATAATATCTTTGTAAGTAGAGGGGTTAGTCTCAATAAAATTAACATTAATAGATTCTTCTAGTTTAGCAAGATCAACATTAAACACTCTATAAGCCTTGCTAGTAGTGTTGTATCCAAGAAATAAAACCTTGTATGATTTTGAATCAAACTTGTCAAGAGAATCTATCATGTTCAAAACAAAACAAGGACATCTGAAAACATGAAAGTACTCGATAAAGGCTTCCTACCACACCATAGCTCATAGGGGGTTTTCTTTAAAGAAGGATGAGTGAAAACCTAGTTTTGCACAAAACATGAGGTACTAACGGCTTCATCCTGTTGGAGTGTCATGCTCTAAAAGCATGATCCTAGACATTTCCTATAGTGACATGTTCTTACTCTCTACAACCCCATTTTGTTGAGGTGTTCGAGTTGAAGAGAAGTTATGTGCATAGCCAGATTCTTCACAAAAATGTTTAAAAATATCATTTTCAAATTCTCCCCCATGATCACTACAGATGGAAATAATCAGAAAAGATGATTCGTTCTCAAATCATTTACAAAGATTAGATAAAACATCAAGTGTATCACTTATATCTACAGAAATCATCAACAATAACAAGACAATGCTTGGAACCATGAAGCAAATGAGTTCTCATTGGTCCAAATAGATCAATGTGGAGAAGTTTAAAGCTCTCTTTGTACTAAGGACTCCTTTGGATTTGAAGGAGGACTTGGTTTGCTTTCCTTAGTTACAAGGTTGGCATTCCTCATCCTTTTCAAAATATAATTTGGGAAGTCCCTTGACCAAGTCTTTTTTGCTCAACTTCTTCAATTGATGCATATTTACATGGCCAAGTCGATAATGCCAAAGGGAAATATCATTCAAATTGACCCTGAGGCATATACCAACAATAGGCTTGATAGATTCAAGCACAATTACATAAAGATTACCACTTCTAGTTCTCTTATATATGACATGATAAGTGAGGCAAACTAGAATCAAGCATTCAAAAGAAGTAAATAGCACAAGGTAACCATTATCACATTATTGACTTACACTTATTAAATTGTGATGTAGGCCATACACAAAAAGGGCATTCTTGATATACAAGGATTCACCTACATCACCCTAACCTTTTACCTTACCTTTCTTGTTGTCCCAAAATGTAATCAATCCTCCTTTCTTCTTAGTGAAATTGTTTAAATGGCTTATATCACCTATCATGTGTTTACTGCAGCCACTATCAATAATCCATCTTCCTTTTTCCTCACTTATCTCACCAATATCTTCGCTTGTATAGGCCATGAGTGTAAGGTGGCACTCTCTATCTTCATCAGAGCTTGATCCACTAGAGGATGATGCTTCCCAAGCTGCATGAGATGCATATTTGTGTCTCCTCTCATTCTTCTCCTTCCTCTTGTACTTTCTATCTTTCTTGTACTCTTCTTCCCTCTTAGAGCTGCTCTTGTGGTGTCAATTTCTTGCCTTAGGACATTCACTATTGTAGTGTCCTCTTTGACCACACTTGTAGAACCTTGAAGTAGAAGTAGAAGATTGCTTTCCTTTGAAGTGCTTTCCCTTGGAGTAGTTGGCTTCATGCTCACTAGGCCCATCATCTTCACTAGAGGAGGAGGGAGAGGTCCAAAAAGCAAGTTGTTGTTGAAGGATGACAGCCTCCACTTAAGCTTTGAAGGCACTATATTTGATCTTTATTGCTTCCTTCTCTTCTTGCTTGGCTTCCTCTTCTTGCTTCTCAAGTCTTGGCTCATTAGCTTGTAGATTCCCAATAAGCTCCCCAGTTCGAATGCCACCAAGACTTCTCACTTCTTCAATTGAGGTCACCTTTTGTCTCCCATCTATTTGGTAGAGATCTCAAGATCTTTGGGTTGATTTCTCCTATATCCAAAGTGTGTCCCAAAGAAGCTAGGCCATTGATGATGATGTTGAGCCTAGAGTACATCTCGGCAACTCCTTCTTTCTTCTGCATCTTGAAGTTCTCTAGGAGGCTATTCAACATGTAGATCTTTGCCTCCTACACTTGATTTGTGCCCTCATAAGTGATGCATAACTTATCCCATATCTCATAGGCTGCATCCCATGAGGAAATGTGGTTGAACTTAGTTGGGGTGAGGGATGCATAGAGGATGCTAATTGTTTTGGCATTGAGTTGGGAATCTTTTAGGGCCACTTCATTCCATGTTGACACAGCTCCGGTTGGCTCCTTGTAGGGTGTAATCATCGCCTTCCACATATCAAAG
This sequence comes from Alisma plantago-aquatica, assembly GCA_963693085.1. Classification (NCBI taxonomy): domain Eukaryota; kingdom Viridiplantae; phylum Streptophyta; class Magnoliopsida; order Alismatales; family Alismataceae; genus Alisma; species Alisma plantago-aquatica. The sequence goes on along the minus strand of OY856409.1, from coordinate 519,036,867 downwards.
TTCATCCCTCGAATGTAGAACTGCATATGCCTCTTCCAATAGAGGAAGTTGGTGTCGTCAAAGACCGGGATCGCATGGAGAAGTCTCCCTCTAGGTTGAGTGAACCAAGTAGGTTCTCACCCATCTTCTCGTCTCGTGAGATATGTGTTGGAGAAGATCTTTGCTCTGATACCACTTGTTGGATCTAGGGCTCTAGAGGGGGTGAATAGAGCTTCAAAATTCTCACAAGAATAGTTTGATCTTTATATCAATTGAAACTAAATGCTTAAGAAAAATTTGAAGTCCTATCTAAGCAAGAATAGCAAGGATGAGAGAGATTGAAACATACACTTGGACAAGGTGGTTAGAGTGGTTCCAATCTCAAAACTAGGAGATAGTCAATCCACTACCTAGAGAGGTCAACCTCTAGGACTTTACAACCCATGTATACTTATATTCCATCATAAGAGATACAAGGAGACCACCATACATCCAAGGAATAAACCATTTAAGACAAGAGTTTTTCACCTACACAAGGACTTACCCACTTGATCAAGATGTCTTCATCCTTCACCAAGGACTTACCCACACTTGCATTAAGTCTCTGGCCTTGAAGGAATTACCCACTCTTCTTGAATCTTCACCTTGCCCTTCTCCTTCACCTGGACAAGATCTTCACCTCTTCTTCAACCTTGAAGAAGAACATCAGCTTCACCTTCACTCGAAGAAGCTCACTTCAACCATTGATCTTTGAGAAAGGGGATTGGGAAGATGGAAGGAATGAGAGATTTACAAGATAAAATGGAGGTAGATCTCTTACAACATGCCTAACTCACTCATGATCACGAAATGCTTTGTAAATAGAGACAGAGAAAGGGGTTCAAAGGGTTTTAACACACTCAACTATAGCAAGGACTAAGGATAGCATGAATGAGCAATCTTGTAATGAACTCCAAGAGGTCCTATTTATAGTTGGGGGTGTTCCTTTGAGTGTGGGATCACTTAAGAATAAAAAATATCCATTTTACAACTTGTAATGGATCTATTTCATTTCTAACAACTCTCCAAAGGTTAGAATCACTTTTTTTGTGTTTTCCATACAGTACATTTGATCGAGTTTTGAGAAAGATAACTCAACCGATCCACTAACCAACAAAGCTAATTTTTAAACTATCAGTCAAGTTTGTTCTAGGAAACTCAATCGATGAGTCAAGATCAATTTTGGTCAGTGAGTTGGTCGGTTGAGTTATGTGAGTGTACAACTCGACCAATTGATCCATTTTCAAAAATCCATCACACATCGGTCGAGGTTCAAACTCGACCAACAAAGTTGTTGTGACACATTTTTCAAAATAGTTTTAGAGTGACCAAACATTGGAATTAAGTGTCCCTAATTTTTTCTCATGTTAGTTACAAGTCATATCATCAATACAAGTGATTATAAAAATATTCTAAGGTGGTTTGGAGTGATTTTCCAAATTACACACTTTCATTGCTTTTGACTTGAACTTGGACAAGATAGGGCTTGTGTAATTTGATCATTTTCATGTATCTAAAGCCTGAAATCAATCTTAAACAAACATATTAGATACGTATGAATGGAATGGTTAAGTCATTATCAAAATATGGATAATGTTTAACTCTCAAGTCAACAGAGTTCACCCTTATTTTATGTCCCATGCTAGAGGTCCTTCTTTGTAAAGAGGTCGATGCTTATGTTGATCCTAAACCATATCTCACATATTGAATCTCAACATGTACAAGACTAGGCACAACCAAGAATGCCAACCTACACATAAACCAAGTCATTTTCCATACATGGTGTTAGGTTTAAATATGGTTTCATGGTCAAACTCATCTCATATCATGAAACATACTTGAAACAACTTATATTATCATGAAGCAATGCATACATCATCGTCGTCATCATCATCATCGTCATAGTTCATCATAAACATCATCATAATCATCATCACCTTAGGTTATCTAGGCTACTTACTAGAATAACCTTTATCATGGCTCTAAACAACTCTGGAGACTACATGTATCATCAAAACACTCTTATATAGACCAACATTTAATCTCTTTGCCATCAGTTACATGGATGCTGACTACCTTTTTGTATGCGGTAACATTTTTATATGTACATCTGCTTATACTTGAAATAAGTTTTCTCCAACGATGAAATGGGTAATGGAAACCACCATAATTCATTCAATCAAAACCAAAACCAAAACGAGTTACCACACTCATTAGGCAGTCTAGTACCATGAAACCTAGAGAACTACCAAGAACATAATGTACACCTCTGTAGCTACCCTAAGTACATGTCGTTAACATATGTCTAGGGTTGTATTAAGATCTCAACCTTCTCATCATCTAGCACTTACATCCCATACTACAAGATAGATTGAGGAGAAAATAAAGATTCAAGGATTACACAAGTCTACACCTAGTTCTCAGACATCTAGGTTCTAATCTAGAGGCTAAGTCAACTCAGTACACAAAGAACAACTTATTAAATTTTTAGGATTGAGATGTAAGGTGAGTTTATCTTATGTTTCATGTGAGCAATTTTTGGTGTAGTTATTGTTCATGCTCTGATACCACCTATCACAGAACCATTTATTATCCAAATCCTAACTACAAATGACTACAAAATCAATGGTGATAGGACCTAGGCATCTGTCCCTATCATAGTATTATCAAAGCATGAATGTGGAAGCATAAATCTTAGCATACATGAATGCATAACAAGATAAAATCACCAATAATAATCTTAACATTCAACATGTATTATTAAGCAACATTGACTTATTACAATATTTCAATTACATATTAAAGAGTACTATTTTACAAGTCTTCTCATGTACACTAAGGATCTTACAACAAGTACACCTAACATAGCTCACCATTCTAATTAACTTCTAGCCATCTCTGAACCTATAAAATAAGAGAAACAAGTGGGTCAACATATGAGGTGTTGAGTATAGGGCTAAAAGTTACATATATAAAAGCTTTGCATAGTTTGAAAAGAGTTGCAGAAGTAGACAAATGAGAATAAATAGGTTAAGTATTTAGCAAAATGAGAGCATGTGTTTTATGTCATTTTATGCCAATTATACTATCATAATATGTATTCATCAATATCATGAAATTGTAAGGACTTTTATTGGCTAACTTCCCATTGGAAGAGTCTATGAGGGTACTTAAGATTAGATAACCCTATTCTTAAGGGAGCATCAAGGCCATTGCCAAGAGCCAACCGTCTTATCAACTGTCTATTTGATCTTGACATCTCAAGCCTACACCCAATATTATGTCCTTACCCCAAAATTTTAGGCAGGTGCACGAGGTTTATATAATGGAGTTTCTATATTATGTTTGTAAGTTATAAAACAACAACAATGAGATAAACATCGCATACAATACTAAAATGATATATGGCAATATTTGAACAAGTAACAAGCATACATATGTATCACATTTCAAGTAAGAAATGCATAGTCATGTAAATATGTAAAGCCCATACCTGATTTTAGAGATTTCACAACCTATCCTTGACCATCTATATCTAAAGCAACACCTGGTTAAGAATAAGATTACATATGTGTATTAGTTCTCATCATTAACTCTAATTACTTCCATTTTAGAGTTTTCGCCAAGTTGGATTCATAGTTGGTTATTTACATATATGATGATCTTTTACTGATTTATAGGTTGTCACAAGGGTGTGGTTCAATTTGCATGTCATTTTAATGTTCCATTCATCTAATATGGACATGACATGATTTAAGACACTTATGTACATAACTAGGCCATAAGACTCATAATAGAGCAAGAATTGTTGTAGCTTATCAAGTCATGACATACAAGAATAAGATATGGTTTAGGTCAGCAAGATTAGGATATAAGAAGCATATCCAAAGTTGGGTTGATGTCCCCTAGGGTCTAGGCATCATGTACCATCATTGAGTTCAACATTCTCACATACATGCAAGTATCGATCTAATTCATTATATTGTCAACATAGGAGCCACGCGGGGCATCCAAGGGGTCAAGAAAAATAGGATCAACTCTGACTAGATAGAGGAGTACATAACAATAATATTCACATTGTTATTAAAGTACAAGCATAACAAGTAAGTCACATAGGTCACAATTTAGGAAAATTAGGATTTCAAACACCACCATAGAATAAGTAAGGTTGATCATTAAGTCTTAGTGTTTCAAAGCATAATAAGGCTACTGATTTTAAGAATCAAGGAGAGATGACACACAAAATAGATCAAAGTCATCATATAACTAAGGTAAAACCATGCAATATCATACATGTATCACATTAATTTATTTGATGTCATATGAATCAAAGTTTAGCAAAAAGGATATTAGGGAGATATCTTAGAATCATGAAAGGACATAACTTACTAATTTCAATGTTGATTAGGCATTAGATGTCATTTAGATGCAAGATTAGCATGATAGAAAGCATGGTATATCAGTAATATTCATAATATGTCACATGCATCAAGGTCAATCAAAAAGCAAGAATGGTGATTAGGTCTTACATAGTGCTACCGATTCATAGAATTTACTATTTTGAGGTGTAGGAGGTAGATTGAATATCAAAGATTCAAACTTTATTGTCAACAAGCATTCCTTATGGTCAAAAGTAGTTAAAGCTTACAGTTTATTCAAAATAGTGAATAAAAAGGGGTTTTAGGGTCTAAAAGCATGCCCAGGTTGTACCCTTTTTTAGACGAATAAAATGGTATAATGAATTTGCTATTATTGGTCAAAGGATTAGCAAGTTATGATTTTTCAAAATATTACATCAAGAACATTAGAAAAAGGGAGGTTGTTACATTATATTTATCATTTGCTTGATCTCTATCATGGAAGCAGGATCTGACGTTCCAGGGTGAGTGCCTTCGCCTAGGTGCATGCGTCCAGTGGGCTACGGTCGGCCTCCAGTCTACTGGAAGGGGAACGCCTAGAGCTGAACTGGGCAACTTGTGGCCACTAGGTCAGGACTTGTTGTCACTCGTGGCCCATCCCAGCAGTTGTCATCTGCTATCTTCAAGGAGCTCGACCTACACTAACAGTGACAGTGCCATGGAGGATCCCTTCTCAGAGCTGAGAGAAGGAGGGAAAGGCAGGGAACACGACCCCACAAGTAGGTCGCCCACCACTGGGCTACATTTGTGAGTCCATCCCCAGCCTCATCTTCGGGTGAGGGTGATTGAGGGGCAAAGCCCCAAACCAACAACTTGGTGGTGTCGCCATGGTCACTAGAGCTTGAGGAAGGTGCGGAGATAGTTGTAGATTGCATGAAAGAGAGGAAGCAGTGAGGGAAATGAGAGAAGAGGTTGAGACATACAGGTTGAAGGGTTCAATTCACCTGAAGTTGTTGAAATTGATGGGGATTGGCTAGGGCAAAGTTGCCTAGTTGTAGCTTTTGCTACAGTACGGACAAAGGTCGTTGACGAGTCTGCAACTATTGGATCATGGATCTGTGTGATCGAACGACTCAAAAAGGAGCACGCTAGGGTTAGCCTTCTTGTAGGTGGTATCTATTGGTCCGTGCCCCAACTTTTGGGCCCAAAAAGGTTCCAAGCTATAATCAATTAAATCCAAAGTAATTTGAGCCAATTTCAAAAGGCCATAACTTGGGTATGAGGCAATTTTTGTGCCCTTTGCTTCATAATTGAGAGATGTAAAACAAGATATTTATTAGAAGTCCATATAATCAAATTTGTGAGGTTCAATAAATGTTGCAAGATGGTGGCATGTTAAGGAATGATATATAGTTCAAAAGTACAAATGAATGTCACATTTGGTAAAATTGAACATTTATGTGACTAAATTGGAGTTCCACAACCATAAAACCATGGAATTGACATTAGAATAAGTAAGAGGCCAAGTGATGAGAAAGAAAGGACATAAGATAGGAGAGAAAATATATGTTGTCATAATATCCCTTTTATGATCATTGCATGATGGCTCTCAGGGCATTCAACCAACACTTTTCTACATTCTTTATCAAATTACTAAAGTTTTTAGAGATTAACCAGGTATGGTTTTATCTATCAAACTTCGTCCAATTGATTTATCTTGCCCAACCGTAATCTATTTAGCTGATTTTCTTAAAAAATGATGAATTAAATCATCTTAACTATGAATTCATATCCTGGAAAGATGTTATGGTATTGATGTGATAGATTATAGAAAAAGAAATTCACCTAAGAATAAATTCCTATGTGTTTACCTAAACTAGTGTAAAATAGTCACCACCTGCAATCAAATGGGTCTTATCATAGTACAGTTAAGGATCAACCCCAAAAGACAACTTTTTAAATAGTGTTTATATTTTTGGACTAATTAAGAAAAAAATTAACAAGGATAATCTATTTGAAGATTGTTTGATTATTTAGATTAACGAAGAAAGAAAAATATATTAAACTAAGCAAGAAATGAATTTTACACTATGATAAAATTATCAGGATGATGAGGTTTGTCGTCAATGCCTACACAATTATTCTACACATTGCATTAGTCAATCATATGAATACTAAATTGGAACCAAGGTATTTCATATCCTTTCATAGTATGAAATCCACATACACTGATCTCCCCCTAGGCTCGAGGTCCTATTAATTATAGATCCTTAATTTGTCACCCCAGTGAACATCCTTATGTGGTCTCATCTGGGGCACAACTATATTGCTTGGTGTTATAATCCTAAATTTCAAGGCCTCTACATCTAGGGTTATAAAGTCGTTCAATATAAATGATCCAGCTATTAATCAAGCATTAATCAACCAATTATAGATCTAGATATTCATAGAAATAACAATTAACAATGTCGAAACTGAAACAAGGCAGCGAGGTTTGTGTCCCAGTAAAAGATGTACTCTCTAATAATATTCACGGTACAAAAATATATGGATTAGAAGAATCTCATGAAGAATATATCCATATTGAGGAGAATCTCATTGGTCTCGTCACAACTCCTTGGGCGATGGTTGCAATCTTCGATCATATCCTCTTGTGAAGTGTTTCTCCATGTCAAGTCGTTGATTTCCCTATGGATCTCCTTGGTGGTAGTTAGGGTCATGGATGGTAGATAATAGATTGTAAACTATTATAATAGGTGTCTTCTAAGTACCTTCATATCGACCCACAAAATATTAGATACGTCCAAATTAATCCAACGGTTCTAAGTCATTTGTTGTAGATTTCTACCAAAAGAGCTTTGGGTAGTGTATGGATAGACATCCAATTGGACATAGTTATTAATTATATTCATTGCATAGGTACTTCATTTATGCTTCCAATCTAACTTAAACCACTCCATTCTGACATGGGATGTAGAATCTAGAGTCGTTTTAGTACTAAGGTATACTTTTAATTCAGTCCACCTGCTTTCTAGTTGGGCGACTCGCTAACTGATAAGGATTTCCACCTACATGCAAATCAGCTGACCCACAAAGTTGATTGGTCGATCTGAATTGTAAAAAATTTCGTGTTGGTTATTAAGCAAATGAAGTTGACTTCTGATTGACCGATCGGTAACACCAGTCATATATATATATATATATATATATATATATATATATATGTATATATATACATATATATAGATATATATATATATATCCAAAGAAATTCAAAGGTGGGTTGACTGAGTGGAATATATCATTTATATACTTATTTTCAAGGTAATTGAATTTTGCATCTAATGACGTTTAAATCATTTTGAGTATTTATACGAAGATTATGGAAATTTGAGTGACCATCTATATTTCAACAAACCTCACTCCAAGTTCGACTTGAAGAGTGAGAATACGTAATCTTTGATCATTATCTTGAACTTTTTATGAAGAGATAATTGCTTCTCTCTTCTTCTTACATCAACCTAAAATAAAAATATTGAAAAAAATATTAAATGTCAAACGAATTGCATAAACTACTTAAAACTTAAAATAAGTGAAATATAGAGTAGAATGTGAAAAAAATATGCAAAACTAAATCTAAAATGCAAGTTTTAACATGATGAATAGGCATGCATCACAATTCCAAGCTTGTATATTGCTTGTCCTTAAGTAATACAAAATTCAAAACACTCTCAAAATAAATAACCCCAACCAATGTGTAATGCCTCATACTCGTACAATGTTTGAATCCCCACTACCAAGCATGTGCAAGAAACGCCGACTTCCTCAAATCATATAACACTTCCCATATTCTTTGCCCAACTTTACTTTGCACACATATTTTCATATCAAAAGCCTACAATGTAAACAAAATGCAATATTCTTGATATTTTGAGATAACTCCACATATTCCTATGAGATTTTTGCACCTGAATAATGTTTGTTTGTTGAAGGTTGTATTTGGGGGTTGCTTCCCATGGGTAGAAAATAGAGTGAATGTGGTATGAAAGAAAAATTATGAATCTCTCCTCTAATTGAGTCAAGATTGATTTTTATTAGTGCAATTACGTATATTGCACATTTTTTTCGTGTTGCACACATTGGTATCGTTTCTTTATTTTTAGTGATACGCACCTATTACATATAGAGGGGTATAGAAGAAGTGCTTATAGAGGGAGAAGGAGGGTCTGAGACCCCAAGCTTAGAGTTTGGCAGACTTTATGGCTTTTTTATTATTTGGTGAATGGTGGGGCGATATGGTGATAGAATAAATCTAGAAGAGGGTTGAACTTTTGCATCTCATACATTACAATTCAGAAAGAGGGACAATCTTACACAAAAATTCAATGACATCATGTCACATGAAGGACTAAGACACTTCCACAAGCATGTTGTGTTAATTAGTAAAGAGAAATGTTCATTTGATTCTGCTCGGGGAACACAATGTGTATATCCATTGGCTACAAAAGGGTGATTTCTAACTATTGGTATGTTTTCATATTGTATGATAAAGAGGATTGTATGATAAATTATATGAGAACAAATTAAGATGCATGCCGTGAAAGTAATCTACATGCAAATCTAACATATTAGATTAAAAATAAGAATATAAAAATAGATGAGTGTTAGTGAATAGGAGTATGTACCATCCACCCTCCACACTAAGCTTAGAAATTTTCTCATCATTGAACAAACACTAAAATCAATGTGGAGGGTGAGAAATCCTTTATGCTCATCTAGGAGGTCATGGCAACTCAAATAAGTTCCATTTGAAAGGAATATGAGCAAGGGTTGGCACCTTATTCATGAGAGATCCATGGTGCAAAAATGTGAGTAGGTGATTGTCGTATCTCAAAGGTATTGTCTGGATGCTTGAATTTGTTTTGTCTTTCACCTCATAATCCATCTAGCATGATCCACCAATACTCTTCTATCAGTAGAGAAGTGTAGTAGCAGTGTGTGGATCAAGAAGAAATGGCACAATGTAGGAGTGGTGCCCGTCTAGTGGCCTTAGGATCTACTTATCTGTGAAGACTAGAGATGGTATACCTTCTTATGTGGCTAAGGTAGTATGTAAAAGATGTGGTACTGGCATAGGAGGAACCGTCTCATCTATGAAATCATCTTGAAAAATATTTTTGTACAACTACTCTTGGTCTACTGCCCAATCAGCATCAAAAGCAATAGAATTAGTGGTGTATGTCACTATATCAACATGTAGCTTTGGCTCCTCATTTCATGGCATTGTCATGTATCTTGCATCATTGCCTCAAGAATGACACAAACATCATCCTCCCCATCAATCATGCATGTGAGATGCTCCATATTTCTTGGGGAGCACTCTAATTGACCTTCAAGTGACATGACTGGATGGGATTTGTGCTATCAGATCAGCCATTTATGCCTCCAATTTTTGTTTTGTATTTTTACATCAGGTAGCATTGCTTGTTGGCCATCTAGATTAATTTTTGGTCTACTAGCATTTTCTAGTGGTCATTCATCGCTCATCTCTGTCACGCGAATATTGATACATATAGTAAGGCTCTTCACCATAAATCCTAAAACATTATTGATTGTAGCATGCCTCTTCAAGAAAATCATTTGCATAGAATGGTTCCTTATATTAGCATCCTCAATATGTTGATTGAAATTGGCAATGTATCCATCCTAATAATACATGAAATTTCATCAGTGATGATTTTCCATTATGTTGCTTTAAACTATGCACGAGCCTTGAGTAGTTTACTAATATATAATTATAATGACCGCACACTTAACTTTGCTTGAGTTGTGGTGTCCACCACTCTATCTTAACATGGCATTTCAATATAGAGAAATTTGAGTATTAAGTTTATTAAAAAAAAATTATGCAATGAATGACGATACAATTTTTTTTCTTTATAAAAGAATAGAAACACAAAGTTAACAAAATCTAATATAGAGAAAAAATACTAAGCTAAAAAATATTATTGAACTAAACCAAAAATTAACCAAAACAAGAATAAAAATTGCAAAAAACAAACCAATGAGTTAAAAAAATAAAAAGTTACAAAATTAAACTAAAGACTATAAAACAAAACTAAAATTTACAAAATTATTCTAAAATTATGAAATAAATAAAAAGTTTAAACATCATCCAATAGACTAAAAAATCCAAATGTCATGTTGAGTCTGCCAACAGAGTCAAAATTTGATGTGATATTTTATAGCATAAGAAATTGACCTAGGAAGAAATTGTTAAGTTTTTACCTGAACTAACATGCAATAATGACCACCCACAAGCAGATGGTCTTATCATAGTACAACTAAGGATTGCACCTAAAACATAAAATTTTTAGAACTATCTGAATTCTATCCTAACTAATAAAAAGGAATTAAAAAGGGTGATTGATTTATGAACTAAATTAACAAAATAAAAAAATAAACTGAACTAAGCCAGAAATGTTTTTATACTATGACAAAATTACCAGGATGATGATAATTATTCTGAACATTGTGTCATTCCTTCATATGAATATTGAATTAGGACCAAGAGATTTCAGATCCTTCTAGAATATAAAATCTAGATTGACTGATCTTTGCGGAGGCTTGAGGTCTCGTTTCCTACGGATCTTTAAACTGTCTTTCCATAGAACACCCTTTGGTGGTCTCATTTGGTGTTTAATGATATTGTTTGGCGTTCTAATCCTATTTTTCAAGTTTTCTATGTCTCAGATTATAACATTCATACAATATAGATTATCATACAATAAATCAAGTATTAAACAATCGATTATCTATTTAGATAATCATACAAATATTAACAATGTAGACATAGATTACTAATAGTAGACTTAATTCCCATGTCCCAGTATAATAACTACTCTCTAATCATGTTCACAATACAAAAATAGAAAGAAGAAGAAGAATCTCATCAATAAGATAGTATCGTGGAGGAGAAGCTCAGTGGTCTCGTAATAACTCCCTGAATGATTGCGGAAATCTATAGTCACATCATTTGATGGAGTGTATCTCCACATCAAGCTGTCAATTTCCATCTCTGACACTCTTTGGTGGTAGTTAGGGTTTTGAATGGAAGAGAATAGGTCTTGAACCCTTGCTAATGTCCCCCAAGTACTTTTGTTTTGGCCCGTAAAATATTAGTTTCATCCAAATCAATCCAACGATTGTCACTCATTTTTGCCCCATATTTCCATCATAGAAGTTTTGAGCAATGTAGGCCATCTGGCTGATTGAAAGAAACTAGTACATATATTTTTTGTGACATAGTCAAATTACACTTCCAATCCAATTTGAACCACTCAATTTCCACATTGGATGTGGAACCTAGAGCCATTTTAGTGTTGTAGTATACTTTTTGATTAGTCGACCAGCTTTCCACTCAAGAGACTCGCTTACTGATAAGAATTTCTTACTATAGATGGGTCATCCGGTTTACAAATCTGATCTTATGATAAAAAATTGTGTAGAAGTTCCTATTGGTTATTGACCAAATGAAGATGAATTTTGATTGGATGACTAGTGGTCATCAGTCGGCCAACCCACCTTCTATCTACAGCCTAGTCACCCCACTCACAAAGCGACACAAGGGTGAGTTGACCAACTGGATTATACCATTTATATACTTTTTCAAAGGAAACTAAATTCCTCACCAAATGTTGTTAAAAAAAAAGATAATTCTTCATCCATTGGCATTTAGATCATCTAATTCTGAGTTTATATGAAAAAGTTATAATCATATGAGTGACCACATACATGTTGATGATCCTCACTCCAATTGTCAGAGTTGGGGAGTGAGGATATGCAATACTTGATCATTCTCTTGGGTTTTTCATGGAGGGATAATTGCTTCTCTCTTCTCTTGCATCAACCTATAAATTAAATACCAAAAATATGTTAAATGTCAAATAAATTGTATAAACTACTCAAAACTTATAATAAGTGTAATATGGAGTATAATCCAAATGAAATATATAAAACTAAATCTAAAATGCAACTAAAACCATGATGAGTGGGCATTCACCAGGTATAATGCTTGGTGAATATATATATATATATATATATATATATATAACTTCATTCTTGTATGGAAGCATAATGATGGGATATTGTGATTTCTAAAATAATTTACTCTTGATGTCTTTACGATCTTTCATAAGCTAACATGGGAAAATATCAACTCAATCTAGAGTCTCTTGAAAAATTAATTGAAGTCTATTGGAATAATAGCAAAACTACTAAAAGAGAACATGACCCAAGGTGGAAGTTTATAATAATAGATTGTTTGGTAGTGATTGACTTCACCAAGGCAAGTTTCAGTACCTCATACACCTCTTCTAAAATATGAAAAACCTCTTGAACAAAGATTTATTCTTGGCATGCATTTTGTGTTATTACCTCACTTAAGTATAGGTTAGAGGGAAAAATCCTTTCAGACCATAAATGTGGAAGATTCACTATGTTCCAAACTGAGAGTGTAAATGAGGATTAAGTTTTAATGATCAATATTTACTTGAATTTTGAGAAATCTATCAATGTTTATTAGAGATATTCGACACTTATAAGATCAAATTTGAGACCTAAAAACCTATGATATGTTAAATCAAGTCTAAGCATCTCAAAGTTCATAAGGGACTGAATTAAATACCCTTGAGAATTCTATCAAGCGTGATGAAGTCTTAATAACTTTTTAAATGGCAGACACATAATGGAGATTTCCTTGTTTTAAATTCTATACAAAATGCTTCATTGTTCTTTTTCCAAGAACATAATTGTTCTAAACCACAAAAGCCTTTTGTCAAAAAAACTTCCTTAGTTTAGTTGACTGCTATACTCGAGACAAGAAAATCTTTAAGTGTAGAGTGGTCGATAACATCAATTTTAGATGCAATCTTAGTTAAAATTATTTTGCTTTAGAATGTAGAGAAATGTCTCATATATTTATTGAATCTTGGTATTCTTTAATTCTATGTAAGTTACACAAGGAGACCACACTTTGACTTGAAATTCATTGAATTTGGACTTATTCGGCTACTTCTCAATAATTGTACCTGAGCCGTTTTCAAAGAATGTGAATAGGACATGATAACGACAAATGAGGTCCCATTGCAACCGAAGACACATCCATCACTCACAAATGTCATTCGACTAGGTGACTGAATCCTCGTAGATATCATGTGCCCACATATAATTAGTTAAAATATTGAAGCTCAGGGGCTGGGGTTGTGGGTTCCTCGGGGCTCGAGAGATGGAGGGATAAAAAGGTGGGATTCATTGCTAGGTAATTCACATAAAAGAAAATGAGGAATGATCAATAAAACAAAAAAAGGTATTCTCCGGACTAGACGTGAAAATAATTTTCCATTAAATTGTTGGTCCCCGAACTCCACTTTCGAATTAGATTATATATCCAAAAAGGACCACTCTTGAACATTTCACATGTTGTCGGGAGGCGTGGATATTTGAAATGGATTCTCTCTTTTTCTACGTAATAGATGCAAAACCTAATGTTTTGTGAGGGGCATTGCTGCTACATGGACTCTTTCCTTTCAGTCGTTGTCAGTGCTTTCCTTGGCCGAGTCAGAATTCTTTATCAAGCCAGAAAAGAATTGTGACAGCCCAAATCAATGGAAGGTTGTGCTACCAATAGGCCATCCTCATCCTTTTTCTCATCATAAGGATGAAAAAGAAACAAGATCGTCCCCTCTCCCTATAGGTCGAGAGACTTTGTAGTCCATAGTCGGATATCCAACTGATGTACTCGGTCGTGCCAAGACAAGAGGACCTCAAGTAACAAGCTTCTGATCTCAAAAGCCGAAGGGACCAGTAAAAGGCTACTCGAGTGAATACAAGGACTGACTTCTAAAACCATTATTGATCCGATCAGATAACTTTTTATACGATGAAATCTAGATTTTGGGATATCGGCATTTGACCGAACAGGAGGCAAAGCATTCAAATATCAAAGGCCTCCAGTCATGATAATGACTCCACCTCGACTAGATTCCACAATCCTTCATCCATACCCCATGCCTATAAATAGAATCCCTCCACCGAAGTTCTTAGTTCGAACCACCGCCCACTTTCGCACTACTCTGCCACTACAAAATGCTTGTCATATATCCTATGCCCACGACAATATGTAATTTCTACAAACACCTATCTGTCAGCCATAAAATGCTCCACCACCATCACACTCCACCTCGTCAAAGATATATTACTAGTTCATGCTTACAGTCAGGACAAAACTTGAAGTAGATCTGTATCCGCTCCACGTTACGGTTTATCTTATTTGACTTCGACCTCCCCAACTAACTGTAAATAACGATGGAACTCAGCTTCAATTTAGAGCATTGTATACCTGACTCAGACATGAGCAGCTAATTTCCATTTTTACTACGTCCCTCAATGCTACTACTTGTTTAACTATAATTACTGACTCGGTTATTATAATATCTATGTCTGTGTAATTGCAAGAAGATGTAGGTGGCTTTATCAGGAGTGGAGGACGACCCCAGTCTGGATGTCTATCTCTAAAATATACCACACTTTAAGCTAAGTTAACTTTTATTGTTTTCTGTATCTCAGATATAGTCAAAATAAATCATAAACTGTTTTATATTCTAAAAGCAAAGTAGCTAATATAAGTGGGTAGTAGTTTGCGCTTCAAATATGCGATCCTATAAAAAACAGTGAATCCACTATAATAAAACTCGTACACGTACAAGTAACAATATTGTGTGATTGATTATAAATTCAAAATTGTGTGCCTTACTGGACTGCTGCGACTTGTGTCTAATCGGCTACAAACTCAATTTCTTGTGTCGTATCTCACACGTCACTACGTCTAGAGGATGAGTTGATTTTATTCTACTAGTTGATCAAGAAATCGAGACCAGACGTGGCAAGTGCCACGCCCCATAGCAGGTCAGGGAGCTAATTTCTTTAGACATAGATTCTTGGGTCTACTATAAATCAGCTTGTACGATAAAATCATAGATAGTTTTGATACCTTAACATATTGTGATACGCTTCATGTGGATCATGGAAATAATAAAATAAAGAAGAGAAGCATAAAAAAATTTCAGTAATTTGCTAATCCTAATACAACTAAGTGATGATGGGTAATCATACTTGACCTACCTTGTTGAACCTAACCTTGATGTAATCCAGTGATGGTAATTGATCATACTTAACTTGTGTGAATTGTATGATAATGTAATAGTCTCTCAATGTTGATTGTAACCCTAATGTGTTAACTGGTGGTTATCATGTCCCTTATGGTTGATACTTTCTTTTGCTAAACATGTGCACTATAAGTATGACGGTGGTCTATTATACCTATCCTTCCTGTGTGATGATATGATGATGAAGGAATGCTCTTAATACTAATTTGACCCTACTGTGATGTCATATGAATATCATAAGCTTCTTAATGCAATGTTGTGCTTAACCTATGTATCACAAGTATAGTGATGGTCTACTGAACCTTGTTATAAGGTGTGGAAAGATAGGTGATGTTCTTGCATGTGATTATGATGTGATGGTCTTAATGACCCTTGGGAATAGTTGAGCCCTAATGGAGGTGTGATCCTCTTGCTTATGTGACAGGAATTGATATCATGTGGTGATGTGACAAGATGTATACCTCAAATGTATTATATCTTCTGGACTTGCTCTGTATTAATGTTTGCTAGAAATGAATTAGGGATTGTATGTCCACTTATTTGATGCAGGATTAATTCACCCAATTGACATTAACTAATCAAGTGACACCCTAGTCATGTAGTTTCCCTAGCCATAGATCCATTCCAGCATCAAAACTTGCTAGGTGGTGAAACGAGAATTGCTAAGGGGAACTCGAAATGTATACTATTGACTATCTGAGTGCAAGTAACTGTGTGTCCTTGTCATCTTGACCCCATGTGTTTTGAGGATGGTCATGGTCATACCTCGGTGTGAGAACGGCTACGGTCATGTATTGGTGATTATATACTTGATGTGATTGAAGGACAATTGTGGTTGTACCTTGGTAGTAGGTTTTCGTACCCTAGTGTCTAGCGTTATGACCTGTACCAAGGCGGGCTAGGTGTTTTCAGCTTGACTATATGTCAGTGGTGGAAGTTTGACTGATATGTCACTGTGGTGTTCACTCATACTGACCGAGTGGGGAGAAGATATTGCATTCCGGCTCTTTTGAGATCTTGTATGGCATTAATTTTGACTTAGCAATGGTCAGTTGGATTTGGGTGGTACGACTCAAATCCTCATAGCAGTAATAAAAGATGTAATACATCCGTGTAGCATATATATTTAGGATTATACACGGTGCTTCACATTGGATGATAACCTTTGTTTTCTATTTTCACATATACTTGATGTATAGTGCAATAAGAGAAGCAGCCATGCTTATGTTGAGTAGATGTACTATTAATGTTGGTTATAAATATGATGTTAGCTATCTCATGTTGTTAACAATGCTTACACTGCTAGTCATGCCTCTATAATTAGATATGCTTTTATTTCTAATTACGCTCATCTGATAGTTGTTTTTATGTTGTTAACTCTACTTATGATGAAAAATATTCTTATCATGTTATACATACTAATACACTTAGCTATGTTCATGATACTAGTTAGAATCATAATGATAGTCATGCCCATGATGTTAAATACACCCGATCTTCTGATAATAATGTTAACCTTGCAATCGTATGAATAAGACTTTGATTAAGTCTCTCTTAAGGAAGTTCTACATTTAGTTTTCTTAATCTGTTTAATAATATAACTTTCTCTAATCAATAAGCAGTGTTGAAAGTTATATCTCTCATCGGGACATGGGCCTCACCATGTGGGTCACCACATCTTTTTAGGTGTTTGGCAGCAGCGGAAGCAAACCCGTGGTAGTGAGGAGTTGTGGTGATGGGCCTTATAAAAGGTTGTTAGATGTCTAGGGTGTTCTAGAGTCATCCTTGTACTCTCAGGTTCAAGCGGGAAAGTTTTTTATATGATTTTTCAATCAAATCAAGTTTTGGTAGCATTGTGAAGCTTGTACATGTGACATGTGTGGATAATGATATGTTGTATGTATATGTTGTGTCTAAGGCCATGGAGCAATTGTAAAAGATACTTGGCATAATATATGAACATATAGAGGATGTTGGGCTTCTATGCAAATTTTCTTGGACATGTTTGGAATGTTTAATCGGTTTTAGCTAACCCTCTTTTTAGATATGTGTTTTTTAGGGGTCGGTCATGTTTAAGTTTTGAGTAATCTCACTTTGTGTGACAAATTGTCACAATTTGGTGGTATCAGAGCTCTAGGTTCGCTGAGTCTACAGGGACACTAGGACTTAGACTAGGATGGTGTCTAACTAAGTGAATGTGATATGTAAACGTGAAGCATACAGCCTAATCTGAGTACTTAGATGCCCTGGATAGGTATTCAATTATTGAAGAAAAAGTAAGTGTGCAACTCTTAGATTGTTATCTTTATGACTACTCTAATCAAGTAGTCAGTTTGAAACAATCTAAAGAGCATAATAAACATAAAATCATGGTGAAAATATCTCCATTTTACCCTAAAAGAAGATGAAAATCACATTGTAACCTATCAAAACTTGAAATGTTGGTAACTAAAGAGAAAGATATGATACCATAAACTGAATCTGAACACAAATAGGCGAAAGAGGAGTTCTTGAAACTATAATTCAAGAAGATAATGAAGTGAAAGAGAGATGAATATATGTTAAAGAAATGATTCAATGTATAAAATCCACATAAAAGGAAGAGACTCCTGAGATAAGTTTGAAATAAGAAGATGAATAAGAACAATGACAGATGGATAAAGTGGAACCTGGGCTGATCTCAGATCAAGCAATGCATGTAAGAAAGTGATAAAGTAAAATTATCATGACACATGGAAAAGATTAAAGGGGGGATGATCCTTGTTTAATGAAGAAAATGTGAAATATTATGAGTAACCCCTTGAAAAGTGGTTGGAAAACATGATAAAACAAAGGGACATACAAAAGAATGATGAACATTTAATGAGAAAAGAGCAATGAGATACGATAATCTTAATAATTCCTATGTTGATGGAAAGGAACCCAGATAAAAAAGGTAAAATGATGTGTAAAGGGTGTAACTTGCATGATGAAGATAGAATCGATAACCCCTTGCTAGTAACCCCTAGGCAGTGTTGTTGTGTTGTAGGAAGTGTGTTTTCCTTGTGTTCTTTCTTTTTGGAGTGCAGCATTCAAGTAGATATTATGCCACTTGGTGCATGTGGATTTGTTGTAATCCTAGGGGTGGGTATCTGGATGTGACGTGTGGCTGTTTTGGACTATAGTTCTAAGATCATGATGTTTTGTGACGAACATGCTTCTTGAGACTTCCAAGAGTTAGGAAGACTCCTCATGTACGTTTTGAGTTGATTATGATGGTGGAAAAATGGATGAGACAAGGATGTGAGTTCCTTATAGCACATGTAGTGGATACCAAGGTGATGACTCCTAGTATCTAGGGATGTACCAGTAGTATGTGAGTTAGAAGATGTTTATCATATGAGACTTCTCGATATTTCTTTCCCTTTAGACAGAGAGAGTTGGATGTTGAGATCCTCCAAGTGTTGTCTAGAAAGAAGAAGAGTGATTTCATGGTGATGTATATGGGCTACTAACAACTGGACCAAACCACTACTACATATAGATTCTTTGTTGATTAGTTAAAAGGTTCTATAGTGATCTTTCAGATAGACTTGAGGATGGGATATCATCAGATATCATAGTGGATGACATAAGTTGCATGCTCACTATAAGTTCATCATTGTACGATTTAGACTAACCAATGCATCGGTAACGTTGATGGACTTGAGGAACATAGTGCTCAGGTCATGTACTTATGAGTTGTGGCAAGTTTTTTGGATAACATCTCAATGTACTTCAGAGATGGTCAACAACATGCACAACATATCCTCTAAACCCTAGGAGTGTTCAAGTAGTAGTGATTGTGTGCCAAGTTCAGCAAGATTGAGTTTGGGGTGACTAAAGTGTCTTGTTTGGGTTATGGTATGTCTGCTAAGTAGTTTGTGCAAATCCAAATAAAGTGAAGACAGTGTTAGAGTGGGAGCAGTTCCAGACACTGGTTGAGATTCAAAGCTTATTAAGCCTAGCATGACACTATCAATTTAGAATGTCAGTGTTGTTGCCTTAACCCTAACAAGGTTGACTAGGAGAGATGTTCCTTCTTGTATGGAATGACAGGTGTCAACATCGGTGTCAATGTTCTTTCTAGATTTAGAAGAATAAGTTGACAAGTGTGTCAATGTTACACTAGACACAATAAAGGGAAGGATACATCATCTTTTGTAATGCTTTAAGGAATGGTTTGGGATATGTGTCGATACAATATAGGGTCAATCGGGAAGTCATCTTTGGCAAAGTTTGTAGATAGGACATAGTTATGCTATTCGACGTATCATCAACTAAGACATGCCAACATTACTTCAGTAGGAAGATGTACAGTTAGAAGCCTCTCAGTTAATAAGATCATGGACACAGCTACAAGTCAAATCAACATTTCTACAGCAGGACAGAGAAGTACAAGTAAATGATACCATGATGCAAGACATCAGATCAGAGTAGCACAATAGAGAGCATGATAGCTTCCATAGGTTAAGTGGCAAGACATTGTATGATTCTACAACCATACAATGGTGCCAGATGTTGATGGTGTATGTGGGATAGTACCTGAGGGGATTCATCTACAATACATGTGATGTATCCAGTATATACACAGATGTATCATAATATGAGGAACGCGCAATGCTAGCCAAGTATAGAACAGGGTATGACACGGATATGGTCAAGTGTACAGTTTTCATCTAGTCAATAAGAAACATTAGAAGTATGCATATATAAGGATATAGTAAAAGTTCAACACAACCCTACTTTGTAGGCAAATGGTCAGTCAACCATTCAAACAATTGGAGAATCTTCTAAGAACATATGCCTTATAGTTCTTGACAGTTAGGGGATAGCCTCCTAATTGATTGAGTGCTTACTACAACAACCATTGGAGGAGAATAGATATGAAACCTTATGAAGTTACATATGGTAGGAGATATAGGACATTCCATGGTCAGTAAAAGCAAGAAAGTATGGTTGAGTGATGTGTTGATACAACAGACAATGATGAGGGACATGATGATTTAGCAACATATGGATATAGTTCCAGATGACAGCTAGAGTTCTGAGTTGGAATTTTTACCAGAGTTGTACATGTTACACAGTAGCTTCTACATTCCATGATTGAGGAAGTGTCACCCTATATATAAAAAGTGATACAAATAGTAAATGTGGAGTCGTTAAAGGATGTTTCTTATGTGGAGGTTTCTATGTTGAACCAAGATAACACCTACAAGAGTTGAGGGAGAAAAACATTCTTTCTATGAGAATTTTGTGACATCATCATAATATGGAAGTAATTCTGTGGAGGTTTTTGGATTAGTTGCATAGGAGGTAACCCACTTTGCATGCCTTAGATTTTAGGGGTGAAACCCCTATTAGGGGTTTATGGTTGTAAGGCCCTTAAGCTTGCTTTTTGGTTGAACATTCTTTATTACCATAATTAAGTTCTTAAAACCTTAATATAACCTTCTTAGGTGCTTTTATATAATGTGACAAGCTTAAGTTTCAATTTTGGTCCACTTTCGACATTGTTTGAGCAAGTTATGCAATTTCATGCTTATTTTGGACTTTTCTACAATTTACCCATATCTATGGTTTTCTTGTACTTTGTCAAGTGATTTTTGTTCCTCACATGTTTTCATATCATGTTGGAGTTATTTTAACCTTGGGGCACCTAGATGCACCTTGGTTTTATGGTGACTTCTATCTAGGGTTGAGTTAGGTTTTGCCCTCATAGATGAGCTACCTTGGAGGCCATAACTCGATGGTCTTCCTGGTTGGATGGGATCTGATGTTTTTGGGCTCCTATGGTGATTCCTTGAAGTTCCCTATAGGTTTTAGGGTCTATGGTTTCCCCTCTTGTAGCCCCTTGGGTCGATGGTTTACCTAAAGAGGTGCTCAAAAGATGGTTTTCGCCCTTGTGACCTAGGATCCAAAACTGATGGTCACCATGCTTTGAAACTCGATGGCCACCCAAGGAAGACAATGTTTGATGGCCTTATACACTCTCACAATTTATGGAGCTTCTACTTTGCATGTATGTGACCCTTTAGGACATGGACACATGGCAAACCTAGTAGGACACCCTAACCTTCTCTCCCCTCTCACCCTTAGTTTTGATACCTTCCCATAGCATGAAAATGAACCATTTTCACCCCCTTTATCTTCCTTTCTATCTATATATTTGTCCTCCCTTTCTTGGTATAGAAGAAGGTGCCAAAAGTATAAGAAGGTGGTCAATCTCCTTGCATGTGTGGTTAGGGTTCAGGTCTACCCTCTCCTCGAGCTTGTAGAGCTTTCTAAGCTTGTTCTTCACCTAAGAAAGCAAGATATACCTTCTTTCCTTCATTTTTTCTTGCTGTTCTACCTCCTTATTCCTTCTTATTTGACATGTCCATGGTGTTCCATGGGGCAGCATGCTCTAGTGCTTAAAGAACACCTCTTTCTTGCTTCCTTGACCTAGGGTTTTCTCTCTTTCTTGGAGAAGGAGCTTGCTTGGTCATGTGGAGTGCTTGAGCTAGGGTTTCTTCCTCTTTTTCTCAATCTACCTTGCTATTTGTAGTTTCTTCTTCTTCCTACAGGGGAGTCATATAACTTTCTCGATGGTTATTTCTTACTTATAGCTTGCATGTGCTAGATCTTGCTTTAAAACTAAGTTCTAAGTAGAAAGATCCTACCTTTGCATAGGGTTTGAGCTTAGGTGCTAGTTATTTGGTGGTTCATATTCTTGGATGTGTTCTAATCTAGTGCATTACTTCCCTTTTGTAGAGGAAGCCTTTGAACTTGCTTGCATGACAAATGACGGTCCTTGATGTCTCTCAAATGATGGGTTTCACTTAAGGTTTTTGAGTTGTTTTCTACCTCGTGCATAAATTGATGGTTTACCTTCATGCTAGAACCGATGGACTTGCTTTTGGTGTTGTTTTGCTTGTTTTTCTCATGCCAATCGATAGTCAAACCTTAAGGTCTATTTTGGTCTCCTTAGTTCTCAAAAATCGATGGTCTTAATTCTCTTGTGGTGGTTTCAATCAATGGTTCTTTCTCTTCCACCAAATGATGGTTTCTCTTGTGTTTTTGCCTTGTTTTACCACATGTTGATGACAATTGATGGCTCCACTGGGTCCAACACTCAATGGATCCACTGGGTCTAACACTCGATGGCCCCACTGATCCATCAACCAATAGATATTCTGACTCCAATATTCAATGGTCTCTTTGACCCATGATCGTCAACTGATGGTGACCCTGAACACCACAACCGATGGTGGACCTAGGTGTCACAATCGACGGTGTCCTTTGAGTCAGCAAATGATGGTGCTTCTTATCTCTTCAACTGATGGTTTTCTTTGAGTTATCAAATGATGGCTTGAGTAGGTTAAGTTGGTGACTCTTCCTAGGTCACAACTTGATGGTTTCTCTATATGATTTGTTCAAGGTATTTACTTATGTGCAAATGACGGTTTTACCTACTCAATATTCGATGGTCTTGGGGTGATGCTCATGGCATTGTGGTTTGGTTTTGATGATGTAGAATAGATGGTGGTATACCCTTAACTTTTTAGTATTACCTTTACCCTTGTATGAATGTAAGATAATAGCTACCAAAAAAACTAATGGGAAACCCTAATACAACTAAGTGATGATGGGTAATCATACTTGAACTACTTGTTGAACCTAACATTAATGTAAACAAATGATGGTGACTGTTCATACTTAACTTCCTTGTGTGAATCATATGATAATGGAATAGTCTCTCAATGTTGATTGTAACCCTAATGTGTTAATTGGTGGTTATCATGGCCCTTATGGTTGATATTTTCTTTTGCCAAACGTGTGCACTATAAGTATGATGGTGGTCTATCATATCTAGCCTTCTTGTGTGATTATATGATGATTAAGGTAAGCTCTTAATACTAATATAACCCTAGTGTGTTGTCATATGAACATCATAAGCTTCTTAATTCTATGTAGTGCTTAACATGTGTATCACAAGTATGGTGATGGTCTATTGAACCTTGTTATAAGGTGTGGAAACACAATGATGTTCTTGTAGGTGATTATGATGTGATGGTCTTAATGACCCTTGGGAATGGTTGATACGTAATGGAGGTTTGATCCTCTTTCTTATGTGAAAGAAATTGATATCACGTGGTGATGTGACAATATTTATACCTCATGTGTTTTATATCTTCTGGAGTTGCTCTATATTAATGCTTGCTAGAAATGAATTAGGGTTTGTATGTCCACTTGTTTGATGCACCCTTAATTCACCCAATTGACATTAACTAATCAAGTAAAACCCTAATCATGTGGTTTCCTTGGCCATAGATCCATTCCAACGTCAGAACTTGCTGGACGGTGAAACGAGTATTCCTAAGGGAAACTCAGAATGCATACTGTTGAGTGTGTGAGGTGCAAGTGATTGTGTATCCATGTCATCTTGACCCCATATGCTTTGAGGATGGACACGTTCATACCTCATTGTGAGAATGGCTATGGTCGTGTCTTGGTAATTATATACTTAGTTGATGAGTCCTAGTATCTAGGTGTGTACCAGTAGTATGTGAGTTAGAAGATGTTTATCAGATAAAACTTCCTGGTATTTCTTTCCCCTTAGATAGAGAGAGTTGTATGTTGAGATCCTCCAAGTGTTGTCTGGAAAGAAGAAGAGTGATTCTGTGGTGATGTATATGGGATACTAACAACTGGACTAGACCACTACTACATATAGATGGTTTTTTATCAGTCAAAAGGTGCTACAGTGATCTTTCAGATAGACCTGAGGATGGGATATCATCAGATAAGAATCAGAGTGGATGACATAAGTTGCATGGTTATTATAAGTTCATGATTGTTCCATTTAGACTAACCAATTCATCGATAACATTGATGGACTTGAGGAACAGAGTGCTCAGGTCATGTACTTATGAGTTGTGGGAAGTTTTTTGTATAACATCTCGATGTAATTCTAAGATGGTCAGCAGCATGGACAACATCTCCTCTAAAACCTAGGAGTGTTCAAGCAGCAGTGAATGTGTGTCAAGTTCAGCAAAATTGAGTTTGAGGTGACTAAAGTGTCTTCTTGGGGTAATAGTATGTCTACTAAGTAGGTTGTGCAAATCCATGTAAGGTGAAGATAGTGTTGGAGTGGGAGCAGCCCCAAACACCGACTGAGATTCAAATCTTCTTAAGCCTAGAAGGACACTATCCATTCATAATGCCAACGTTGTTGCCTTACCCCTAACAAGTTTGACTAGGAGAGGCGTTCCTTCTTGTATGGAATGACAGCAGTCAGCATTGGTGACAATGCTCTTTCTACATGTTGAAGAAGAATTTGACAAGTGTGCTAGTGTTAGTGTTTCCAGAACAAAGGGAAGGATACATAACCCTTTGTAATCCTTCAAGGAACAGTTTGGTATATGTGTCGATACAATATAAGGTCAATTAGGAAGTCATCTTTTTCAACGTTTGCAGACATGACATGGTTATGTTATTCGACGTGTCATGAAATAAGACATACAAGCATTACTTCAGCATGAAGATGTACAGTTGGAAGCCTCTCAATTGGCAGGATCGTGGACACATCTACAAGTTAAATCAACACTGCTACAGCATGATAGAGAAGTACAAGTGAATGATACCATTATGCAGGACATCAGAGTAGAGTAGAAAAGCAGAGAGCATGATATCTTCCATAGGTCAGGTGGCAAGATAGTGTATGATTCTACAACCATACAATGGTGCCATATGTTGATGGTGTGAGTGAGATAGTACTCAAGGAGATTCATCTATGATACATGTGATGTATCCGGTAAATACACATATGTATCATAAGTTGAGGAATGTGTAATGGCAGCCAAGTATGGAACAAGATATGGCATGAATATGGTCAAGTGTACAATTGTCATCTAGTCAATAAGAAACATTAGAAACCTATAAATATAAGGATATAATGAAAATTCAGCATAGTCCTACATGGAAGATAGATAGTCATTCAACCATTCAAATGATTGGAGAATCTTATATGAACATATGCCTTATAGTTCTTGATAGTTAGGGAATACCCACCTAATTGATTGAGAGCTTACTACAACAACCATCAGAGGAGCATAGATATGACACCTTGTGAAGTTACATATGGTAGGAGATATAGGACATTCCATGACTGATAAAATCAAGAAAGTATGGCTTATGAGTGATGTGTTGATATCGAAAACGATGATGAGGGACATGATGATTCAGCAACAGGTGGAAATAGTTCAGGACGACTGCTAAAGTTCTGAGTTAGAAGTCACTACAAGAGTTTTATAGGTTGGACAACATCTTCTACATTCCATGGTTGAGGAAGTGTCACCCTGATACAAAACAAGTGATACAGACAAAGGAGGTGGAGTCTCTAAAGGATGTTTCTTATGTGGAGGCTTCTATATGGAAACAATATAACACCTACATGAGTTGAGGGATAAGAACATGCTTTCTATGAGAAATTTGTGGCGTCATAATGGTATGTAAGTAACCATGTGGTGGTTTGTGGATGAGGTTCATAGGAGGTAACCCTCTTTGCATGCCTTGGATTTTGGGGGCAAAATCCTTGTTAGGGGTTTATGGTTGTAAGGCCCCTGATCTTGCTTTTTGGTTGAACATTCTTTCTTACCATAATTAAGTGCTTAAAACCTTAAAATAACCATTTTATTTGCTTTTATATCATGTGACAAGCTTAAGTTTCAAATTTGGTCCAGTTTGGACATTGTTTGAGCAAGTTATGCAATTTTATGCTTGTTTTGGACTTTTCTATAATTCACCCATATCTATGGTTATCCTCTAATTTGTCACATGGTTTTTGTTCCTTACATGTTTTCATATCATTCTGGAGTTATTTGTACCTTGGGGTGCCTAGATGCACCTTGGTTTGATGGTGACATCTATCTAAGGTTGAGTTAGGGTTTTGCCCTCATAGATGAGCTATCTTGGAGGCCATAACTCGATGGTATTCCTGGTTGGATGGGATCCGATTGTGGCTCCTTCAAGGTCAGTATATGTGTGAAGGTCAATGGTTTCCCCTCTTAGATATCCTTGGGTTGGTGGTTTATCTAAAGAGGTGCTCAAACAATGGTTTTCACCCTTGTGACCTAGGGTTCCAAAACCATTGGTCACCATGCTTTGAAACTCAATGGTCACCCTGGGAAGCCAACATCCATTAGACCTGAAGACTCACACAACTGATGGA
The DNA here is from genome assembly GCA_963693085.1 of Alisma plantago-aquatica. Taxonomy (NCBI): domain Eukaryota; kingdom Viridiplantae; phylum Streptophyta; class Magnoliopsida; order Alismatales; family Alismataceae; genus Alisma; species Alisma plantago-aquatica. Next base: position 519,010,036 of record OY856409.1, on the reverse strand, counting down.
GTTGCTTCTTTGCATGGATGTGACCTTTTAGGACATGGGCACATGGAAAACCTAGTAGGACACATTAACCTTCTCTCCCCTCTCACCCTTAGCTTTTTATACCTTCCCTCTAGCATGTAAACAAACCCTTTTGACCCCCTTTCTCTTCCTTACTTTCTATATCTTCATCATTCATTTTTTGTTAGATAATAAGGTGCCAAAGGTAGAATAAGGTGGTTGATCTCCTTTCATGTGTGGTTAGGGTTAAGATCGACCCTCTCCTTGAGCTTGTGGAGCTTTCTAAGCTTGTTCTTGACCTAAGAAAGCAAGCTATCCCTTCTTTCCTTCATTTTTTTCTTGCTATTCTACCTCCTTCTTCCTTCTTCTTGGTCGTTTCCATGGTGTTCCATGGGGGATCGTGCTCTAGAGCTTAAATAACACCTCTTTCTTGCTTCCTTGACCTAGGGTTTTTTCTCTTTCTTAGAGAAGGAGCTTGCTTGTCCATGTGGAGTGCTTGGGCTAGGGTTACTCCCTATTTTGCTCAAGATACCTTGTTGTTTGGATCTTTTTCTTCTTCCTATAAGTGAGTTATATAACTTTATCCATGGTTATTTCTTAGTTATATCTTGCATGTGCTAGTTCTTGCTCTAAAACTGAGTTCTAAGTAGAAATATCCTACCTTTGGGTTTGAGCATAGGTGCTAGTTTTTTGGTGGTTTACCTTCTTGGATGTTTTCTAATCTTGTGCATGACTTCCCTTTGGTATAGGAAGCCCTTAGACACTGCTTGCATGACAAACGATGGTCCTTGATGTTTTTCAAATGATGGGTTTCACTTTGGGTTTTTGATCTGTTTTCTACCTAGCCTTCTTGTGTGATGATATGATGATGAAGGAATGCTATTAATACTAAGATAACCCCATTGTGTTGTCATATGAACATCATAAGCTTCTTAATGGTATGTTGTGCTTAACCTGTGTATCACAAGTATGGTGATGGTCTATTGAACCTTATTTTAAGGTGTTGAAAGATATTAATGTTCTTGCAGGTGATTATGATGTGATGGTCTTAATGACCCTTTCGTATGGTTAGCCCTAATTGAGGTGTGATCTTCTTGCTTATGTGATAAGAATTGATATTATGTGGTAATGTGACAAGATTTATACCTCATACATTTTATATCTTTTGGAGTTGCTCTATATTAATGCTTGCTAGAAATGAATTAAGGTTGTATGTACACTTGTTTGATGCAACCTTAATTCACCTAATTGACATTAACTAATCAAGTGAAACCCTAATCATGTAGTTTCCCTGGACATAGACCTATTCCAGTGTCAGGACTTGATGGATGGTGAAATGAGTATTCCTAAAGGAAACTCGGAGCACACACTTTTGAGTATGTGAGGTGCAAGTGACTATGTGTCCTTGCCATCTTGACCCCAGGTGTTTTGAGTATGGCCATGGTCATACCTTGGTGTGAGAACTTCTATGGTCATGTCTCGGTGATTCTATACTTGATGTGATTGGAGGACAATTGTGGTTGTACCTTGGTGGCAGGGTTTTGTACCCTGGTGTCTAGCGTATTGACCTGTACCAAGGCAAGCTAGGTGTTTTCAACTTGTCTATATGTCGTTGGTAGTACTTTGATTGATATGTCATTGTGGTGTTCACTCATACTGACCAAGTGGGGAGAAGATCTTGGATTCCTTCTCTTCTGAGATCTTGTATGGCACTGATTTTGACTTAGAAGTGGTCAGTTGGATTTGAGTGGTATGACTCAAATCCTCAGTGTGGTAATAAAAGATGTAATATAGTTGTGTAGAAGATTTGTTTATGGTTATACACAGTGCTTCACATTGGGTGATAACCCTTTTTTTCTCTTTTCACATATAGTTGATGTATAGTGCAATAAGAGAAGTATCCATGCTTATGTTGAGTAGATGCATTGTGTGTTGGTTATGATTATGATGTTAACTGTCTCATGTTGTTAACTATGCTTATACTGCTAGCCATGCCTCTATAATTAGAGATTCTTATACTACTAATCATGCTCATACTTATAGTTGTATTTATGTTGGTAATTGTACTTATGATGAAGAATATGCTTATCATGTTATATAGACTAATACAGTTAGCTATTTTCATGATGCTAGTTAGACTCATAATGATGGTTATGCCCATGATGTTAACTACTCTTGATCTTCTTATAATAATGTAAACCTTGCAATCCTATGAATAAGACTCTGATTAAGTCTTCTCTTAAGGAAGTTTTATATTTAGTGTTCTTAATTTGTTTTAATAATATGACTTTATTTAATCAATAAGAGGTGTTGAAAGTTATATCTCTCACTGGGACATGGGTCTCACCTTGTGGGTCACCACATCTTTTTAGGTGACCGGAAGCAGCAGAAAAAGACTTGTGGAAGTGAGGAGGATCTATGGCGATGGACCTTATAGAAGGTTTTTATATGTCTAGTATCTCCTAGAGTCATCCAAGTACTCTCAGGTTCGGGTGAGAAAGTTTGTATACTATGTTTCAATCAAAATGGGTTTTGGTAGCATTCTGATGCTTGTACATGTGACATATGTGGATAATGTCCTTCTTATGTATATGATGTGGTTAAGGCCATAGAGTAGTTGTAAAAGATACTTGGCATAATATATGAACATATACATGATCTTGGGCTTCTATGTAAATGTTCTTGGACGTGTTTGGAATGTTTAATTGGTTTTGTTTGCTCCTATTTTTAGAATATGTGTTTTATTAGCAGATTATTTTGTTTGAGTTTTGAGTAATCTTGCTTTGTGTGATGGGTTGTTACAGGTTTAAACATCAAGTTGTCTTCTATATTAGAGAATGAGACCTTGAGCGAATTGTTTGTTGGGCGGTTGCTATATATTCTACTTTTTTGTAATGTGAAGGATGCCTTCATTTTGGTAGCCACCATTCACTATTTGAATGAGTTCTTGCTTCATGAAATGGATTTCATGTACCAAGAAGTGACCTCATTCCAGCTAATGGTATTAGAACCACTTTGATGGTTGGACCATGATTGAACTAGTCGGACTGAAAATTATGTCAACATGATATCATCAAAACAATGAACTAAAAAGAATCAGTCCGCTCTCTTGGTCGCAATGGTAATATTAGTTGTACTATTTAACTCAGTGATGGGGGAGGTGGGTGTGGATATGTGTGTATATGTATGTATACATACACACACACACACATATATATACACACCGTAAAGGGTGGTAAATCGAAGAATACTTGTTTGTATAGTTCAAACTTGGCTCCCAACCACATTATTCTTTATTGAGTTATATATATGTATATAGTTACATACATATATATATATAACTGAATATGTAATTATGTATGTCCTATCGGATTCTGACTAAATTTTATTCCAATTTCATCCTACAAGACATAGGGGGTTAGATAATACATGTAGCCCCACGCTACAACCTTACAACTTCAAAAAGAAACAAAGAAACAATGAGTTAAACTAATAAGATAATCTAACTTTAACCCCTTCATAATTTTTCTTAACATTTTTTTCTCCACAGTAGACTTGTCGCTATGTATCCTTTGGTTCCTTTCCATCTAAATGTTGCATCATAGGCTGGAAAAGGCAAGAACTGCTTTACATTTCCCCTCCATATTAGCATGGCAAGTCTTGAGGGTAGTCTCTAGATCCACATCCAGTGAGACTTGGACTTCTAATTCACACTACTACAGAAACGGCCTTTGGCGTCGGTCGTTTAACCCCATTTGGCGTCGGTTTCCGACCGACGCCTATGTGGGCGCCGCTAAAGGTCGAACACTTCGGCGTCGGTTTTTTAATCGACGCCTATTTATTCTATCGACGTCGGTCGTTTAGTATATAACCGATGCCAAAAGTGTTCGCGCCACAGAAAATGGCGTCATCTAGGGCACTTTTTGCGTTGGTTATTTACTAAACAACCGACGCCTATATAGAATATAGCGTCGGTCTTTTAGTAGATAACCGACACATAAAGTTCCCTAGATGACGCCATTTTCTGTGGCGCGAACACTTTTGGCGTCGGTTATATACTAAAATACCGACGCCTATACTTCAAGACGACACGGCCGTGCTTCCCTGCACGGCCATGTTTAGTACTATAGGCGTCGGTTTATATGAATAACCGACGCCTTTTCCACCACGGCCGTGCTATCCTGCACGGTCGGGTTGTTTGTACTATTAGGCGTCGGTTTTTATCAAATAACCGACGATGTATGTCTTTGCTGACGGTTTTCTATAAATAACCGACGCCTATTTATATTTTTTTTTCATATCAGTTTGCAGGCCTGCTGTGGCTGGTCAGCAGGATGAGAACCTGCAGTTCAGTTTTCTGAACTGCAGGTTTACGACATCCATTGATATCAGCCTACAAACAGGCCGCAAACCTGCAAAAGTCACAAGGAAAATTTCACACAAGTACATACATTTAGACATCAATTCAATTCTCACATTCACACATATAGAAACATTCAAATACATGTATTAACATTCAGAAATATTCATTTACAAAGTATCATTCATTATCGCTATCAACATCCCAATTATATCTTACAGTTGCCACTGTTTGTATGGCTTTTGCCCATTCTTCTCTTACTTCATTTAATGCTTCCATCGTATATGGAGCATGTATATTTTTTAAGCGTTTACCTATAGTGTGGTCAGTTTTAAACACCTGCAAAGAGAATGATGTATATATATAAGTAATAATATAAAAATAAGATTGATATATTTCATACTAACTAATGAGACTATATATAATACCTCATGTATGCTATCGATGTCCAATGCGGCATGTTTGATAATCATCTGCATAAATCGTATCACATAGTATGTGCATGCCCAGCCATTGTCTTGTGTAGCACACTATAAATTGAAACATACAAAATAATACAACTAAACACAATTCACATCAATGATATATACATTGGAGTCGAGGAGTCGGGAACTTACTTGTACGTTCTCCCAATTTATTGGCTGGTTCTTTTTCCTTGGGACCTTTCCTCCAGCCTTTTTGAATGCATCTAAACCCCTACATGTTAATATAACACAGTAAATTGCATAAGTAAATAGTAATGTAATAAAAGATGTTAACGGATATAAAAATGAAATATTTCTCACCAGAATAATGGCATTCTCATTATGTGTCCAATTTTAGGGTTCAATGTACTCCCCGCAGGATCTAGATAATAAACGGTGAATGTCCTGGGGACAATAACTAGTAACTCTCAATGTCTACCGCTAGAGGTAAGAAGTTAACAATTAATAACTCAAAATGCAAAATAAAAATGGAATTTTCTTAAGTCCAAATTATAAATAAAGTAAACTTACTTGACATTGAATGGAGCTATTATTATCGTCTTCTTTTGCTGACCAAAAATTGTAAAAGCATCTATACAGTATTATTAAACATTATCAGGGTCTTTAGCTACCAAACTAATCAATGATGGAATCAAAAATCCCACACGATCAAATGCAAATTGTTTGCAATGATCTTCGACTAAGTAGCTGCAAAACATATAGGCGTATGCATTAATATATAAGAAACCAGATCACCAGATCTTACACAAGGTATATGGATGTATAAACAAGATCTCACCTTATCCATGTCTCTATCATTGATGTATTCAGCCAATCATACATAAACAGCTCAATAATATCTTGTATAAATAAAGAGCTATCGTATGATTGACCTGCATAATCTGCATCTAAAGAAATAATTATAGGGCAATGTATATTATGTGCCCGTAGCCAACATGCCATTCCCCTACAAGCAGGACCTAACGGGTATGTTAGGTCAGTTGGAACCCAATCGGGTAATGCGGGAATTGGAGGTGGAGGCCTAGGTGCTCCTGATGTCTTCTTTTTAACCTGTACATATAATTTCAGATCAGTTGACATCATATATACACATTAACAGTCTAAATCAATGTAAATTTATCTTAAAATTTCAGTCGTGTAGACGACATCTGCTTTGGGCCACAATATGACCCCGCCTTCTGCCTCACCAAGTGTATCAATATCTGGGTGGGCATATGGCAACGCAACTTCCCTCCAATCGGGTAACACACGTATCGGGCTGACACGAACGTAGCCCTGTGGCATTGGAGTCCTGTGAAACATTGCCCCAGGAAGGGACGGGTAAGCCTGCGCCTCTGCAACAACGTAGTCTTGCATTCTTAAGCGGCATGGCTTCAATGCCTACAAATTTACATAAATAATATTATACATATATACATATCATCTTGAAAACATATCATCTTGAAAAGACTAGCTACAATGTCATAAACAATACTTACAGCAGACGTGCTAGGCGATGGGTCTCCAGGATTACTCGCAGTCTGTGCATCAGGAGAAGAGTGGGTCGCCATAGGCGTATTGGAAGCCTGAGATGCCTTCCACCGCAGCAATTCTTCCTTGACCTTCTTAGCAACTACATCATTGACCTTCTTAGCAACTAAATCCTCAACTCTCTTATTCTCCTATACATGGATAAAAGAAACATTAGCTTCTTATTAATGAATTTCCTTTTGTAGTAACATTCTAAAAAAAGAATAGGTTACCTCTTCTTGAGAAAGTCCCGCTCTGGGTTTGCGCTGGGATGGCCCAAAGAATACTTTGATGCCAACACCAGCGCCGGCACCTCTAACACGTCCAGGATGCTCTGGGTTACCCAGAGCAACTGTCAATTCATCCCTTGTGCCCTGAGGGATGAACATGCCTTGTTTCCTCTGCTCGTGCAGCTCCCGCTAATCACCATAAACAGAAATTGGTAAGTTAACACCACAAAAAATTAATATTCAAACGATTTCTCTAAGAGTTGTATTTTACCATTTTTGCAGCCGCCTCAGCAGTTCATGCTTCTTTATTTCACCCTTCTTATTTTGCCTGCCAGCTATCCAGATATCATGGTGAGGCATGGGTGTGGCAGACTCCTGAGTAGGAGCAGACTCCTGAGCAGACTGCTGAGTAGCCGCAGACTCCGCCTGTAGTCTTTGGCGAACGCTTGCATAGCCTTTTGGACCCATAGTGTAGTCATGCACATTCAGTGCACGCCTTGCTTTTTGTGCGTCACTGAGGGCCTAGTTAGTATGCACATTAATGATTTGGTTAGTAGCACTAAATGTTAATCTTGAATAGGTGAATACAATGTATATTAATTAAATTGGGAGTGACGCCTAATACCTTGAATTCTTCAGATTTTCTTGAAGCAACAAAATTGTCCCAATCTTCTTTTTCCAAGAAGTTCCATTGTTCAAGGGCTGACTTCTTCTTCTTATCACCCTCTTTTATGTATTCTCTGTTCATATTTGTCCTATAATTCCTAAGCATCTTTCCAGCGCGTTGCATCACATTTTTACGATGCAACTTCTCATCTAATGCAAACAGATTCTATAAAATAGAAATGTTATTAACTAGTATCCAAAATAGAATTGCAAATAATAGAATTTGTAATCTACAAAATAGAATTGCAAATAATAATAACTCACGCATAAATCCTTCCATATCAAGTCTTTTTTCCCTTGAGGAACTTTATGCCAATTATCATACTTAACACCACAATGGCTCCGAGTGGTACACCCAAGATAGTTTACAAAATTATTGTGGTTCACTCCAATTGGATTTCCTCCATTATCAAACTCCACCACCAATTTGGATCCACTACCACTTAGCGCTAATAACTTCTTCAACAGAGTGATGCCCCTTTTCTTGTTAAGTGTTTGGTGTTGCGCATCAAGTTGCTCCAGTGCTTCAGTGGGTACAGGTGCATCATCAACCTAAAATTTGACAAAAATAAACACACTAAATTAGCCCAATATAGAAATATAGGATATATGACATAACTAGAAGATAATGAATTTTATAGAAATACAGGATATGTTTTTAGAACTTACATTAGTATCCTCGCCATGCTCGTCATGGACAGCATGCTCATCATGGACTTCATGCTCATCATGGACATCATGCTCATCATGGTCAGCCATCTGAAAATGTCATTTAAAAGGCAAACATTTAGCATTTGTATTAACTAGAAAAAGGCAAACATTTAGCATTTGTATTAACTAGAAAAAGGCAAACATTTAGCATTTGTATTAACTAGAAAAAGGCAAACATTTAGCATTTGTATAAACATACATGTCTCTAAAATTGTGATCTTTTATCAATTAACAATCCTTCATTGTGATCTCCGCGCACATATAAGTCATCATTAGCTTCAATATTTTGTGGAGTGGGCAACCCAACTGAGAATGGACTGGAGTCATCATACTTATCATAGTACTCTACTTCATCTATAGGATCTTCAATGAACTGTCTTTTATCATGAAGAACAACCGACCATTTATCATTCGCAAGATCATCGATATAGAATATTTGTTTTTCCTGTGGTGCCAATATGAATGGTTCACCCTTCTCGCCAATCTTTTCAAAGTTCACCAAAGTGAAACCCAATTCATCCACTATAACTCCTTTGGTGTTATCAACCCAATTACATTTAAAGAGCGGAATTTTGAAATCTATGTAGTCAAACTCCCAAATGTCCTCAATGACACTGTAATATGACATTTTAGCTTCACGTGGACTCTTATCCTTTGCACTTGCAAAGTACATAGTCGACGCTTGAAGAGTGACCCCACTATTTTGGACGACACTCTTATCATCTTGGCGCTTTGTGTAATATGTGAATCCATTAATGTCAAACCCTTCATAAGACATAACATTCAGTTTTGGTTTAAAGGCGAGGCATTTGATAGTTTCTGTAATATCATTTGGTGTTTGAGATAGTTGATGTAAGACTTTATCTTCAAACCACTTAGTAAAAGTCTTATTATGCTCTCTAGCAAGCCACATTGAACTTGCTTGAGGATGTTGTCTCTTTATGAAATTGGTATGTTCCTCGATATAATAAATGTGTACCACCTATCCCATCCTTGAACACCTAATCTCACTAGTAAGTGTATAATGTGTATTGGGTTTTCAAGAAAATTTCGGCAGCATTTCCCCACTGTTCTCTAAGTACATATGTACTTAGAGAACAAACGGGGAAATGCTACCAAAATTTTCTCGAAAACCCAATACACATTATACACTTACATCCTAAGTGAGATTAGGTGTTCAAGAACAGTCCCAAACCGGGGACTATCCAAGATTTACTCCTAATGAGTCAATCTTGGACGGGTTTCTAGGCCAACAACATGGTTAATCCTAATATGTTGGGATCACATAATTATACTGGTAGGATTTTAATAGACATGATAAGTACCTAATATATAGAGCATTATTAAATAATAAATCAAGAATTTAATAGTTTCAAACATGCAATAATTCACAATGCAATGTTATAAACTATAGGCAACATGGATAGATGAGACTAGAGTTCATATTAGAATAAAAATTAGCAACTTAGGACAAAGTGTGTTACCTTTCAATCTGTGTAACCTAGGGTTCAGAATATCATGATTTACTTAATGTGATAATCATAAGGACTTTATAATTTGCATGAAATAAATAAACATCCAGCATCTATCACTTATTCAATCTTCAAGAAACCTTGACAAACATAGGAAGTAAATACATATAATCATAAGTACAACCACGTACCTTGATGGTGATCCATGCAAATCATACATTAATTCACTGAGTATATTATCCAAGAAAATAAGAAAACCAAGCAATTAACTTTTGTTGCATGTATATACATCCTAAAGTGCCACAAATCATATAATAACATTAAACGCTACTCAAGTCCTAATCTAGAGTTTAGGTTTCCTTATTATCCTGTTATCATTAGGGTTATTCTTGAACCCCCAATTCCTAAGTTCATTGATTTAATGACATAAAAAGATCTAGTTCATATTATGTTTAGCCATGATTATAAAACTATCATGTTATGATATTAGGACCACTTAAAGCAGATTAGGCATATTAAGCAAGCAGAGTAGGGAGCCAATTTCGCGCAAGCAGATTAGGTCGGCACATAAAGAACCAATTTCGCGCCTGGGTAGGTCGGCAGGTACCTGGGCAAGCAGAGTAGGGCGAGGTCGAGCTGGTTGAGTACGTGGGCGGCGGCCGGCGAGCTCCAGAACCAGCGGCAGCGACTCCGACGAGCAGGGAGCGTCAGGCGGCGGCAGACAGGCAGGCGGCCAGGCGGCGGCAGGCAGGCGGCCAGGCGGCGGCAGGCAGACAGGCGGCAGTGGCAGGCGGCGGTGGGCAGGCAGGCGGAGGAGAAGGAGCAGCAGCACAGGAGAAGGGGGTGCGGCGGAGAAGGGGCGCCGGAGTAGCAGTGGTGGCACGGCGGCGCTGTTGTGGAGAGGAAGGAGCAGAGAAAAAGGGAAATCGACGGCAACAGAAGAAAAACGGGCTCGCAATGAAACAGAAGAAAGGGGAAGAGTCGGGCATCGCGGGTTATAAAGTTCCAAAATAGCGTCGGTTGTTTAAAACAACCGACGCCTAAACAGATTTAGCATCGGTTGTTTGCAACAACCGACGACCAATTGGACGATATTTTCATGAAAATGTTTGGCGGGAACCACCTTCAGCGTCGGTTATCCGTGTATAACTGACGCTGAAAGTGACACTTTCCGCGCAAATTTTCATCGCACATAGGCGTCGGTTTTCTACGTATATAACCGACGCTGACAATGACACTATTTTTTTTGATCGAAATATGGATTTTGCGGGCGACTTTAAGCGTCGGTTCTTTATAAACAACCGATGCTTAATACAAAGCGGTACCCGTGTCTGGCTGGTCTTTGAATATAGACGTCGGTTTGCTTAAACAACTGACGCCTTATATGTTAGGCGTCGGTTTTCCTTAATAACTGACGCCTAGAAAAGTGACACTGAATGCTATTTCTGTAGTAGTGTCAGCACCCGTACTCTCCTTGTGAATGCACAACAGAAGAATAAATGTTGAAGCTTTTCCTCTTCCACATTGCACAAACTGCAGCTGAAATATGTATTTTCATTCCAACTCTGAATTTTTGCTTTAGTAGCAAACACTCCATGATACATCTTGAAAATTTACAACATCCATCTAGGAATGTGTTCTTTATGCCAAATGCATTTCATACAATCAATTGGATCCCTTCTTTGTCTTACCAACTCCCATATAGATAGTTTGGAGTTTATTAGCTCCCAATCACCATGTACATTGATTCTGAAATTCATATTTACTTCTTATCAAGCCTCTATCATTCTATTGATTTCTCTAGAATTACCTACTCTTGTATCTGGCGAGAAGTCTAGACCTCTGTGGTATCTTTTATTCATCCATCTAGCCCAAAAGGTTTCAATTCTTTATCATCTATTTTATTCTTCTCATATTCACCATCTTGCAATTGTTCTAGTTGTTTTTTAATCCATCCCACCTTATTCTTTCAAAAAGGTAATCCGGCTATATTTCATAGGATGACAGGAGCCCACCTGGTAGAAAACTTGATATCTTCATGTCCATCCTATCTAGAATTGTATCATGAATTTCTCCTTATTGTGTCCAAAAGATAAGAAGTTGTTCTATAGCAGACCGTATGAGAGTAACTCTACCCACTATGGATGTTTTAGTAGTTGGCCATCTTGCTATCATTTCATCTAGTTTGTCAATACATTTTCCAAAATACTTGACCATCAGATTCCCCCCAACAAGAGGGAAATCAAAATATTTAGTAGGAGTGTGCCCACCTGTACATTCATAACCTAGGCTAGATGATAAACTACCTACAAGGATTCTTGGAAACAAAGAGATTTGTCTTGTTTTTATTAGTGCACAATTATATTTGCTCCCTAAAGTATTCTAGAATATTTTTCAGCTCCTTTAGATAGTTTACCTTTGCTATCATAAAATCTAGCACGTCATCAGCAAAATCAGATGGTTGGAAACTTTTGTGACATGCACCGTGAATGTTATAATTTCTTTTGTTCTTCTACTTTCTTTATTAACAGAGAGAAATATTCCATCACCAGAGTAAAAAGGGAGGGGACAAATGATCATCTCGGTGCAACTCATTGTACCATTCACTAAAATAGAGAAATTTGTAGTTCTTTCATAATGTTGCATCCAACCTATCCACAGGTCGTTGAACTTCATCTCCTTCTTTATTCACCATATATTTTCCCATCTAACATCATCATTGGCTTTGGAGACATCAAGCTTCAAGCACACTTTTATACTTCCTCTCTTAACATTAAAATCCATTGGGAATTCTCCTCTAAGAAGGGCACGATAACTAATACTCCTTCCTTGGACAAATTTACCTTGCTTTTAATATATTAGATATAGGAGAACTAGCTTTAATCTGTCTGCCAAAAGTTTAGCCAAAATTTTGCATTGCATAAAGAAACATGCAATAGGTCTAAAATAGAGAGGAGGCAATTCTTCACCTTCAGTTGAGTACCAAAAAGGAATGATTTACCTATCTCACCATATTTCCACCTTCCATGAACCATTTAATGATATCCAACAAGTCTTCTTTAATTATGTGCCAAACTCTCCTATAAAAGAAAGCATTAAATCCATATGTACTAGGTGATTTGTTTACCCCAATACTCCAAAGTGTTTCTTGAATCTCTTTCCCATTTGTCTCCCTAGTGAGAATATTGTTGTGGGTGGAGGAAAGTTTGAAATTCCATTTCAATTCATCTTTTACTATCTCTCCTTGGAACTCTTCATTATACAAAGTAGAGTAGAATTGAGTAACATGATCCTCTATGTCTTTTTGTCTCTTCACCACACAGCCATCTTCATTGATTAATTCAAATATGATGTTACCAATATCTCTTATCCTGACTACACTATTGTAATGTTCGGTATTTTTGTCCCCATCTTTTAGTCACTTTCATAAGTGCCTCCCTAGTGTCCTTGTATTCACTTCCAATTTTGTTCGGCATCATTAGGATATTCATCTCCTCTTTGGCCCACTTCTTTAATGTTGCTTTTGTGTTCATCAACTTCTTCATGAAAATGTACATAGGATTGCCTTTGACTGGGACATCTCATTTAGTTTATACTATCTTTTTAAAACCTTCTCAGTCATCCCAGTAATTTAGAAATATGAATGATCTTTTTTTCATCTTTTTGTCAGATTCCTCCACTATGAACAGAGCATGATCACTGATATCTGATATCTCAACTTTGACTTACAAGTTGGGGAAGACATTCAACCACTTTTCATTCACCAACACTCTATCCAACGTGCTTGCTATTTTTTCATTGGCCTCATGTTCATTGTTCCAGGTACAGAGATCCCCACCAACCATTAGAGTTTCAAATAAATCATCTATGTTTATCATCTTATCGAAATCATTATTTACCCTTTAGGAACTGGTAGGTCCCCTTTCTTTTCTCTATACAACCTATTGTTATTAAAATATCTAAGTACCGTGCATTCCTTATCAATACACGTGGCAAGGTTTTCCAAGTCATGCCAAAGACTGCTTCTTTTTTATGCCAAATTAAATGCATACACAATAGAAATTAGCAACTTTATCCCTGCATTATTTTTATTTTTTTTAGAGAAGTCAGAGGGTTTTTATTCATCTCGCCCCTCTCGTGCAAGCAAAATCTTTGGGATCATTACAGCATACAGACCCTTCAGCAGAAATAAATTTGGTAGTACTACTACCATTACAGGAATCAGAATTAACATTATTAACTAGGCTACTAGGAGGTACCCTTTATACTAAGGAACCGTCCTTGGATTTTTGGTGATGTTTTGCAAGGCCATCAGCCACCTTATTTCTCTCTCTTGGGACATGGTGAAGCTTCCAATTCTCCTTCCACCCGTTCTGGATATCAGTTAACCATGGCAACAACTTCGGATAATGTTGTATATCACCTTCAATAGTCTCTATAGTCTTCTGTGAGTCAGTTTCAAAACTGATTTGGTTGCACGCAAAATCACTACTCACCTCAACTGCGCAGTGAACAGCTCTGACCTCAGCTTCTAGCACACTATTGGCATAGATTTTCTTACCCCAGCCACCTATCCATCTTCCATTCCAGTCTCTACAGACAATAGCAATTGTCGAGAGTGTCTTCTTACTCCGGAAGGTCGCATCAGTATTGATTTTCCATCAATTTAGATCTGGTGGCTGCCATCCTCCATCCTCTTGGTGAGTTCCATCTTTAATACTTTCTACCGAACTGAAGGCTAGCTCAGTTAGTGACCTCCTAAACATTGGGGTCCCACCCCTCACAAACACATCCTAGATCCACCTCTTCATGGTTGTAAATGCATTTCCACTCATACGGGAACATTTGAATCACACTATCTTTATTTTCATGTTTAATTTTCATCTCTAGAAGAGCATGTAAAGACACATTAAAATTTTTGAAATCCAGTCTATGATTTATTTCTTCTTTGTGGGTTCCCCAATACCTTGTGTTCCATGATAGCAATGACATTATTGAGATATGAATCTGGTGTGTCTAGGAGTTGTTGGTATGTATGCCAAAAGGGCCAATCATATGATGATTGTAATGGCATAACTTGTAAATAATTTGATTAATAATAAAGGCAAGCTTCAATTTATACTGTTTGTTCAGTTTTGAGATAATGAAATAACATAATAAATGTCTAGAGAATGATATTACTTGATGACATATGTATTCAGGTTGAGAACCTGAACAATGAGATCATACGGATGTTAAGAGTATATGCATTCTTGTAATGTCTCTAATCAGTTGTTATTGTGGAAGGTAAATAGACAGCAATGACATATAAAATCAGAATGTGAGTTTGTTGATGACATAATCTCATTGGTCATGACGTGGCGATATCAAACCAAGCACACAAATACATGTTAGAGAATAGGGTATCAGACAAACCCACCATAAGAGTGATACATGGAAACCTTAACTGGGTAAGTCAGAGTCACGTCTTATAGTGATGGTGGTGTTTATGGTTTTTAGACCTAAAATCACCGCACTCATCACATGTCATTTGGTATGATTTGACATCATTAAACGCAATCCTGAAACATGGGTTGTTATAAAGGTGATGATTGGGTGACTGTGACATATGGGGACTGACTCTGAGTGATAGAGATGGGACTTGTCCCTCCTAAGGGAGTATGATATCCAAGGCCTCTTGATTAGAGAGACTAAGAAATGTGCGGCCACGCACATATGAGTCAATATGTAATATTGAGCTTACATATATCTCAAACAGTCTACTCTAGTTTAAGAAACAAGATTGAATAATGATGAGGATGACTGTTCCATGCCTCTAGTTCAATTTGGATATCAGTGATAAAGGAACTATACAAATAGTATAACACCATACACAGATTGTAGGTTGAAGTTGCTCTCTAATACTTGGGTAGCAATGATGTGTGACTAGAAACCTTTCATTTCTTGTGATGTCATAAGTTGTTATGGACATTCACTACCAACGTAATATGGGACCAACAGGGTCACACACATAGGAACTCATCTAGAAGAGGAGTTTAATATTGAATGATGATTGGATTGATTACTAAAGTGTTTAGGTATTCAATTCATGCAATATCAGTTGACTGGACTGTCAAACTATCAGTTCAAGTGTTGAAACAGCCATTTGGAGTATCAGGTTGATTATATTGTACATTGGCTAGAATTCAGCCTAACCTGACCTGTGAGATGCCTGTCTCACTTGTGCAAGATGACCATCTTAGGTGGTGCCAGACGCTTGTCTCACATGCACCAAACGGTTGTTCCAGGGGTGTAATTCGATTGCATATAGGATTGGTGCTGACGTCATGAGGTGCACTAATTAGAATTGAAATGTCGACATACGTACAAAATTGAGAAACTACAAAATGACCATCTCTCAGTGTGAGACGACTGTCTCACATGCTAGACAATCGTCTGTGTTGCCAGACGGCCGTTCGGTTGTCGCATGCTATGAATTTTCTAGAATTGTTGCAAAAATTTGAGATCTTCCGGTCCCTTCCACTCCCTCATAGACTGGGAACCCTGACCCTGTCCTCTACTATAAATAGAGGAGTATTGGGAGCTTCTCAAAACACAACACAGACAATTGAGAATCAGTTACTCTGATAATTTGTGTCCTCTCTGGTTTTGGAAACCAAGAGAGCCCAATCAAGTCCTACCCAACTAGGGAGGGATAGCTATGGGAGAGAAACAACTGAGGGTCATTGTTGTGGGAGAGCAGGTTGGTGACTAGTACACCAACGGGAGGGACAACTCCACTAGAACAGACAGGAGTTCTAGTTGGTCCATGTAGACTTCTCTAGAGGTGATGCGACCTTTTCCCATCTCTAAGGAGGATGACATCAACCAACAGTATGTGATGAGAGGATTTGCTACATATGACGATGTTTGAGTCTGATGTCTGTAGAGGAGACTTCAGATGAGTCCCAGTACACCTAGGAGATGCACATACATTATCCAAAATAGAGTGCACATCTACATCGATGAGAATTTTTGTTGGACTTGCTCCATAACCAGGTATATCTTCGTGAAATCATCCTTTCTATTATATAGTTGTTGACCAGATCCGTTGGTTAATGGGAAATATGTCAGTAAATTTTTGTTTCCACAGCCTATCTGATGTTGTATTTCCCTACAATGGTATCAGAGTCACGTCAATTAATTATATTTTGGGATAATCGATATGATTGGGTTCTGGTTTCATCAAGTTTGATTATTGCATGCGGTGTATGAATATGTAAATTAGTTGATGTGTATATTCGACTAATCACCACAAAATAACCCAAATGAATATATATATATATATTATATATTATATATGCAATTTACATGCATCGCCCTGAAAGAGAGTTTTGATGGTGGATGTGTATCATGGTTATGGCCAATAACCCCTATTATCTCTGCATAGTTGTGTGTTTGGTTAAACCTATTTATCTCAGTCTACGAATCGAGGGTCTCTCTTATCTTCCCAATGTAAAAGTATTATTCTCTTCTACCTTTGCTCCCCTTGAGTGTAACTCGAGGTTTCTCCATAATTATGTAAAAGTAGGATATATGAAGAAGAAAGACGCCAACTGAATGCACGGAGGAGCTGAGCCAACCGGCTAGAGAGGCCGAGACAACCATCTAGCAGGGTCGAGAGTCTGTATAGCATGGCCGAGACAACCTACTGGCGAGCCGACCAGGAGCCCAAGGGACCAGATGAGATGACCATTTGGAGGAGCCAAATGATCATCTATAGGATGGCCAACCGATCATTTGGAGGAGCCAGAAAACTAGATGGAGGTGACCAATCAACCGGCCAGGAGGAGAGCCGACTGGTTTAAAGGTTGAACCAGTCAACCCATATCGGAAGCACGGGTCTTCATCAACAACAGCTTTCTGCATGTGATGTGGACCTAGGTTGTGGTAATTCCTTGTGGCTCCAAGGAATTACATTAGGTTGGCCATAACCATCACTTTATGTTGAAGAGTTTCGGATATAGGACTCAATGAGAGAAAATATGTCAATGTTCCATGGCATTAGTCTCTCAAGAGCCTAGTATCCCAGTTCTTGTGAAGAATGGGAAAACATGAGTAAGATGTCATATGCATTCACAATTGGATCTATCATGTCTGCAATGTTATGCACTAATCCCATTGTCTTATATGTATTAGACATGGTGAGAGGATATCTGTTAGATCCTAGTGAAGGTTACTAGACTACCACAAAGAACATCCTTAAGTACTTGAGAAGGACTAAATGGATTAATCCTTAGTTATATTAATGAGGAAGAGTTGGGTGTAAACATTAAACCGATACAAGCTTCCAAAATGACAAATAAAATCAATTATCACAATCTAAATTTGTTTTTGACTATAAAATGAGAACTATAAGTTGGAAAAAATTTGAGTAAGAGCTAGTTGTCTAATTGTACAATTGAAGTTGAGTACCTTGTTGTTTTGAGAACAGTATAGGATATTGTATGGATCAAGAAGTTCATTTGGATGAACTTATGGGGGGTCCAACCATTGATGATACAATAGAAATACTATGACAATAATGGATCTACTAGATAGACAAGGAATCCCGAATAGCATACTACAACAATTCCATCTCATATGAGAAGTTGTATAGCGAGGAGATGACTTGCAATATACCGACTAGAAGCAAATGTTGCTAACTCACTACATAATCACATGTGCAACAAAAACATGATGGACATGTTAAGATCACTTGGAATAATATTTTTAAGTGATCGGATCTAAGTGTAAGTGGGAGTATGTTGGTATGTATCCCTAGAGAGCCAATCATACGATGATTGTAATGGGGCATTAGATACCTGATTTGATAATTATAAAGGTAACTTTGTCTATTATGTTTGTCTTGGTCATGAGATGATGACACATATCTTCAGGTTGAGGACCTAAACAATGAGATCATATGCATGATAAGAGTGCATACATTCTTGTTATGCCCCTAGTAGTATATTATTGTTTAAGCAAAACAGACAACATTAATACATATGACTAGAGTGTTTGTTGGTTGATGACAGAATATCATCATTCATGATATGTGATATCAAACTAAACACATAGGTACATGTTAGAGAACATTGTATCAGACAAACCTACCTTAAGAGTGATACATGGAGACCATAAAATGGTAGTCAGAATCAACTCTTATAGTGATAATGGTGATTTCGATTCTAAGACCTAAAGTCACTACACTCATTACATGTCGTTCAATGTATTTTGATACCATCCAACATGACCTTGAATAAGGTTTTTCATAAAGGTGATGCTCGGCTGCATTATGACACATGGGGATTGAGTGTGAGTGATGTAGATGGATTTGTTCCTCATATAGGAGATTGATATCCAGGCCTAATGATAAGCGAGATTGAGAAATGTATGGCCATACTCATGTGACTCAATATGTGATATGTGAGCTCACATGCATCTCGTACAGTATACTCTAGTTCAAGGAACATGAATTGAATGTTAAAGAGGATGACAATTCCATGCCTCGAGCAATTCGAATATCGGCGACAAAGGATGAACCAATTGTCTCATGTGTGAACCGAACGGTTCACTGGTTAACTGACCAGTTCGTAGTTAGCAGATTCCAAAAAATTCATGAATTTCATCTCTTCAACTTCTGCTCAGACTAGAAATCCTGACCCTAACCGTCCTATAAATAGAGGGGCAGTTGAGGCTTTCTAGAGATACAACCATACTCTATAAAAGTTGTTGTCCTCTCCAGTTTGGTAACTAGATAGCCTGAGAAAGTCCTACCCATAAAAGGGAGGGACAGCAAGGGAGAGACAACACATGAGAGCAAATCAACCCTTGCAAGTTGACGTTCAAAGGGGCAACTCCTTCTTGATGCCTCTTGTAGCACAACATGGAGTTCCCTAGTGGTATGAATGGATTACTTTAGAGGCGAGGATGCCTTTGCCACCCGCTAGGAGGACGCAATCAACCGTCGTCTGTGGTGACCAATGAGGAGGCCGCTATAGACGTTGTCTAGGTGCAACTTGGAGAAAGGAGCATGATGCAACAAGGGATAGTCGTTGGATTTGCTCTAGGGCCAGGTATATACCTTGCAACCTTTCCTTCCCAGTTCATAGTTATTGGCACGATCTACTGTCTAAGGGGAATATGGTAGTGATCTTTTTGTATCTGATACCTTATCTGATGCCATATTTTCCTACATTCGTATCCCAACAACAACATTGGCATCATAGATTCCTCCTTTGGTTATGAATTATAGACTATATGATATTGTAGCTTTGTTCCAGATCCATGTTACTTGGACCACTGAGAAATTTTTGAAGATACACATCATATACAGGTTGACAATTGTGTTGGATACACCGAGTGGATCTTGGATCAAGACAAAGTTTGAAGACCCCTGGGCTACATGCATCTTAGCTAATTTATTGACGATCAAACCTATAGAGATGAAGTGAGTAGGGGATACCTAAGAAGGGATGGGAGAAGCTGAGTATGAAATAAGTATTGGTATTATGAATTATAGACAATATGATATTGTAGCTTTGTGCCAGATCCATGTTACTTGGACCACTGAGAAATTTTTGAAGATACACATCATATACAGGTTGACAATTGTGTTGGATACACTGAGTGGATCTTGGATCAAGAAAAAGTTTGAAGACCCCTAGGCTACATGCATCTTAGCTAATTTATTGATGATCAAACCTATAGAGATGAAGTGAGTAGGAGATACCTAAGAAGGGATGGGAGAAGCTGAGTATGAAATAATGATTGGTATGAGAGACCACACATGTATTCGTCCAAATTCTTAGATTTTTATCATACGAGGATACATATACAAATATGAAGATTATAATATAGTGTTTGAGAGTGAAGGGATGCATGATAGCTTATATGAAAAAAGACATTATCCCATAGAGAGGTGGGAGATATAAGGGCCATAGATTTTGATGAGTATGACATCTAAAATGAGGTATAGTCCTAGTTTTGTCTCATGATACATAACAATGTTGTGCATGTTACCTAGCAAGTGAAGTTGGTAGTTGTTCCTTGCTTCATTTGTGATTGAGATTGATGGGTATGGTTATTGTCCTGGTTATTTATGTTTTTATTACATGTGAAGGTTAGGGAGGTTAGTTTTTTATGGATTGGAAATTTATGTTACATGCCCTAGATACTACGGCAAAAAAGGGACATGGATTTTTATGTTATGGGTGTGACCTTCAATCCTATAGATTGTTCGAGATTTTTATCTCTCTTTTTTGATACTATGTATACTATCTTTTTATAATGGAAAATGTTAAATGGTCATGCAAGCAATGATGATGGCTTTTTTGTATTTCTATTTTCTATTTTTCAACATGTGCCAATTTCTACTTTGCAAAATTGGTTGAAGATGCCTCATTCTCTAAGGTTACTACCAACTATGTATCTTGAGACTATCTCAGATAAAAACTCAACTTCATCACTAACTTTGGAGAAATTTTTGAAATATCTTGAGTTAGAGCATTATTGTTCATCTTGCTATAAAATAGAGATTATGGAGCACTAGAAACAACCAACAAGGACTTGATCAAAATACCATGAATAATGTGAACTCTCAAGTGTTACATCATGCTACATGCTACCATGGTAGAATAAATAGAGACATTTCCAATAAGGTGTGGTTGTGGATTTTCTAAAAAGGGGATTGGTATGATCTAGGACATCCAAAATCCATATGCCATAGTGTAATTCCACCCCAAGTGGAAATGGATCTTCATCATGCACAACAAGGATCTAGGAGGCATGCTTTTACTAACATGGGATAGAAGTCCACATGCAACCAATCAATAAGTGTTTCATAAAGCACTTCTACTACCATGTGAAATATCCCCTTATTTTTTTCTTTGCTCATTACTTGTATTTGCAACCCTATCTTTTCTTTTTCTGTGTATCTCTTTACCAATAAAAAAGTCACATATACAACACCCTTGTAAACAAATATGGTGATAGACACATAAAAAATCCAAAGATAAAAAGGATGATTTTGGGCATAAGGAAGACATATGATATGGTTGTGGACGATCATCACAAGACTCAAACACCTTCATAAAGAACTTTTTCTTTTAAAAACTAAATTTCCCTTTTTCATACCAATATCTAATGAAAGGTGAAGTTCCATGTAACATAACAACACTGACAATTGCCTAGTAAACACATCAATAAGGTGGTCTAAAAGAATGAACTTAACTTAAGTTCATCCCAATCATAAGGGTAGAAATCTTCTTCTAGTTTCTGGTCCCTCCTTATATAAGGGTACATTATGGAAATATAGTTATTGAATCTCTAGTCACACTAAACTCTCTAGAAAAATAGAGCATTGTTTAGAATTTAAGAAGACAATCCTAGTTGTCATTGGCAAGGAAAGTTTCATCAAAACTTTCCAATAACCTTCATTTTCTCACTCACCCTTCAACCCAAAGAATGTAAACAAGATCCATCTACCATCAATCAAGAGATAAAAAGTTTATCTACTCTTTGAAAATTCCATCAACAATTGAACAAGTCACCATATATGTTTCTTCCGTAAAATACATTCTCCAACTTGACACTTAAACCACATCATTGTTGGGGGGTCACTTCTCCATCCTCCATCGTAGGTAAGAAAAAAAGACCTTAATACACATTTGTAATAAATGTCTTGTTCCAGTAAAGGGCAAAAGGTGACACTGCATATCACCCTTCATTTTCATAATTTGAAGAATCCTAATAATATACTGAGACCCAAGTGTGATACTCTTCTACTAGACAATATAGGTAAAATCTCTCATTTGCAAAAGGGATGGCTTTGGGGACATCAAGAGAAGTTACTAAAAATACTTTTTTATTCTTTTCTAAATGACATGTCAAGATAGGATGTTGAAACCAAGATTTACATGTTGTAAAGGTTTGTTATCTATCTAGTTTTTGTTGTACCTTCTCTCTAGATAATTCTTAATATTCTTCCTTATCGGTAAGAATTTTTGGGGCTTTGTATAGATGCTATCAATAAGCTCATCAGGAAACAAAGGTATTCCATTTCTCCTTATTCTTTCCCCTTCCATTCCATCTACATCCTCATGTTATTGTCATTGATTGCACCTCATCCCAACTTTTACTCTTGATTTGTTTCATCTAATTAATCCACAAAACAAAATGAGATGATTCACATCTCAGTATAGATGCTCAAACATAACCTTTAATTCTTGATACTTATTTCCTTCATGCCACATAGATCTTCGTGTTCTATGAGTTTGATAGTCTCATAGATCTACTCAACCATTGGCTCTATAATGATACTAACTCTATAGATATCACATCCTTAACACATAAGATATATGCAAGCTATTTCTTTTCCTTTAATGAGCATCTCTCAATACAAACTTATAAATAATCCTCATACAAACATGTTTATAGGTGACCTATGTGTGATGCTCACCAACAAACAATTGTTTTCATATTTCTCCCATTAATATGGAGAAGCCATAATCCAAATGTTGGACCTACTTGGGTCCACATACAAGTTGGCAATAAGTTTCACAGTGTCTAGTTCTTGTGGCATCCACATGAGTATCTTGTATCAGTATGGGAATGGGAACAACTCTTGCATTTGATCATCCCATTTGATACTTATATTCTCCATATGGCTCACAAAGGCAATAATGGAATGCACACGATTATGTTCAATGAAGAAGGTCATCACCAACTCTTGGCATGACCAATTATAAGGTTTTTATCATCCCCTCTACAACAACATTTGGTAAGTGTTCTAACAACCTCAATTCAAGTATAAGTTTTCAAGTTACTTCTTTTATGCAACAACATATAAAGTGGAAAAATTAGTCATAACTTTTCTTTATCATTAACGTTTAATACCAAAAATTATATCATTTTAGCATAATTATCCAACCTGAATTCCATATCTATGATCGAGAGCACACTAGCATTGTCATTAGGGTATCTAGCATCACTTTCATCAGATGATAAACATATGGATCATGCCACAAAAACCAAAGATGATAATGTAAAAGTGTTGAAGGAAACTAGAGAAGATGCACTAGATACCAAAACTAGAAGTTCAAATAATGGCAAGATCATCACAAATGAGGTGTCCTACAACTCAAATACTTAATGTATATCTAGATATTACCCCTAAACATAAGATTCACACATGTTCAAAGTTTGATTGTTCCATCTACACTATATCTTTCAAACCATTATACCACAAGCAATGGAACATAGTGGTATACAAACAAGTTTTTCATATAAGGTGTAGGAAAGAATGGCACATGCACTCTTCCTTTGAAAACCAAAGGAATTTTTCAAATTCTTGGGCTAAGACATTCTATAAAGGTCCATCTATTTGATAATAAGAAAATGAGGTGACCACTTTTATATGACCCACGTCATATAATATTTGAAAATGTACCACATACTCAATTTAGTAGATTTTATAAAAAAAAGTAGGCAGGTTATAAAACCCAAAAACTTTGTGCTACATAATATATTTCAAAATAAACATGCAATTCAATTTTATATACTTGACTTGGAGGAGGAGGATACAAGAGATATTTGACTAGATCTGAGGGAGGTTATATTTGGTACTAACTAAAATACCATCATGGCATCTCCAATCTCATTAATAACCCATCTCCCAGTCTTTCATTTATTCTTGGCATGTAGGCTATACGATGGTATATGGATACTCACAACTTGCCTTCAGACTTCCCAAAATTGATGTTAATGTAACGAACCATTTTTATATTAACCATCTAATTAGGGTTTACTTAGATGATTGCATGTTTAACTAGATTGATCATTGTTTAGAGCTTGATTAATGATGGTAGTGTAATTTTTATACTTTAAACCTAATCAGAAACTGTAAATATACTTTTAATTCAAATAATTAGGGTTTGAGAATTTAAAACTCTAATATGCCAAAATTAGGATCTTGGTAGCATATGAATATAGAATTTTATAAATATAGTGGTCATAATTTTTAGTATTTATTTACAACTTTATTACTTGAAATTTGGATATGATTAGGAGAATTAAGATATGTGTTCTTTAAATATTTTAGACTTTTGGAATGTTTTATGACCTATTTGTCTGTCGAGTTACCCCAGGACAAACTCAGCCGACCATGTGTTCAGACTGAAATATAGCAGTCTAATATTTGAATTTTATCTTTTTATTGGTACGCAATTGGTCTTATTTTTTTACTGTAGTTTGGAACCTCCATCTTAGATATACGATTAAATTTTCATACTTTTTAGATGATGTTAGACTGATCCAGAGAGGGGGTGTTGGTCAAGTTTCTCCAGGATGAACTCAGTTGACCATGTTTTCTGGATGGAATATAGTAGTCTAGTATTTGATTTTTATTTATTTATAGTAACTCTAAATGATCTTAAAACTTTAATGAAGCTCTAACATTATGTATAGCACAACATGGTAAATTTTCATAACTTTTGGAGGATGTTTGACCTATTAAGTAAATGATCTTTAATAACATTTGCTTATGATAGAAAAATATGATGAAATAAAAGAAAGTGTAAAGTTGGGTCGATTTGCAATTGACCCAAGCAACTTAATTGATCTATATGAGCAACCTAGAACCCAATTATCTCATATAATTTTTAATTTAATCTTGATAAACTAAATCCTAGTGAGAGATGGAGAGTTAGGGTTTGAGAGGAGAAGGTGATGGAATTGATGATCTATCATCTAAGAAATGATGAAATCAAGTAAGTTTACCTTTTATGCATAGTCTTTCCTAGTGAATTTTCTCTCACATGTCAAGATTTTGTCCCTCTTATTTTATTCAAAATGATATCAAATCTCCCTCTTTTTTTGCTCTCTCTCCTATTCTCCATTATAGGGTTTCTGAGTTGAGAGGACAAAGAAATGGATTCAGTTGCTAGAGTTTGATTGGATTTCTAGAGATTCAGAATTTGACCTGTGTTTTAAGGTGCTTGTCATCTTAGATGATTGTTTCTCTCCCTATTAAGCTCTATAATAATTTTGAAATCTTAATTACATCTGGCTAAAATTATTAAGATAATTATTAGTACGTGTATGCAATTGTATAATCATTTGGGATGATTTTAGGGAAATAAAGGCTATTTATTTAGATCCTTTCTTATTAATTTGTGTTTTCCTAGTTCTTGATATATTGATTCAATATATGTGGAGTTTCTTATGAATAGATAACTCTATCGATTTATACTAATTTTGCTTAAAATTTAGTCAATAGATGATATGCTTGAAAATTTTGTAGACATGAATGTAGTCATATTTGAACTCAATAATCATGAGTTTCTCAACTAAAATTTCAAATGCTTACTTGAATTGAATATATTATGTACATGAGGATGAGAATATAATGGTTTGATACGGAGAAAATCCATGTATGGGGTTAATGTTTAGGGATGGACTCAAATGAATTAATAAATCATTGTATGCTTGTAAACGATTGGTTGATTGTGTGGTACCACTAGTACATTTATGACCTCTAACGTGACTATTGCTAATATTGGTTCCACAGAGAAACGAACACCATAGACTAAACAACATTAGTTACATAGCACAATTGTCACCAGTGATCCAGTCTTATCGATTTAGAAAAGACACGGTACTACTTTTCTATAACGTCAGTTGTATATTAGTGAAATTGACGTCTTAGATAACCCGCAAAATACAAAATTTTAGGGAAAAAATTGCCTCCAAAAATTGTAATACTAGGGTCAGTTAGTTAAGAACCGAAAACATATTCGTACAAAATATATTTTGCCTCCAAAATACTTATGTTGTCAATTTTTCAACAGGTAAACCGACGTTGGAAGTCTTATAAATTGCAAA
The DNA here is from genome assembly GCA_963693085.1 of Alisma plantago-aquatica. Classification (NCBI taxonomy): domain Eukaryota; kingdom Viridiplantae; phylum Streptophyta; class Magnoliopsida; order Alismatales; family Alismataceae; genus Alisma; species Alisma plantago-aquatica. The sequence goes on along the minus strand of OY856409.1, from coordinate 518,983,704 downwards.
AAAAATGCCCAAAAAATTTCAGTTTGAAGTCAAGAAACTGACAACAAAGGATTCACACCACATCCCCATGAAAAACTTTTTCCCCCGAATTGCTTCTTAGTCGTCAGTTTTTGCTCCACAACTGACGACTCGGTCATACTAAAGCTGACCTTTTTTTATTCGGATAAGGTTCTTTGTCATCAGTTTTATTGAGTAAGTCAATGACAAAGTGTGGACTTAGTTGTAAGCTTTCTATTTAATCCGACGACTAAGTTCACTTATTAGCACCTATAAAAAATTTCTTGCCCACCATTCTTTGTTTCATTGTGAATCTTTTCTCCTCCAGCTCTAGCGACGACACCTAGCTGCCGCTTCCAGCTATCGCCGCAGCCTGCTCTAAGTCCTCCAGCCACTACCACTACCGCAACCACCTCCAGTCTCACTGCCACTGCGACCAACTCCACCTCCAACCACAATAAACTCCAACTCCAGTCCTACAACCAACTCCACCTCCACCATGCTCCAGCAGCAACCAGCTCCACCTCCAGTCATCGCCACTACAACCAACTCCACCCATGTTATGAATTGTTAATTAGGAGTAAATCTTGCTTGAAACCTTAATGGTCCACTTTGCTAATGAATTGCTTAATGAATTATGTAAACCCTTAACTTCCTAACATTTTCCATCCTAGATTTTTTACTTACCTATTAGTACAAATTGAATAGTTAATGGTGAATCATTCTTGTTAGGGTTTTTATTCTTGTTTTTAGTTACTCAAGTTGGTTTCTTAGTCAATTTGTTGGCTTAGTCCTGGTTGGCTTCATTGGTTAATTCAATAGTTTAAATTGCTAGCATTAAATTAGATCCAAATTTTATCTTCTCCAGTTAGATCTAAAACCATGTTTAAACCATTCAAACCCGAATTTTTGCACTAAAAAGTCAAGCAGTGACAGTAACTAGTGAGTCTCCTTTCTTCATGTGGATTTGGAAACATTGTCAATTGGCCTAGAAAATCATTTGGGATGTACTCATTAGAAATAAATCTTCGATAGTCCCCAATTTGGGACTATTCTTGAACACTTAATCTCACTTAGGATGTAAATGTATATTGTGTATTTGGTTTTCAAGAAGTTTCATCATCACTTCACCGTTTGTTCTCTAAGTTCATATGTAGGTGGTTATTTGCCCATCTACATCATTGTACTTGGAGAACTACAGGGAAATGTTGCTAAAATTTTCTTAAAAATTGAATAAACATTATACACTTACTAGTGAGATTAGGCGTTCAAGAATGGGATAGGTTGTATACACATCCATTATTGAACCCTAAACCCTATTTTGTAAACCCATCTCTAAACCATAAATGATAAAACCTAATATGTAAATCCTAAACCTTAATACTTGTTTTCTCTTTGATAGTAGAATGGATAGATCATGGATGTCCATTCCAAATCATAGCACATGGAGTTTATTACTATTCTTGATCAATTTATAAGATTTATGAAGGAACAGATGAAACAACCAGGAGATAGGTTCTATTGTACATGCAGGAATTGCAGTAACAACTTGAAAGTCAACGCTATTGACGAAATAAAGTCATGTCATGTGCGATGGGATTGTACATGGCTATACTGAATGGTATTGTCATGGAGATATTCCTACTATGAGATTAGTAGAAGTCGATAACAATACTTGTATTGAAGAAGAAATTGTTGAGGATGATGTAGATGTGAATGACCCAATTATGACAGACATGGTTGATGTGATGCTAGATAGTTGTGGGGTAGAGCATGCTAATCTACCTTCCTTATTTAGAAACATTATGCATGTTGTTGAGAGACCGTTATACTTAGTTAGTATTAAGTTTATGAAGTTGAGCATTGTGTTGAGATTGTATACTCTGAAGGCTAACAATAGATGGAGCCATAAAAGCTTCACGTCATTGTTGTCTTTGTTGAAAGAAATTCATCATGAAGGAAACGAGCTTCCAAACACAACATACAAATTAAAGAAAATGTTGTGCCCAATGGGAATGAAGTCTAAGAAGATAAATGCATATCTGAATGACTGTGTGTTATTTCAAAAGGACTATGTTGATTTCAAAGATTGTTCAAAATGTGGTGCATCAAGGTATAGAATGAAGACTTCGGGGAAGTTTAAAACTGGCTCTCCTGCTAAGGTGATGTGGTATCTACCTATAATCAATGGTGTCAACACTTATTTGCCAATATCATAGATGCGGAGAATTTAAGGTGGCATGCAAAGGCAAAGAACAATAATGTGTGGATCCTATGACATGCATCTGATTCTCCACAGTGGGATAAGATTGATTTATTACACCCTGAATTTGTGAAGAAGTCAAGAATCTAAGACTTGATCTTTGTACTAATGGGATGAATCCATATGACACATTGAGCAGTCAACATATCACTTGGTATATTATGATCGTTATATACAATCTTCCTCCCTAGTTGTGTATGAAAAATAAGTATGTCACATTGTCGTTGTTGATATCGGGCCCTAAATAATCTGGAAATGATATCAAAGTTTATCTTGAACCTCTTATTGATCACCTGAAGAAACTCTGGGGAGAAGGTCTGATGATCTATGATGCTTTAAGCAGAGAGACATTTCATTTCATGCTATGTTGTTCTGGACTATTATTGACTTTCCAGCATATGGGAATTCGTCTGGATACAACGTAAAAGGATCTAAAGTGTGCCATATATGTGATGAGAACACTGATTCAATATGACTAAAACATGGTAGAAAGACTGTATAGCTTGGTAATTGAAGGTTTCTTTCAAAATTCCATCCTTATCAAAGGTTGCACAAAGCGTTTAATGGATCAAATGAGGAACAAAGTGTCCCTAAACCTATATCAGGGGAGGTTGTTTATGGAAAAGTAAAAGACTTTGTCAATGCATTTGGTAAGAAATCATAATGTACTATTCCCACACAAAGTGACAAATCTTAATACAAAAAGTGGTCAATATTGTGGGATCTTCCTTATTGGAGTTCTCTGGCAATTAGGTATTGTTATGATGTCATGCATGTTGAGAAAAATGTTTGTGATAGAGTCAATGGTACTCTGTTGAATATACCAGGTAAGACTAAAGAGGCATCAAATCCAAAGTGGACCTATGTGAAATGGGCATAAAGAAAGAATTAACAAAATAAGTTAGTAGTGATTGAAAAAAATATTTACCTCATGTTTGTTACACATTGTCTAGAAGAAAACTTTTTGCAAGTGCTTTCTTAATGTTAAGGTACCACAGGGATACTCTTCCAATATCCATAGGTTGGTATCAATGAAGGATATAAAGATGATAGGTTTTGAATTTCATGATTGTCACACTCTAATGCAACAACTATGGCCCATGGAAATTTGTTCTATATTTTTGAATCATGTAAGGTTTGCAATCACCATGCTTTGTCTCTTCTTCAACACTCTATGCAACAAATTTATTGATCCTAAGAATCTCGATAAGTTGCAAAGAGAAGTGGATGTTACCCTGTGCCATCTTGAAATGTATTTTCCTCCTTCATTCTTTAATATCATGGTACATCTTGTTGTCCATTTGACTATGGAAGTGAAAATGTTGGGACCAATTTTCTTACATTGAATGTATCCTTTTGAATGGCACATGAGTGTTTTTAAAGGTGATGTTTGAAACCATTATCGGCTTGAAGGGATTATTATTTAGGGTTATATGGATAAAAAGGTTATTGACTTTTTCAATGACTTTCTGAGTTGTAATGAAGCTCCTATAAACAACAATAATATTGATGACTATTTCAGCGAAGGGACTTTAGGAGCACGGGTGGAAGTATTCAGTCATGAGCTGTGAGAACAAGCACACTTTTATATTTTATACAACATTGATGAAGTTAGTATTTATATCATTGAACATACCAATTTCATTAAGACAAAATATCCTCAAGCCAATTCAATGTGGATTGCTAGAGAGCATAACAAGACATTTATTAGGTGGTTTGAAGATAAAGTCTTACATCAACTATCTCAATTACCAAAAAATATTGTTGAAAATATCAAATGTCTCACCTTTAAATAAAAAATGAATGTTATGTCTTGTGAAGGTTTGACATAAATGGATTTTCATATTACATAAAACGTCAAGATGACAAGAGTATCATCCAAAATAGTGGGGTCACCCTTCAAGCGTCTTCATTGTATTTTTCTAATGCGAAGGATAAGAGTGCACGTGAAGCTAAAATGTCATATTATGGTGTAATTGATAACATATGGGAGTTTGACTACATACATTTCAGAGTTCATATCTTTAGGTGTAATTAGGTTGATAACACCAAAGGAGCTGTAGTGGATGAATTAGGTTTCACATTAGTGAATTTTAAGATTGACAAGGAGGGTGAACAGTTCATAATGGCATAATAGGTGAAGTAAGTATTTTATATCGATAATCCTACAAATGAAAAATAGTCGGTTGCTCTTCGTGAAGGTAGTTCATTGTAGATGTTATAGATGAAGAAGAGTACTATGACGAGTATGATGACTCTAGTCCATTCTCAGTTGGCTTGCCAACACCAAATAGTGAAGCTAACATAACTTATATATGCATGAAGATCACACAGAGGGAATGTTAATTGATACAAGATCCCAATATTATAGGCATACCTTTTTTTAAATGTTAGATGTGCATTTTAGATTCTTTATCACTTGTATTTCATTGTTTCACTATTTTTTATATGACATTTTTTTCAGATGGTGTATGACCATGAATATGATGACCATGATGATAATTACTGTGAGGACGAGCAGCATGACAATGTTCATCATGAGCATGACACTAGTGTAAGTTGTATTGTTTTATTACAAAGATGTGTATCTTATAATTTCTATCTTTTTGTCTTATTTTATCACATTTATAAGTTATATCTTTTTATGACTTATATGTGTTTTTTTGTCAATTTTAGCATGATGAGGGTCTTGTTGAGCTTGATGAGCAGCATAGTCAATGTGCAAAAATAAGAGGCATCACCATGATGAACAACTTAGTAGAGCAAAGGGGTAACAGACCAAAGTTGGTCGTTGAGTTTGATTATGCAGGAAATCTTGTTGGGAAGAACCATAGTTCTTTTGTGTCATATTTAGGGGTTCTTACTCATAGAAAATTAGATGTAATAATAGAATCTTGGAATAAAATTTATCAAGGCAAGAAAGAATTAATATGGAAGGAACTATGTGTGAGACATTATCATTTACAAATATGTATTTAAAGCTATTTATAATCCTATTTTTTATAATATCCATTAAGTATATGAACTTTTTCATAGCATATTTGACATAGATGAAAAAGTGCATCATAAAAAGCTGTTGCAATAGTGTGGGAGGGTACTAAGGAATTATAGGACAAGTCTGACAAGAAAATGCATACGGAACACTGAGAATCGGCCACTGAGCAATGGAACTATCTTGACCCAAAGGTGTGGTAGGCATTTATTGCTAAGAGAAAAACTGATGAATTTGAGGTATTAATTCTTGCTCCTTATTTAAAATTCACTCTTATGAATTCATTTATTACATATTTAACACATGTTTTTGACTAACCAGACTTTAAGCGATGCTCAAAGAGAAAGGCGTGCAAAGAATGTGCAAAACACATAATGAGTTCATGTGCCTACACAAAGCTTCGCCAACAGAGACTACAGGAGGCTTCTTCTTAGCAGCCTACTCTTCGAACTACTGAGTCATCTACTACTCATGCATCTCTACTTTGCCACGAGGAGTGGATAGTTGGGAGGCAAACCAAATCTTGAGAAATATCGAACCCTGCACCACTGAGGTGACTGCAAAAATGGTAAAAATCAACTCTCAAAGTAATTACTATTGATGATTCTCATGTTTTACATACTTACCAATTATTATCGATGATGATTAGTGGGAGCTCTATGAGAAAAGGAAACAAGGAAAGTTCATCCTTGAGGGCACAATGTATGAACTGATAGTTGCTCTAGGTAACCCAAAGCATCTTGGGCGTGTTAGGGTTGGTGTTGGTATAAGAGCCTTCTTTGGGTCATCAGAGCATAAGCGCATATCTGTCCAAAAAGGAGGATTCTCAGAAGAGAAGGTACAAGAGATGATTGCAAAGGGAATAGAGGAAACAATGAGATAGTATCATTCTTCTCATTCAGCTCCTCAAACAGTAATTGTGGTGCCTCACTCTTCATATGAGGTGGACCCCCCTACGATAGAGGTGGTTGGGAGTAATCTTGTGGACCTGCCACTGAGCATGTTGCTATAAGGATTTTTATGAGATAGTAGTCTTTCAGAAGGATTTTTATAATGTGTTTGAGTTTTGGTATATATATAACACTCTATGAAAAATTGTAAGGGTTGATACCATTCCGTCTTTTATTACAAAGATATGGTATTGCACTGGGTGCGACTTACCCACACCTTATAGGTGATATGATTCATGGTGCTTAGTTGCCCACCGATGCGGTTCATGTGATGTCGAGACTTGTTTACGACGCTTGGAAGCAGACCGCATTGCCATATGACCACCCCGAACATGAGATGGTAGGTGATGCAGAAGGCAGCGTGATTGTGTGCCCTAAAGCGAGAGTTGTCTATACTGATGTATGCAAAATTTACATTTTGTTTGTATCTATATATACATGACAGTTGATATGAGAATAGTATATATATGAAGGATGTAGCATACAAGAAACCCCCTATAGATCGTCCTCCACCTCCTCCTCAAGATATTCGATTACATGGTTGGCTTGCAAAGGACCTATTTGACTCGCTAGGTCCTAATTGTAGGGGTTGGTTGTATGGGTAGGCAACTTTGAATAAGGATCTCCTATGATGGTCCATATTAAGGAGGACGTTGTAGGTCAATCTCATGATACTAGTATATTTTTGTAATATGTTGTGGAGATGTTTACTTACGCTTGGTTGAATACATTTGTGATAGAACTTTGTATATGGTGAGATCTTATATTGCTAAATATCTCATTTTATATATGTTAATATGTTTTCTTATATATTAATGCATACATGATATATATTTTGTACATACTTACAAGGGTGTGTACAGAGTTCACACTACCCCATGTGGCATTTCTAGTTCCATCATTGATTATCTGTGTAAACAAAGACCCTACATTTGTTACTAAATACTGCTTTATCACATTTAAATATTTTGATAAAGCAAAAAAGAGAGTGATTATAGCTCCCTTCAATATTGAGTAAGTTTCAGTTACTTTGCTTATACTTTTGACTAAACAATTACATTTCATTGTGGATTTTGAATTTTCTTTTGTTTGTCTTCCTTTCACTCAATAATAATTATTGGGTGTTGTTGGTAATTATCCCCACGACACTAATTGTATATTATCTAGATCCTAAGGGTAACAAACTATATAGTGGTGTACACGAAATAAAAAAAGGCATTACTCATGTGAGTAATTTTTTATAATTATATATGTTAACATATATTATTACGTGACTATTTACTAATGAAACTCAATGTGTTACATTAACATATAGGACTTTAAAAGAATTCAAATAGGTTGGAGGAAAGGTGGACAAAGAAAAGAAGACAGAATGTTGATGTAGTTTTTTAAATCAAATGCATATTTATGTCAACTATGCTTACTTATAATAATTAGTATTTTGTATGTTGGTAAATATATAGTGACATGTACAAGACAATGGTTGGACATGTGAATACTACATGATGCGATATATGGACATGATTGTCATATATGGGGCACTAGGCATCAACTGCATACACAATGTAATCTATATATATAGTCTTGACCATCATAAGTAAATAGTCTCATTTGATAATATGAAAATGTCAAGCTCTTTAATTATGTCATTCTCTTTTCAACTATTTGACACAAAATAGTGATATATGACAGAACAACTAGATGAGATATGAGAACAATGGGAACAATCCTTTGCTAAGGAAGTGAATTTTGAATTTGATTGGGATAAAGAATGAGTTTTCTAAACTTTGATGTCATTATTTCTAAATACATGTGGTACTTATGACTTCTTACAACTTAAATTTGATGTGAGTAGATTATTGGTGCATATGTGAATGATGAATATATACATGTGTGTGAATGTGAAAATGAATATATACAATAAGAATCGTGTTTCTACATGTCATGAGAATGGAATTGGTGCATATGTGAATGATGTATCATGTGTGTGAATGAATGTGAAGATGAATGAATAGATATTTGTACATGTGATGAGAATAGAATTGGATAATGGATCTTATATATGGGTGGATTGTGTTTGTTATTGTAGATTTTATAGGTTTTTGGCATGTTGTTAAGTTGAACACAAGGTGGAACCTATAGTTCTACTGAACTGTAGGTTTTGCATCATGTTGAACAGTCAAAAAACATGTATGTAGACCTGTTATTAAAAAAAAACGGTTGTCTTGTTGGTTGTAATGAAAAAACTGACACTATATCACTTAATCGTCGGTTTTGATAAAGAAATCGATGATATAAGATATCCAAAATGGTTGTGTTGGGCAGCACGGTTGTGCTACCTATTGTTGTTTGTGTCATTCGTGTTGCATGTTGTAACTGATGACTAAGTAATAAAATGTTTGTGTTGGATAGCACGGTCGTGATACCAGGTGTCCAGTACTGTCATGCTACTAGGTGCATTTCAGCATTAGTTTATGATAGAAACCAATGACACATAGACCTTTACCAGTTACAAATGTGACTTGGTATGGTTGTACGACATCGGTTGTTGTATCTAAACTGACGACATAGATGTTTAACTATGTCGATTTCTTTTGTCATAGTAATCGAAGCTACACGTCCCCAAATAATTGACATCATAGATGCTTGACTGTAGTGTCTCCCACTTAGATGTCCTTAAAACACTGACGTTATAAGGTCATTTTAACCGAAACTAGAGGTAGTTTTTGTACTAGTGTATGGAATCTAGGGTTTTTGTGTGTCTTGAATAGACTCAATGAACCTATGTACAACTTGATGAGATTAATCAATAATATGATTCTATGATGCGTTGAACTGAGATGACTTATTGAAAACCCTAGAAGTTTTGTATTAACATGAGTACGAGTGATAAATCTAAAACATCTATATAATGTTGTATATGTGATGAAATGTTGAAGTGTAGGTATTAATACTTCAATTGAAGATGGTGAGTCTACTAATATGATGTAAGCCTAATGCACCTATTTTAGTATGATTTATGAAATAATGAGTAAGCCCCTGCATGAATTATAGGGAAATATGGCATCAGATAAGGCAGTGAAAACAAAAAAATTACTACCATATTCCCCTTAAACAATAGATCGTGTCAACAACGATGAACTAGGAATGAGGGTCGCAAGTTTTATATCTGGTCCTAGAGTAATTCCAGTGACTACCCTATGATGCGGCATGCTCCTTTGTTCAAGTTGCACCTAGACAATGTCGGCAACAACCTCCTGGTTGATCACCATGGACGATGGTTGAGTGCATCCTCCTAGCAGGTGGCAAAGGCCTCCTCGCCTCTGTAGTATATATAGACCATCGGGAACTCCTGCTGCACTACCAAAACCAACAGGAAGGAGTTGTCCCTTCAACGTCAAGCTGCTAGGGTTAATTCACTCTCCCGTGTTGTCTCTGTCTTGTTGTCCCTCCCTTTTACAAGTAGGATTTTCACAGGCTCTCTAGTTACTACAACTAGAGAGGACAAATCTTGTTAGAGAGAATTGTTGTGTCTTTAGAAAGCCTCGAATACCCCTCTATTTATAGGAGGGTCAGGATCAAGAGTTCTAGTCTGAGCGGGAGTCAAAGAGCTAGAATTTCATGGATTTTCCATAACATGTGAACCATGAACCTGTCGGTTCACCAGAGAACTAGTCGGTTCACACATGAGATGATCAGTTTAACACTTGAACTGGTCATTTCATTATGCTTTCTATTCATAAGGGTATTGGCATTTGATATTGATTAATGTACAACATGACGTCAACAATCCTTTATCCAATCAAATTGATCATTGAACTGGGTGGTTCACATGTTGAACCGGTCATTTCAGACCTTGAACTATTCGGTTCACTAAGTGAATCGGACGGTTCATGCCCCAACTCAAGCAATGTCCAACCAATGCAGTTTAAATTGACTTGACACTTGAATAAATTGGTTCAACACTTGAACTGGTCAGTTTAGAGTCATGTCAGTCAATTCTCAACCATTATTGTTCAAATTGAATACCTAACACTTTAGTAGTCAAGTTAAACATCAATTGTGAATAAACTCTTATTCCAAATGCATCCTGTGTGTGTGACCGTATAGGTCCCAAATTATGTTGGCAGTGAATGGCCATAACTTATTTACGACATCACAAGAATGAGTGGTATCTAACAACACATCATTGCTACTCAAGTAAATAGAAAGTTGGAGAACAACTTCAACCTACAATCTGTGATCAATGTTAGCATGATCATATAGTTCCTTTGTCTCTGATATTCGTATTGAACTTGAGGCGTGGAATCGTCATCCTCTTTAATGTTCAATCCATGTTCCTTGAAGTAGAGCAGACTATATGAGATGCATGTGAGTTCACATATCACATATTAAGTTACATGAGTATGGACATACATTTATCAGTCTTGCTTATCAAGTGTCCTGGATATCAATCTCCTATAGGATGGACAAATCCCATCTAGATCACTCACACTCAATCCCCATGTGTTAGAATGCATCTAAACATCACCTTTATGGCAACCCTTATTCAAGGTCACATTGGATGATGTCAAAATACATTGAACGACATGTAATGAGTGTAGTCACTTTAGGTCTAAGAACTGCAATCACCACTATCACCATGAAAGCTGATTCTGACTACCATTCCATGATCTCCATGTATCACTATCAAGGTGGGTCAGTCAGATACATTGTTCTCTAACATGTACCTATGTGTTTGGTTTGATATCAAATATCATGATTGATGAGATCCTATTATCAACTGACACAGATTCTATTCTTATGTATTATTGTTGTCTATTTTTCTTCCACAATAATATCCGACTAGGGACATAACAAAAATGTATGTACTTTTATCATACATATGATCTCATTGTTCAGATACTCAACCTAAAAACATATGTCATTAAGCAACATCATTCTTTAGGCATCTACTATGTTAGTTTCATCATCTCATGATTGAGACAAACATAATAGATAGATTTACCTTTATCATTATCAAATCATGTATCTAATGCCCCATTAAAACAATTGTGTGATTGTCTCTCTGGGCATATATACCAACATGAATGTGGGTCCTTTTATATAAAATACATAACATTGAATGGGAAGTATGATTAGAGATTATTATGTAACAAGATGTAATCTAATCCATTCTTTTAAGCTGAAGTGAGTAGTATTATAAGAGACATAATGATGTTTGTAAATTACAAGAATTATTGTAAGACCACTGACCTAGCTTATTGCTTGATCTTACTTGCTTTTGCTTAATAAGATGCTTAGAGCTTAATATAATCATGTGGTGAGCTTTAATAACATGTGACAAGCTTATATTTTTAGTTTGGTCTAGTTCGCATGATGTTTGAGCTAGTTATGCTATATGTGTGCTTGTTTTGGACCGAAATGCAATTTATCCATGTTGAGGGTTTATCTTGAAAATTTTCACATGTTGGATGTGCCTCCTATGTTTTGGAATCATGAGAGAGATAATTATGCTTAAGGGAGCCTTGTTTCACCTTAGGTGTTGAGAAGATAAGTGGTGACATCTTGTGTGTTGATGTTTCTAAGGTTTTGTTTGGATGCCCTAGTTTGATGTTGACCATGTGTTAACCATTTGAGTTCTTAGTTTTTCTTGACCTCCCTTGTATTTCATTGAATCTAACCTCTATGATCAATGATGTTATTGGTGTACCTTGAGTCCCTTTCAATTGAAGATGCTTGGATTTCTCTCTTGGGTCGATGAGGGACTTAGGGTGTGTATGTGTTTTGGTCTTCAACTGATGAGCCTTATAGGCCATGATTCCCTTTGACTGATGGTTCTCTAGGACCAAGTGAGGTCTCTGAACCACCTTGGTTTTCACGACCCTTCTTTTATGGATGGTTTTAGTAGTCACATGGTTGTTCTTTGATGGACAAGTGGCATGTTTAGTTGGACACCTAATCTCTTCCATCTCTCTCCTACCCTTGAGTATATATGCCTCCCTCTTTGCATGCATATGAACCTTTTACATCCTTCCTTCCTCTCTTCTTTCTTGAAGATCAGCCCTTGGGTGCTTGGTGGTGAAGAGGATCTTGACCTTGGAGCTTTGGTGGTCGATCATCTTACATGTGGTGATCTAGGGTTGGAGCACCTCTTTTTTGTTGATCTTTTGGTGATCCTTGTGCTTGATAAGTGACCCAACCTTCTTGATCTCATTTTTCTTGAACCCCACCATTTTTTCTTCTCTTAGCAGAACCAATGGTTCTCCATGGTGGTTTTCTTGAGGAACTCCTCTTCAATAGAGGTCGAATCTATGGTTTTCCATAGTTGTACCTATGTGAGATGGAGATTCCCTCCTTCTTCCTTTCTTTTTCGTCTTAGAGATTTTATCCTCTTATCTTGAGCTTTCCTTTGACATTGGTTTCTCTTTTGTCTTGAGGTTATCTTTCTTGCCATGGGGTTGATCCAAGTTGTGGTTGCTTCTCTCTCTTGGAGCTTTGTGGCTTGGGAGTTGGTCTTCACCTCAAGGCGGGTTATATAACTCTCTCCTCTACTATTATTGCACTTTTATCTTGCTTGAATGCTATTGTTTGATCTCTAAAATGTGATCATTAGATGTTATCTTTATGTAGGATTTAATATCATGAAGTATTTTTATATAGATTGCTTTTTCTTCAAACCCTAATTCTTGTACCTAAATCTAAGTGATGGTGGAGTTGTTGTTTCTTACATGCATCTTGATTGTTGGTTTTTATACCATGTTTTGGTTTGGACTTTACATGAAGATGGATATTTTGGTTCTTCATTATAGGTGTTTGACATATGGCTTCCTGTCTCTTATCATGGTTTGGTTTTCCTATGTTGGTCATTGGATTTCTAGGGTTTTGAATGATGCTTTCTATCATGAACCCATCTTCATGCCCAGTTTCACTTTCATGGTGTAGATCACCTTGTTGGTCTTGGTTTTGAGGTGTTCTCTCTCTCTTAGTGGTTCTATGTAGCATCTCATTTGGTCGATGAAGGGTGGATGTACTTGGGTCATTGTGTGGTCTCCTTTGAGTGGTTGAAGGCTTGGTGGTAGTTCTTGGTCGATGAGAATGCTTTCAATCGCTGACTTGGATGTTGTTTTGATCGCGACCTTATTGCTATTTTGGTATCTTATATGGGTGTTTTGCTCTACGAATGATGACCCTTAACCATGTTGGTTGGTCACTAATCTTCCCTCATGAATGGTCACTAAGATGGCCATACTCAATGTTTAGTTGGGTGCATGATCATCAGTGACCGATGATCATATAATAACCTAGTTTTTAGTGGACATGCACTTTTGTTTTCAGTGGTCAACCCTAATGTTCAACGGTCAACTATGTGCATGACCTTCAACTACCAACCACCTAAGTTTTCAGTAGTCATCTGGTGTGGATCAGTGGTTAATATGAAGTTGACTATTACAATAATAATGTTAACCCTATATGTTCCATTAATGTGGGAAGTAATGATATACAAGGTTGATGTAATATGTTGTTTGGAAACCCTAATATGTTACATTGTTGAAGCCTAATCCTAATATTGAACACATGGTGATAGTGCTTTCTTGCTTGAATGATTAGTATGTAATGAATTATCCTCTCTCCTACTTGTACAACCCTAATGTTGCAGGTTAAATTAACATTATAGCTTGTGGTTGTTATGGTATCTCTAATATGACATAGGGTGATAATTATGATCCTTTATGAGGTATGTTGAGATAATGATGATGTGCAAGAACTATGTGATTAGGTCTTGTGACCTGGCAGAGGCTTTGTGCCTAATTGGAGGGGATAACCTCTAGTGATGTGATGAGGGATGATTATCCCAGGATGATGTGATAATTATGATGAACTTCAATGGCAATAGTCTTATGTGATGATGTGACAAGTTTATACCTCATACATTTTATATCTTCTAGACTTGCAATCTACCCCCATATTTTTAGAAATTGTTTAGTGTTTATATATTTTAACTTGATTGATGCTTAAAAGATATCCAATTGGCAATAATTAATGAAGTGAAGCCCTAAATGTGTAGTTTCCATGTGCCATAAATCCATTCTAGTATCAATATTTGTTGGATGGTGAAACAAGTAATTCCTAAGGGAAGCTCAAAGCATATATTATTGAATATGCGGGGGCACAAGTTGAGGATATATCCTTGTGTCCACAATTATAGGTTGTGGAGGATGACTGCGGTCATGCCTCAGATATTCTGATATGTGAAAGGTAGCAGTTAATTGTAGGGTGCCTTATATAGAATGGGCATGCGTGACCTGTTCTCTAGTTTTGTGACCTATACCAAGGCGGGTTAGTTGTTTTCAACTTGACTATATGTCATTATTGACAGTTGTTTTTATGTCTCTGTGTTATCTCTCATACTGACTGGGAGTTGTGGGTGAGATCATGGAGTCCAACTCTTCCATAGATCTTGTATGGTGCTAATTTTGACTTATCAATGGTCAGTTGGATTTGGGTGGTATGAATTAAATCCTCAAGGCATAATAAAAGATGTAATATAGTTGTGTAGTATAATTACTTAAGGTTAAAAATGATTCACATTGGATGACCCTATGCCTTGTTTCTTATACTAGTTAGTTGTTATCTTTTTATAAATGTTCTTCATATTCCTTTTAAAGGTAAAAGATGTTCTACTGATTAGTTTAGTTACTTAAACTACCTAAGCTATGTTATCAATTCTACTTATATCATTTAGCTGAATCTGTTGAAAATGTTTAATTTGTTATGTTATCCTTGATGTGTTAATAATAATTGTTGGCGTTGAGTTATATATCTCATTGGGACATTAATCTCACCCCTTGGGTTTCCACATCTTTTAGGTGGTTGTGCACGATGTGGTAGAGATCTTGTTGTTGAGGAAGAGCAACAAGGAGAGCAGTAGTTGTTGAAGGTTGGATATGCCACTAGTGTTTTGTAGTAGAGTCATATGTGTCATCCATGTACTCTCAGGACCTTGGGGGTGTTTTGTAGATGATGTACATCGATATGAGGTTTTTGGCAGTACGCCATGGTTTTACATGTATAGCTTGTATATATAAATATGTTATCCTTTATAACAGGTTTGTGGCAAGACAACCATGGTGTAGTGATATATATACCTTTGTGACATGATATGTAATATAGGTGGCACATATTGAGGATCATGATGAAATGTTTTTCCGTTTGAGGATGTTATAAGCAATTAGTTTTAATTTACCATGTTTTCTGGCAATCTGGATGTTTAGAGTTAATTTTGTGCTTTGTTTGAGTAATCTTGTTTTGGTGTGATCGGTTTGTCACACTTGGTTGACATCAGAGCTTTAGGTTCATTGAGTCTACAGGGACATAGGACCAGGGTTTGTGTCTATTTTTGTGTCGTCCATCATATCTGATCGTAACTTCTGCTTATGCAAAAGAAGAAGAACAAGAAGAGAAAAGATAGGTTTGGTGAACATGAAGAATATGTTAAGAGAAGTGTTGTTGCACCAGGGGGTGGTGCGAGGAGGTAGGAAAGAGTTTACAAAATGCCTAAAGTGCCTCAGATGACCCAACAATTGTATCCAACCCCGTCTTTTAGTCCATGTTTGGATAGTTTATGGCTACGATGATGCATATAGTGGATACAATGCCCATACCCCAAGCAAAGGAAGCTATTCCCAATGTGGAATATGGGGTTCTGGGAAGACCTTTGAGAGGCTATGATGCATTGGACCTTTAGAGTATGGGGGTACAATAAACCTTACAGATGCGGATATGTGGCTAACAGAGTTGTACAAGGCCTTTAAAATCCCCAACATCCCGAAAGAGGGTAAGATGAAGCACAAACTATACATGTTGTAGGTCAGTGCTAGCCATTGGGGGCCATCGAGGAGGAGAAAAGGCCTAGAGTGGTGATCAGTTGGGAGGAGTTTTGGCATGATTTCATGAGCTGATACTTCCCACAAACCTATCTGGACGATAAGATGTCGCAGTTTGAGAAGATGCGACAGGGATCTATGATGATCAATGAGTATGAGGCCAAGTTCATGGAGTTTCTAAGGTTTTGTCCTCACATGGTTGTGACGGATAAGGAGAGTATCTGATGCTTTGAGAAGGGCTTGAGCTCAGAGTTGACGATGATAATGTCTGCTTTAGAGAACATGGAGAGGTTTGGCACATTTGTGGAGTCTATAAGGAGGATAGAACGGTCAGTGATAGAGAGGTGTAAACCTAACACCAAGAAGAGAATGGCACAGTATCAGGGACAGTCTTCTGGAGGCTTTAAGAAGTCTAGGTTTTCAACAAATCAGTCGTAGCAAAGATTAGTTGTTAAGTCACATTGGTCACCGAGCAAGGGGAGAGGGTGTAGTTTTCTGCCGGCAGGAGCTCACATTGTGGTGTCAGTTTTAGAGACAAAGTTGTCTAGGCCATGGTATGAGAATAAGACTTGTTTCAAGTTTGGACAGACTGGGCATACAAAGTCGTATTGCCTAATGAAGGATAAGGATGTGACCCAATAGCCAAGACAGAGTTAGTATGGCTCTCAACGACAACATTTCAGTAGTGGTAGTGGATGCAGTTAGGCGTTGCAGCCTGGTTCGTCTAGACAGGACAACAGAGTATGAGGGAGACAACAGGCAAAAGCTCGATTCTATGCTATGAGTCAGTCATAAGGAGTAGTCAACCCTCAAGTTTTGACATGTCAGATGGAGTTATTTCATTCTGATTTGTCTTCTTCCTACTTTATATCTAGTTTGGTTGACCTGGGTGTGACACACTCTTCTATCACTAGAGAAGTGATGGCTAGTTGTTCTTTGCCTGTTAGTCATAGATCAGTTAGTCTTTGCTTAGAAACCCCTTTGGTTGGTTCCTCCGAGTTGTCATAGGTGTGTCCATCCTGTGTTCTTTCTTTCTCGAGATGCAACATTCAAGTGGACCTTATACCACTTGACATGTACAGATTCAATGTGATCATTGGTATGGATACTTTGGACAAGTACTAGGTGGTCTTGGAATGTAGTTCCAAGTGTCGGTATAGTATTCCCAGAGAGTCAATCATATGATGATTGCAATGAGGCATATGATACTTGATTTGATAATGATAAAGGTAATTCCGTCTATTATGTTTGTCTCAGACATGAGATGATGACACATACATGATAGATGTCTAAAGAATGATGTGACTCGATGACATTTGTCTTTAGGTTAAGGATATGAACAATGAGATCATATGTATGATAAGAGTACATACATTCTTATCATGTCCCTAGTCGGATATTATTATGGAAGCAAAATAGACAACATGAATACATAAGACTAGAGTGTGTGTTGACTAATGACAGATTCTCATTAATCATGATATATGATATCAAGTCAAGCACACATATATATGTTAGAGAACAATTTATCGGACATACGCACCATGAGAGTGATACATGGATACCATGGAATGGTAGTCACAACCATTTATCATAGTGATAGTGGTGATAATGGTTCTTAGACCTAAAATCACTACACTCGTCACATGTTATTGGGTACACTTTGACATCATCAAACACATTCCAGAAACATGGGTGTTATAAAGGTGATGGTTGGGTGACTTAGACACATGGGGATAAACTGTAAGTGATAGAGATGGGATTTGTCCCTTCTACAAGGAGTATGATATCCAGGGCCCCTATATTATGAGACTGAGAATTATATGGCCATACTCATGTGATTTAATATATGATATGTGAACTGGCATGCATCTCAGACAGTCTACTCTAGGTCAAGGAACATGGATTGAATGTTGAAGAGGATGACTGTTCCATGCCTCGAATTCAATCTGGATGTCAGTGACAAAGGAACTATATGATCACGATAACACTAATCACATATTGTAGGTTGAAGTTGTTTTCCAACTTTCTAAGTTACTTGGGAAGCAATGATGAGTTACTAGATTCCACTCATTGCTTGTGATGTCATAAGTTGTTATGAACATTCACTGCCAACATAAATTGGAACCTATATGGTCACACACATAGGATACTCCTGGAAGAGGAGATTGTCCATGAATGATGTTTAGATTGAGACTAAAGGTGTTTAGGTACTCAATTAAACATACGATTGACTGATTGGACTCAGAACTATTAAGTTCAAGTGTTGAACTAGCTGGTTAGAGTGTCAGGTCGATTGGATACTGCATTGGCAATGTCAGGACTGCCAATCGACTGGTTCACCCTTGTGAGTCGATCGGATGGTGTGAGCCAACTGACTAGTTCACTTGGTGAAATGGGCAGCTCACATTCCTGCCAATCGAGGAAATTGGGATTTGCCCAGTTGGAGGAAACTTTCACGTTTCACTTGTTCAATTCGGTTGGAATAAGGATTAATCTTTAAATTAATTGGAAACGACTAAGGAAAGTCAATTGTAGGCAAGTCTGGGAAGTGAAACAACCGATTCACTGGGTGAAGTGATTGGCTCACACTCCCAACTGACCAGTTCGCCTGTCGTAGTGCAAGTTATTCATGGAATTTCCGGATCCTTCTACTCCCAAACAAATTGGGAACCCTGACCATGCCCTCTACTATAAATAGAGGGGTACCAGGGGCTTCTCAAAACACACAACTCAGAACATTAGTTGTTCTGTAAAGTTGTTATTCTCTCTGGTTCTGGTAAGCGAGAGAGCCTGAGCAAGTGCTACCCGACTAGGGAGGCACAATGAGGGAAAGACAACTACAGAAAAGAAATCTGAGTTCGGGAGAGCAGGTTGGTGCTAGTACACCAATAGGAGGGTCGTCTCCTTCCTGCCAGTTCTTCTGGAACGACAAGAGTTCTAGGTGGTCCACGTAGACTATCTATAGAGGCGAGAGATGTCTGCCGCTTAGTAGGACACGTCAATCACAGTCCATGGTGGAGGCCAGAGTCCATGGCGAAGACCAGGAGCTGCACAGACACTGTCCAAGACATGGCATTGAAGACCGCACATGGCTGTGAGGTATTGTCGCTAGGCAAGCCCCATGACCAGGTATATCTCACCAAAATTATCCTTCCCATTACATATTCATAATCTCCTATTATGGGTTAATGGCCAGTAAATTTTATTTCCGCTGCCTACTCTAAGGCCATAAAACCCAACACCAAGGTGGCTACGTTCTTTGATGGTGATGTTTTGTAGGGTCTTCCAAGGAGATAGGAAGATTGTTCCAATGTTTTTGGTTTCATATATGGCATAAAGAGGCTAATGAGGCGGGAATGTGAAGCGTTATTGGCACATGTAGTGGATACTAAGGTGAGGAGTCCTAGTATTCAGGAGGTGCATGAAGTTCATTAGTTTGATGATGTGTTTCCTGATGAGTTTCCTGGTGTACCCCCACCTTGAGAGATTGACTTTGAGATCAATCTGGTTCCTAATACACAACCAATAACATAGACACTGTACAGAATGGCACCAGTTGAGATGCAAGATCTGAAGTAGTAGTTGCGGGAGTTGTTAGAGAAGGCTTTATTAGACCAAGCACTTCCCTTTGGGGTGCTCCCATGTTGTTTTTTAAGAAGAAGGATGGTTCCATGAGGTTGTGCATCGACTACCGATAGTTGAACAACATGATGATCAACAACAAGTATCCTTTACTGCAAATTGATGATATATTTGATCAGCTGAGGGGTGTTGTAGTGTTCTCAAAGATCAAGGTCAGGTACCATCAGTTGCAGATCAAGGGGGATGACATACCCAAGTCAGCTTTTAGGACTCAATATGGTTACTACGAGTTTGTGGTTATGTCTTTTGGGCTAACTAATGCACCAACAACATTTATGGATCTTATGAATAGAGTATTCTAGCCTTATCTTGATTAGTTTGTGGTTGTGTTCATCGATGACATCCTGATATATTCCAACAACATCTAGCAGTATGAGCAACATCTACAACAGATGTTGACTTTGTTGAGACAGCATAAGTCATATGCTAAGTTCAGCAAGTGTGAGTTTTTGTTGAAATTGACTTGTGAACCAGTGTTGGTTCTGCCATGATCAAGAGCTTGCTGATATGGTCCATACCTTGAAGATATGGAGACACTACCTTTATGGTGAGAAGTGTCAGATCTTCACCGACCACAAGAACCTACAATATATCTTTTCAAAGTAAGAGCTGAACATGCGATAGAGACACTGGATGTATTTGGTCAAAGATTAAGATTGAACCATAGATTACCATCCAGGGAAGGCGAACGTGGTGGCAGGTGCTTTGAGAAAGAAGTCTTTGTCACCTTCAGATGATAAGCCACAACTATGTTCTTTTGTGTGTCATAACCGATACATGTTATTGTCTCTTCACCAGATTAATGTGAAGTTGGAGGTCTCCTTATTGGTAGGTTTGTTGGCCCAGTTACAAGTGAAGACTATGTTGAGACAGCAGATCAGAGATGCACAGTCTGATGATACAGTGATACAACAAATCCGAGAAGAGTTTGGAAGCGAGAAGTGTGATGGCTTCCATGAGTCTGAGGATGGGACAGTATGTTACCATGGTAGGGTAGTGGTTTCTGATGTTGATAATCTGAGGAAGTTAGTTTTAGAAGAGGCTCACTCTTAGATGTACGCTATGCATCTAGGTAGCACTAAGATGTACCACAATCTAAAAGATCTGTATTGGTGGCATGGCTTGAAGCATGATATGGCTGAGTTTGTGGCGAGGTGTCCAGTATGTCAGTAGGCTAAAGCCAAGCATCAAAAACCTATAGGGATGTTACAATTGTTACCTATACCACAGTGAAAATGGTATCATGTTACTATGGACTTTGTGGTTGAACTTCCTAAGACAACCAAAGGTCATGATTCCATATGGGTGATAGTAGATAGGTTGAGAAAGTTGGCTCACTTCCTTCCTATGAAGACAAGATATACAACCGAGAAGTTGGAAAAAGTGTACATTGATGATATTGTTTGTTTTCATGGTATCCCAGCTACCATCGTATCAGATAGAGGTTCTCAATTTATTAGTCACTTTTGGGAGCATCTACACACAGTCATGGGTACATAGTTGAGGTTCAACACAACATTTCACTCATTAAGAGATGGCTAGTCTGAGAGGACTATACAGACCCTGGAGGCTCAGTTGAGTGTCTATGTCTTGTAGTTTTTGGGTAGTTGGGATATGCACCTCAGTTTGATAGAGTTTGTATATAACAGCGGCTATCAAAGTAGCATTGATATGGCACCTTTTGAGGCTCTATATGGGAGACATTATAGGTCTCTGTTGTATTGGTGTGAAACAGGAGAGTATTAGCTTTTGGGGCCTGAGCTTGTATAGTAGACAACCGAAAAGATTAAGATGATACAACAGTAGTTGAAGGCAGCCCATGATAGGGATAAATTGTTACGACCCCATCTGAGCTTAATTGGTAAACTAGGGTTTACCTAGACAATTGCAAAGATTAATTGGAATAATCATTCTTGAAATCTAATTAATGACGATAACACAATTAGGATGTTTTAATTATGATAAGAAGTGTAAATATTCTTTTGTCTTGTGAATTAGGGTTTGAGAAACATAAACCCTAATCGGCCCAAAATAGGGTTTTAATGATGCATGAATACAGAATTTGATAAGTAGAATGTCTCACTAAATGATTTTTAGTATTTTATGGGTAACTCTGATTTACTTAAAATTTGTATATGATTTGGATATATAAAATATGAACAATATTGGAAAATATCAGAATTTTTGAAGAATTCTCTGACCTGTTTATCGGACGAGTTTCAAACTCGACCGATCACATTTCCAGAATTATACAGCAGCGTGGTAATTGAATTTTATCTTTTTATTGGTATATCCAATTGATCTCAAATTTTAAGTGTGCTTGAAAAACACAGTTTTAGACACTCTGTTAAATTGGAATAATTTTTGGATGACTTTTTGATCTCTACAGTAAGGGTGTCGGTCGAGTTTTGTGCAGGACAAACTCGGCCGAATATATTGCAGACTGCAATATAGCAGTGCACTGTTCTATTTTTAATTATTTATTGGTAATTCCAAATGATCTCAAATTTTACCTGAAGCTTTATATATCAATTATTAACAACTTGCTAAATTCCCATAATTGTTGGAGAATGTTTGATCTCTGAAATAAACGAATTACAGTAACTTTTGTATAACTGAATATTCAGCCAATATAATTAAAGTTAAGTGTTGGGTCAATATGCAATTGACCCAAGCAGCTCAATTGACTTATATGAGCAACCAAACACACACACAGCTCTCATTCTTCGTCATTCAATCCATAGAAACGAAAATCTAGAGAGAGAGGGAGAGTTAGGGCTTGAGTGGAGAAAGAGGAGGAATTGCTGAATTAGGGTTCTGCGGTCCCAAGAGTGGTGAAATCAAGTAAGTTTGGATCCTTTGCATAGACTTTTATGGTGAATCTTATATATCATGTCAAGATTCCGTCCTTTCTCTGATTTGATCCAAGATGATGTCGAAATTCCCTCTTTTCTCACCCTTTCTTCATAATCCCTCATTTCCAAGGTTCCCGAGTTGAATGGAAGAAGAATTGGGAGATTTGCTAGGGATTTGATAGGAATTCGAGATTCCCTGAGTTGAGCTGCAGTTGTGAGGTGTTTTCACACCTTAGGGTGAGTGGGTTCTTCCTTCAAACATTCTAATTCACGAATTTGATTATAACATCCAAATCCCTAAATGCTTAGCATGTGAATTCTAAATCCTGAAATGTCCGTTTGATTTAAGTTATTGTAAATTGATATGATACGGATTCCTTCTCTGTTTGAATGAATTTTTGATGGTAGATTCATATCAGATACGTATACAACACTTCTTAGTGAGAATGCTTTTCAGATTTATATCAAATGATGTAATTAGGGTTTAACCTAATTGAGACATCACTAGTGTTTCAACCTTATTGAAAAGGACTAGTAATCCTATAAGTGGTTAGGATGTATCTCATGGGTTATCTTAATTGAATTTTATTCTTGATACATGATATCTCAGTAAATGATATGGAAAATCTAAATTTAGTTAAGTTTCCATGATTTCATATCTATATTGATTATATATGATTTGTTGGAAACAGTCTTTATTTAGTGAATGCTTATATCTTATGAGATCATGATAAGAGCCATGTGACAAGTGAATGAGGCAAATGAAACCCTAAGAGTAGGGTGTTGGCAGGTGATGAATGAATAAGGTGAATGAAACCCTAAGGATAGGGTGTTCAATGAATCATGTTATGGTGACATGAAAGGTCTCGATATGAGATGTGGTGATACTTAACTGTTGAATTGTATGTTTCTAGTGCATTTAACTTTATATGCTTGTTCTCTCTGAGTTGATATCTACATACTGCAGGGCTTCTTATTTTCAATACATATCTCATAAATTGCAGGTAATGAGATATGACATGCCCTAGAAAGGGATGTTACTGAGACATGGTATATGTTGAATACATGAGCTATGATATTTATCTGTTAATTAATTAATAGACCTAAGTGCCCTAACACCGTAGAACCCCTAAAGGAAGGTCTGTTACTTAGGGGTGAAACTCGTGTTGCAACATCATCCGTGCTTGTGTCACGGACAAACAAGGAAAGAGAGGCAGTGTCTAACAACAATCGTGCGTGTGTCACGATGGCACTGGGGAAAAAAAAGAAAACTTAGTTATCTAACACCATTCGTGCTTGTGTCACGAAGGTAACCCTGTGAGACCGTCCGCCGGTGTACTCAGGTTAAAGGAGGAGTCTGGAGCACACGTGGTTGTGCATTGAGGCCGTAGAGCCTATGTTTCTGGCCGAAGAGCCAGGGGTCCTGTAGCAGAGCAGGGCTGGCGTCAGACTTAGCATTTCCCGGGTGTGTCGCTAAGTCTTGTACGGTGGGGTCGTAGCATAAACTTGTTACGGATCTTTATATGCAGAGTACACTGCATATGATTAGGGCATAAGTTAAAATATGATCATATAGGTTCACAGAGTTCTTTATAAATGAAAGAGTTAAGAAAGACTAGAAGCATAGTCTTCTAGTAGTTATTCTTTGGATGCAATATTTACATTCTTTGTTATTTCAATTATATTGTTTTAGAACTGCTCAGTGTAGTATTTATTGTTGTTAAATTTCATATCGTTTATTCAAATTATATCTGTAATCACATTAGTGCATTAGTCTGTTTCCATGAAGTACTCATTCACTGAGCGAGTAGGCTCACCCCTCTACTCAAACATTTTTTTAGGGTTAACCGCGTGGACTTGAAGATGGTCAGAGCTTCAGTGTAGATCTGCCACAAGAGTCAAGTACGAGATTAGTTGAGTCAGTCGGTCCTTGTCACTCTAGGTCCTCAGTAAGAGTTTAGAGAGAGAGAGTTGTAATTACAATGTGTAATATTGTTCCTCTTTGATATGTATGCTAATTAGCAAGTTTCATGTGCATAATGTGTGGAAGACATCGTGAATGCTTATACATGTATCTTTACTATTGAAGTCTGATTAGTAAAAGAAATGTTCAGATTCCATTGTTAAGATGATATGTGGTTCAATGCGGGGAAACAAGAGTTTAAAAGAAAAAGAAATAAATTAAAGGTGTTCTTTGTGTTACATATAAATCCTATATTATGCCCTAATCTCATGATTTGAGGAAATTGTGAGATCGGGGTGTAACAGCTTGGTATCAGAGCTTAGGGTGAGTTGTTAAGGACCATTAAGTTAGTAAGTTAGAGTCCTAAGTGTGGCATATAGGAGATGTTTGATGTTAGCTTTGGGGATTTGAGTATTTGGATATGCTGGCCCGATATCTGAGTACTTGGATCAGCCAGTACAAGCTACTCTGTCTATTCTCTCACGTATACCCTGGCCAGGTATACAGTGGAAGAATGGGCTAGAGATGAACCCTAGAAATGTTAGGGTTAGAAAACGAGAAAAGAAACAAGAATTAAGAGCATAAATGTAAAAGGAGATAGAACTTACATTTCATAATGTTGTTTTTGTTGGAAATGTATAGAAATGCTCTTATATGTTTGAATTGAAATATTCAATACTTTGAAATATGGGTCTTTAATATCTGTTGTACACTATGCAATTGTAGCATTTATTGATTTCACTCTTTGTAACAAGTAGACTAGAATTGACCTTTGAATGAGCTTTTGTTTCTATAGTTTTGCCCGCTGGTTCGAGTGAAATTGACATCAGCAAGTCTGTTTAGGTTTTCAGTCTGTACGCGATTCGGCCGAGTTGTATGTGATTCGGCCGAGTTTCCTTAATAGGCAATCGAACAGCAAACTGATCAGCCGAGTTGTATGTAATTCGGCCGAGTTCCTTTTTCAGGAAATCAAACGGCAAGTTGATCGGCCGAGTTTCAAGCGGATCGGCCGAGTTGTGAAGCAATCGGTTGAGTTTCTGACCAATCGGCCGAGTTTCTGAGCTATGAGTGGCAGTTCAGGAAGAATGTAATCCTTCGTAGTTCTTGGCCTTAGGACTTCAGGTTTGGCCTGGTCCGGTTGGTAGGATGCGTTACTAGGATCTAATGAATCCTATCTATAACATAATAAGAATATAATTGGAATAATTAGACCCACCTCAGAGTAAGAATGTACATACTGTAAGATGTTGAAACATATGGGCAAGATCAGAACAACTAAGAATTAGTTGAAACTGATATCTGAGGTTCAACTTTGGGGTCTCAAAGGTGAAACCCTTAATTGGGAATAATAGAACATGATATGAAGTTCATAATCAGTTTATTGATTAATGTTATGTGAGTTATACATATGAAATATAGAAAAGATATGTGAAATGTATGTATGTATGGTTCAAGATAGCAAGAATCAATCATGAAGAATGAATCATAGAATAGAGTATAATGCTTTTATGAACCCTAAAGCAAAGGCTAAGTAGAGAATAGGGTTGAGCATTCAATAGGTCCATAGAAGTAAAGAGTCTTCAAAAGAGTAAAAGTGAATAGGATCGTATGAACATGTAATTCATAAGACTAGGACAACAAACTAGTTCCTAAGTGAAGAACATAGGTGTAGTTTAACGAATGAATAAGTCATACAAAGGTAGACTGTATTCAGGAGAGAAAAACTTGATTGAAAGAGAAACTATGTTTGACCCATGCATGATCCACTTGATTTAAAAATGAAGAATATGTAATGTATTCAACATGAGTAAAAAACTAATAGAAGGACTATTAATTTAGAATGTTAACTTCACAATAGTATAAAGATAAAGGTGGAAATATGTGCAACATGGTATACATGACCATACATATGAATAAGCAACATGGTCATAAGAGAAAAATTTAGAATTAAAGATGACGGGTTAAAGAATAGTATATAGTAAGAGGACTATGAAACGTAAGAAAGGGTTTGAAATATGATGGAGAAGTTATAAAATAAAGAGGTTGTGAGATTCAAGCAAGTGCTAATTAATCAAATATCTCTGTTGATAACTAAGTAAATCTACATACGAGAATGTATTAAGGGAATGTTTGAATACAAGTATTCCAAGTCTTAAAATCATCTTCTCTTTCGTATATTCCTTAATAAGAGCAAGGTGGGAATGAAATAATAAGAGAAAATGAGTCATATATGGTGCATAACTACCTTGGTGGGGTCATCTAGTGAATGTAATAGTGACATACTATATGATGAAGTGCGATAAGAAATAAATTCTTGTGTGATAGCAAGAATGATGGATAATCTATTCCTATCTTAAATGATTCAATGCTAATGATGTTTATTGTATATAATCATATGAAAGGATAGGTAGCAAAAGGTAAAGAAGTAATGAACGAGCAGAAAGATATGGGAAAGCACTAGCTTTGTGTAATATGTGAAATTGTTTTTACATGTATGATTTGTTGAAGGCATATTAAGGTATGAAAGTTGGTTCTACATATGATTTCAGTATATTTGTGCAAGCTATATGTTAAATTAAAGGCATATGATAGTAGTAGTAATTCATACCAGATATGCATCCTAGTATTGTGTATTTGTGATATGGTGATACGGTTTGGATGATGTCAGAACACATGGAGAGATACCCTGAACAAGGTAGTCATACTTATTCACTCATATTAATAGAAAGGGTTGATAATCAGATTGTTTGAACAAGTAACCCTAATGAGGTGTAGCTTGTTATACCTAGCTCTAATATAACTGAGTGATGGTAATTGAATATGATTAATGCTTGAATGACTGATACAATCGTGGATTACCTTATTACTGTTGTTGAAACCCTAAAATGATATAATGCGATGGTTACACTTTGAATTGTGTGTGGGCCCATAACCCACAGGTCCCAGGATCGAAACAGGATAGTATGGAATGAGGTGGTAATGCTTCACCTCATGCATCCATGACCCAATGGGGATGCCAAGCGTAGTATTATGCAATTGATTGTTGAATCTAGTCTTTTAATTCAAGACTGTTTTGCTATTTGAATAGCACTTGATTAAAGTTTAAAACAGTATGGTGAACTTGCTTTTGTCACTTAAAGATGATACAGAACAATAGAACTCTCTGAACAACGTAAGTTGAGATAGTTGTATCAGAGTATCGGAGTTGCGCAGTGAAAGCGTGGTGGTTTATCTTTGCATTCTATGTTTGACTGTGGCATAAAGAATTTGCTTGATATCATTGATAACTATTTGAAATATGTTGTGATTTAGTAAAGAATTAAAAGATCTAATGTTGAAAACTACATTCAGGTATGAAATACAAGAATATGATGACATGGAAGGCTTTACAAGCTTAGAATAACCTTGAATGTATCTTTCTTGTGGGTTTATGTTTCGAGGACGAAACATTCTAAGGGGGGAAGAGTTGTTACGACCCCATCTGAGCTTAATTGGTAAACTAGGGTTTACCTAGACAATTGCAAAGATTAATTGGAATAATCATTCTTGAAATCTAATTAATGACGATAATACAATTAGGATGTTTTAATTATGATAAGAAGTGTAAATGTTCTTTTGTCTTGTGAATTAGGGTTTGAGAAACATAAACCCTAATCGGCCCAAAATAGGGTTTTAATGATGCATGAATACAGAATTTGATAAGTAGAATGTCTCACTAAATGATTTTTAGTATTTTATGGGTAACTCTGATTTACTTCAAATTTTGATATGATTTGGATATATAAAATGTGAACAATATTGGAAAATATCAGAATTTTTGAAGAATGCTCTGACCTGTTTATCGGCCGAGTTTCAAACTCGACCGATCACATTTCCAGAATTATACAGCAGTGTGGTAATTGAATTTTATCTTTTTATTGGTATATCCAATTGATCTCAAATTTTAAGTGTGCTTGAAAAACACAGTTTTAGACACTCTGTTAAATTGGAATAATTTTTGGATGACTTTTTGATCTCTACAGTAAGGGTGTCGGTCGAGTTTTGTGCAGGACAAACTCGGCCGAATATATTGCAGACTGCAATATAGCAGTGCACTGTTCTATTTTTAATTATTTATTGGTAACTCCAAATGATCTCAAATTTTAACTGAAGCTTTATAGATCAATTATTAACAACGTGCTAAATTCCCATTATTGTTGGAGAATGTTTGATCTCTGAAATAAACGAATTACAGTAACTTTTGTATAACTGAATATTCAGCCAATATAATTAAAGTTAAGTGTTGGGTCAATATGCAATTGACCCAAGCAGCTCAATTGACTTATATGAGCAACCACACACACACACAGCTCTCATTCTTCGTCATTCACTCTAGAGAAACGAAAATCTAGAGAGAGAGGGAGAGTTAGGGCTTGAGTGGAGAAAGAGGAGGAATTGCTGAATTAGGATTTTGCGGTCCCAAGAGTGGTGAAATCAAGTAAGTTTGGATCCTTTGCATAGACTTTTATGGTGAATCTTCTATCTCATGTCAAGATTCCGTCCTTGCTCTGATTTGATCCAAGATGATGTCGAAATTCCCTCTTTTCTCACCCTTTCTTCATAATCCCTCATTTCCAAGGTTCCCGAGTTGAATGGAAGAAGAATTGGGAGATTTGCTAGGGATTTGATAGGAATTCGAGATTCCCTGAGTTGAGCTGCAGTTGTGAGGTGTTTTCACACCTTAGGGTGAGTGGGTTCTTCCTTCAAACATTCTAATGCACGAATTTGATTATAACATCCAAATCCCTAAATGCTTAGCATGTGAATTCTAAATCCTGAAATGTCCGTTTGATTTAAGTTATTGTAAATTGATATGATACAGATTCCTTCTCTGTTTGAATGACTTTTTGATGGTAGATTCATATCAGATACGTATACAACACTTCTTAGTGAGAATGCTTTTCAGATTTATATCAAATGATGTAATTAGGGTTTAACCTAATTGAGACATCACTAGTGTTTCAACCTTATTGAAAAGGACTAGTAATCCTATAAGTGGTTAGGATGTATCTCATGGGTTATCTTAATTGAATTTTATTCTTGATACATGATATCTCAGTAAATGATATGGAAAATCTAAATTTAGTTAAGTTTCCATGATTACATATCTATATTGATTATATATGATTTGTTGGAAACAGTCTTTATTTAGTGAATGCTTATATCTTATGAGATCATGATAAGAGCCATGTGACAAGTGAATGAGGCAAATGAAACCCTAAGAGTAGGGTGTTGGCAGGTGATGAATGAATAAGGCGGATGAAACCCTAAGGATAGGGTGTTCAATGAATCATGTTATGGTGACATGAAAGGTCTCGATATGAGATGTGGTGATACTTAACTGTTGAATTGTATGTTTCTAGTGCATTTAACTTTATATGCTTGTTCTCTCTGAGTTGATATCTACATACTGCAGGGCTTCTTATTTTCAATACATATCTCATAAATTGCAGGTAATGAGATATGACATGCCCTAGAAAGGGATGTTACTGAGACATAGTATATGTTGAATACATGAGCTATGATATTTATCTGTTAATTAATTAATAGACCTAAGTGCCCTAACACCGTAGAACCCCTAAAGGAAGGTCTGTTACTTAGGGGTGAAACTCATGTTGCAACATCATCCGTGCTTGTGTCACGGACAAACGAGGAAAGAGAGGCAGTGTCTAACAACAATCGTGTGTGTGTCACGATAGCACTGGGAAAAAAAAAAGAAAACTTGGTTATCTAACACCATTCGTGCTTGTGTCACGAAGGTAACCCTGTGAGACCCTTCGCCGGTGTACTCAGGTTAAAGGAGGAGTCTGGAGCACACGTGGTTGTGCATTGAGGCCGTAGAGCCTATGTTTCTGGTCGAAGAGCCAGGGGTCCTGTAGCAGAGCAGGGCTGGCGTCAGACTTAGCATTTCCCGGGTGTGTCGCTAAGTCTTGTACGGTGGGGTCGTAGCATAAACTTGTTACGGATCTTTATATGCAGAGTACACTGCATATGATTAGGGCATAATTTAAAATATGATCATATAGGTTCACAGAGTTCTTTATAAATGAAAGAGTTAAGAAAGACTAGAAGCATAGTCTTCTAGTAGTTATTCTTTGGATGCAATATTTACATTCTTTGTTATTTCAATTATATTGTTTTAGAACTGCTCAGTGTAGTATTTATTGTTGTTAAATTTCATATCGTTTATTCAAATTATATCTGTAATCACATTAGTGCATTAGTCTGTTTCCATGAAGTACTCATTCACTGAGCGAGTAGGCTCACCCCTCTACTCAAACATTTTTTAGGGTTAACCGCGTGGACTTGAAGATGGTCAGAGCTTCAGTGTAGATCTGCCACAAGAGTCAAGTACGAGATTAATTGAGTCAGTCGGTCCTTGTCACTCTAGGTCCTCAATAAGAGTTTAGAGAGAGTTGTAATTACAATGTGTAATATTGTTCCTCTTTGATATGTATGCTAATTAGCAAGTTTCATGTGCATAATGTGTGAAAGACATCGTGAATGCTTATACATGTATCTTTACTATTGAAGTCTGATTAGTAAAAGAAATGTTCAGATTCCATTGTTAAGATGATATGTGGTTCAATGTGGGGAAATAAGAGTTTAAAAGAAAAAGAAATAAATTAAAGGTGTTCTTTGTGTTACATATAAATCCTATCTTATGCCCTAATCTCATGATTTGAGGAAATTGTGAGACCGGGGTGTAACATAAATCTTATGTTGATAAGCATTGGAGGCTCTTGGAGTTCCAAGTGGGAGACAAGGTTTACCTCAAGGTCTCTCCTTGGAAAGGTGTGCTAAGGTTTGGGAAGAAGGGTAAGTTGGCTCCCAGGTATATGAGACCTTACCTTGTGGTGGCACGTGTTGGGAAGGTGGCCTATAAGTTGGAGCTACATCCTGAGTTGCACAGGTTGCATCCAGTTTTCCACATTTTGATGTTGAGGAAGTGTCACCCTGACACAAAGCTGGTGCTACAGCCTGTTGAGGTGGAGTTGGAAGAGGGTGTGTCATATGTGGAGGGTCCTGTATTGATCTTGGACCAGAGGGTGAAGAAGTTGAAAAGAAGGATATCATTTTGGTTAAGGTTTTGTGGCATCATTGTGGCGTGGAGGAAGCCATGTAGGAGCTTGAGGAAGATATGTGTAAGAAGTACCCGTCTCTTTTCACATACAATTTTGAGGGTGAAATCCTTATTAGGGGTTTATGGTTGTAAGACCCCTAGCCTAGTTAGTGTTTAATCTTGCTTACTTTTGCTTAATAAGATGCTTATACCTTAGTCTAATCATGTGATGTGCTTTAATAACATGTGACATGCTTATGTTTCCAGTTTGGTCCAATTTTCATGATGTTTAAGCTAGTTATGCTATATGTGTGCTTGTTTTGGACCTAATTGCAATTTACCCATGTTGAGGATTTATCTTGTAATTTGTCACATGTTGGATGTTCCTCCTATGTTTTGGCATCATGAGAGAGATAATGATGCTTAAGGGCACCTTTTGCACCTTAGGTGTTGAGGAGAGAAGGGGTGACATCTTGTGTGTTGATGTTTCTAGGGTTTTGCTTGGATGTCCTAGTTTGGTGTTGACCATGTGTTGACAGTTTGAGTTCTTAGTTTTTCAGCGAACACCCTTGTATTTACTTTTTAATCTAATCTCTGTGGTCGATGATGTTTTGGGTGTACCTTGAGTCCCCTTCAATTGAAGATGCTTGGAGCTCTCACTTGGGTCGATGAGGGACCTAGGATGTGGATGTGTTTTGGTCTTCGACTGATGAGCCTGATAGCCATGATTCCCTTTGACCGATGGTCGTTTAACCAAGTAAGGTTGTTGAACCACCTTGGTTTTCATGACCCTTCTTGCATGCATAGTTTTAGTGGTTGCATTGTTGTTCTTTGATGGACAATTGGCATGTTTGGACACCTAATCTCTTTCATCTATCTCCTACCCTTGAGTATATATGTCTCCCTCTTTGCATGCATATGAACCTTTTACATCCTTCCTTCCTCTCTTCTTGCTTTGGAGATTGTCCCTTAGGTGCTTGGTGATGAAGAGGAGCTTGACCTTGAAGCTTTGGTGGCCAATCATCTTACGTGTGGTGATCTATGGTTGGAGCACCTCTTCTTTGTTGATCTTTTAGTGATCCTTGTGTTTGGTAAGTGACCTAACCTTCTTGACCTCGTTTTTCTTGAACCCTATCCTTTATTCTTATCTTGGCCGAGCCCATGGTTCTCCATGATGGTCTTCTTGAGGCACTCCTCCCCGACAGAGGTCGAATCTATGATTTTCCATTGTAGTACCTATGTGTGATGGAGATTCCCTCCTTCTTCCTTTCTTTTTCAAATTAGGGATTTTACCCTCTTCTCTTGAGCTTTCCTTTGACCTTGGTTTCTCTTCTTCTCTTGAGGTTATCTTGCTTGGACGTGGGGTTGATCGAAGTTGTGGTTTCCTCTTCTCTTGGAGCTTTGTGGCTTAGGAGTTGATCTTCACCTCAAGACAGGCTATAAAACTCTCTCCTATACTATTTTTGCACTTTTATCTTCCTTTCATGCTATTGTTCAATCTCTAAAATGTTATCATAATATGGTAAATGATGTTAGCTTGATGTAGGGTTTAATATTATGATGTATTCATGTATAGATTGCTCTTTCTCCAAACCCTAATCCTTGTACCTAAAATCTAAGTGATGGTGGAGTTGTTGTTTCATACATGCATCTTGGTTGTTGGTTTTGCTACCATGTTTTGGTTCAGACTGTGCATGAAGATGGAGATTTTGGTTCTTCATTATAGGTAATTTACATATGTCTTTCTCTCTCTTATCATGGTTTGGTTTTCCTATGTTGGTGATCAGATTTCTAGGGTTTTTAATGATGCTTTCCATCATGAACCCATCTTCATGCTCAGTTTCAGTGTCATGGTGTTGATCACTGTCACACCCCGATCTCACACTAACCACTAATCACGAGATTATGGCGCGACGGAGGGATTATCACATAAACAAATCGCTGAAAACTTTTTCTTTTTAAAACCTCGTAATGATATCTGGATTATTGCTGTAAACTAAAACATAATAAACTATTGCGGAAGCATTTCAATTAACATGGCTAGAGAACATAAACAAAGTTTACAACATGTAACACTGTTTAACATAAAGTAAACATAACAGTTAATTTACATCTTTATACACATTCCACAAACATACTCTCTCTCACCCACACCATGTCCCAAGGATCGAGGGGAAAGGATTAAGAGACCTCTAACTAAACTAACTACATATACCTTCTACAGACTAAGCATTAGGATGAAAGGATCCTTCAGATTCCTGCTGCTGTTGATGACATGAAAATGTTTTGAGTAGAGGTATGAGCCTACTCGCTCAGTGAATAGCATTTCACTTAGTTATCACTAAATAACTCATCAGGTTTATAAAATTGAAATAAACATAAATACAGTTCAAGCAGGGCAGTACTATTGACATAGCAGATATACAGATAATAATCACATTTCTATGCATCAACATGTATTTCAGGTAAATGAATAGATATATAAATTTACTATGATCCTATATGATTACTTATTCATATTATTATTATGCCCTAATCATATACAGTGTACTCTGCATATGAAGATCCGTAGCAAGTTCATGCTACGATCCCACCGTACAAGACTTAGCGACACACCCGGGAAATGCTAAGTCTGACGCCAGCCCTGTTCTGCTACAGGACCCCAGGCTCCACGGCCTCAATGCACAACCACGTGTGCTGCACAACCACATGTGCTCCAGACTCCTCCTGACAAACCTGAGTACACAGGCGGAGAGTCTCACCGGGTTACCTCCGTGACACAAGCACGGATGATGTTGAATAACCCCCATTTTCCTCCAGTGCCACCGTGACTCCGCACGCGTTGTTGTTGGACACTGCCTCTCTGTCCTCGTGTCTCCATGACTCCGCACGGATAATGTTGCAACACGAGTTTCACCCCTAAGAAGCAGATCTGTCAAAGGGGTTCTACGGTGTTAGGGCACCTAAGTCTATTAACTGATTAACATATAACCATTTAAACATGAAAATCACATCTACTGATTTTATATCAGATCACAATACACTGTCATTCTAAACTGACAGAGCAATATATTTTAAATCCTTGTAATTTCTGAGAAATTCTCATACCATGCATTCAGACAAATTAGAAATGAATAACCCAACTTATTTCAATTTGGCACATACATAGCGAATTTACGCAATTGAACATCTTATTGCACAAATTAAAGAAATTTACTTCACATACGAGAATCATACTCAACATTTGTCAATTCTCTAAAATTCTCGAAAAACGTGCACATTAACCCAAATCTTGGTTTGTGCATCACTTAACTCAATTAAGAGTTAATTACATTTCACAATATAATTTAATAACAGTACTTGAGAATTTCTGGTAATATTTCAGAGAAATGTGCCATTTCATGTAAATATCAATTTACACATATTAACGTAAAAAGATATATGCAATTAGGGTTTTCATGCATATTTTATTAATTCATATCTACTTTGAAATCGTACATCTGATAATTTATCAGAAATCTTCATTGTTTGGGTTCATACCCAAATTATACCATTTTCAGACATGAATTTCTAATTTCAACATTCAAATGAGCAATTTAGGTTCCAATGAACCATATAAATCTACCGATTCAATCCACACTGATCAATTGCTAAATTTAATCATATAACAGCGTCTAGAAGCAATTTATGAAATAAAAAGTCGGGCGACGCCAAACGCTGCCCGACGCCTGATAACACCTGTTATCAGCGAAATTCGCGCACATAACTGGAAATATTCAAACGCCTGAGTTTATTAATGATAAATAAATGAAACCCCACTCACAGCGATTTGGACTGTCCGGATTCGTCCGGAGATGCGTCCAGGGCCTAATTCCGGGCAAAATTGGGTTGTCTTCTTCCTTTGATTTGTACTATTCACGGCTCTATCACTCACAGAGAGCGCACGCCTAGGCCAGATTGAAGAAGGACCAAATTGGATGCTAAATCAAAGATGTTGGCTATGAATTTCTCGCTCTAGATCCACGGTCGAGCTCGATGCCACCATTCTGAAGTACTGGCTTTGCCCTAGATGGCCTTGGCCATTGTTTTCTGGCTGTAGCTGTTGTTTCACGCAGCAGGTGCTGCTTGGACCGGCTGGGCATTGCCCTTTGCTGCTTGAGAGGCGGGTGGCTGTTGGGACCTCAACAATGGAGCTCGAGAGCAGCTTCCCTGCGGCTGGGCGCACCCAAGGACTCCCTGTCCGTGCGCCTAGCTGCTCTTGCTCGCAGCTTTTCACTGCAGGTCGGCGCTTGATAGGGCAGGTCGCTAGGGCGAGGCTGGAAAGGAGGGGAGGAAGAAGAAGTACGGAGCCCCGTTGCAGGGAATCGAAGCCAAGCCCCAAGAAATCACCTACCCTCTCCTTGGCTGCGGCCGATCGGCCTGTAGCTGCTTGGGCGCCGCTCCTGCGGTCCCTGTGCTATCGGGTAGAGGAAGACGGATAATAATGAGAAAAGGAAATAAAGTGGCCGACCTACTTAAAGGGGTAATAAATGTGAAAATTACATCTCAAGTCCAAGATTCTCAAAAATGCCATAACTATGGCCTCGGGGGTCCAATTTGGATGATTTCTTTTGCATCATTTCAAGCACGAACTCCTCTACCTACTCAAGGCATGAAAGTAGACTGATTAAACTGTTTCACTGGATCAAAGCTCAAATTTCATCTGTGATTACTTGATTCAACTTAATGAACTTAATAATCAACATTGACATTATTAATTGCCTCAGGTGATTCAATCTTAGCTATTAATTCACATCTTAGCTTATCTTGGTTATCCATGATGTTTAATTTGATACTCAACACTAATTGAGGTGTTTCACAAAATTCGAGGTATTCATTGACTAACCCTGATATGGGTCGTAACAATCTCCCTCCCTTATAAGAATTTCGTCCCGAAATTTCTAAAAGAGGAAAGGAAACTTGTTACGCGTATCAAACCCAAAACTCCCATGTGGCTTCCTCTAAGTTGTAGTTTCTCCACAAAACCTTCTCTAAGGTATCTCACGATTCTTAAGTTTCTTGATCCTCTGATCAACTATCTGAACTGGTCCTTCAACATAGGACACATCTGATCTGAGCTGTGCAGGTTCTGGGTCAACTATCTTCTCTGTACAAGGGTAACATTTCTTCAACATCGATACATGAAATACATCATGTAGATTAGACAATTCAGATGGCAATTCCAACCTATAGGCTACAGGTCCAATCCTCTCAATGACAGGATATGGGCCCATAAACCTAGGAGTCAGTTTGTCTCTCTTACCAAACCTCAACACTCCTTTCCACGGTGAAACCCTCAGATACACTTCATCACCAACCTGAATCTCCAGTGTTCAACACCTCTTCTCGGCATGACTCTTATGTCTATCATATGCAACTTTCAAATGTACTTTGATCACAGTAATCTTTTCAGTGGTCAAATCCACTATCTCTAATCCATGAATCTGCCTTTCACCTACCTCATATCAACATATGGATGATCTACACTTTCTGCCAAACAGAGCTTCATACTGAGCCATAGCAAGACTAGAATGGTGACTATTATTGTATGCAAACTCTATAAGGCTCAAGTGTTCTTCCCAACTTCCACTGAAATGCATGAGACATGCTCTCATCATGTCCTTAAGAGTCTGAATGGTCCTCCCGGACTGATCATTCGTCTGTGCGTGGAAAGTTGTACATAATCTCAACTTGTGCCCAAAGCATGATGCAACTGATTCCACAACCTAGATGTGAACTTAGGATCTCAATATGATATGATTGAAACTGGATTACCAGGCAACCTAACTATTTCATCCATGTATATCGTAGTCAAGTTTCGAGACATCAAAGGTTGACTTAATATGAAGAAAGTGAGCAGACTAAATTAATCTATCCACAATCATTCATATAGAGTTACAACCTCTAGGTGTCCTGGGCAACCCTATCACAAAATCCATTGTGATATGTTCCCACTTCCATTCTGGTATAGGAAGAGATTGTAAGGTACCTTTAGATTTCTGGTGCTCAGCCTTAACCTGTTGATACACACTGCACCTAGTCACATACTCAGCTACATCCTTTGTCATATCAGGTCACCAGTACAACTCCTTGAGATCCATGTACATCTTAGTGTCACCTGGATGCATGGCATACATCGATGCACGTGCCTCCTCAAAAATCTGTTCTTTCAAATCACTGTCTCGAGGTACACAACATATCATGCTAATACAACACACCATCATCTGAAAATCTAAACTTTGGTCTTTTCCCCCTGTCATGTCGTGTACGATCTGCTGCAACCCATTGTCACCCTATTGTAGTTCCTTGATCTGATCATAAAAAGTAGGCTTGACTTGCATCTATGCAATCAAACCACTATGTTATGTCACCCTTAAGTCTAAGTTCAACTTTCACATTTCTACTAGCATGTCTCTCTCGAAACATGCCATAGAGAATGCATCAGTTGTTGAACTTAACTTCCTGCTGAGGGCATCAGCTACTACATTCACCTTTCCAGGATGATAATCTATCATTATATCATAATCCTTAATCAATCCTAATCATCTCCGCTGTCTAAGATTCAGATCCTTCTGGGTAAAGATATATATCAAGCTCTTATGATCTATAAACACCTAGCACACCTCACCATAAAGATAGTAACGTCATGTCTTATGAGCATAAACTACAACAACTAATTCCAGATCATGTATCGCGTAGTACTCCTCATTCTATGCTACTACTTATTATTACTACTGTAAGAATTTATTTCAAAATTATATCTTATTCTTTTCTCCGAGTCATTTTCATATTGTGTATCTACCTTCCAGATTAGCTAACTTTAAACCCTGGATTTTATTAGTGCTAGGTTACCTTTCATAGTGCAAATCGTATGATCTTGTTTTATAAAGATACTAGTATTCAAGGTCAAATCACTAGCGACATCCCTTGAACTACTTCAACTCTAAACATTCTAGGGTTTGGTCCTTATCAGCAACATAGCATTATTGTGGTGTGACTTTGCTTCCTTAGTTTGAAATCAAACTTTAGATCTCATAAGTTCATCCATCCACTTGTAATGAATACAACAGATATGAATAATAATCAATGAACTATAGATATATAACAGAAATGTAACATCAACCAAGTTCTCTAGCATAACTTATTAACACAAAAGCTACAAATAAACATGATACTTGTTACCCAAGCATCACACATGGCTCACAAGGCCATTCATATCTTGTCACCTCTCACTAGGCAACAACTTATTCACATGGCTCACAAGGCCATTCACATCTTGTCACCTCTCACTAGGCAACAACTTATTCACATGGTTCATAAAATCCGTACACATTATTACTTTTATTAAGCAACAACAACATCAACATACAAAAAGCCAATCAACATTTATTATATAAATGTCACAGCCCAAACTTGGCTATATTCATCATCTCATCATACCTGCATGGTTATTAGGCATGATAACAGTCATACAAGATATTCATCACATCATGTGATACAATAGTAACACCACCATTCCTTAACCAGGAATTAGGGTTCACTATCAAACATGGCTTATCATTCCCTTTTCCCCAAATTAGGGTTAGGGTTCCCCATTTCTCATTAATTCAGACCCTCTTGAGTTAACCAACTTTATCTTGTATTAAGGTATTTCCCCTCTTAATGCATTCCATCACAGAATACACACCCTTAGCATATAATGTATAGGCCACACATTAGAATTGTCCAGCTATCTCACAAGATATGGACTTATTTTAGTTTAAAGCATAACTTATACAGTTTCCTATAAACAATCGCAATGATACACCCTCAGCTAGGGTTTCACAAGGATACACCCTCCACTAGGGTTTACTAATCATGTATTGGATCCATGCATTTGTTATGCATTATTGATTAGTACCATTAAGGGTATTTCTTACCTAATCATTAAATTTAATCTGAACCTTATTATGTTCCTTTATTTCTAATTAAGGATTGCTCATATGAGGTTCCAATGTTGGGTCTCTAATATCAGTTCCAACTAATTCTTAGTTGTTCTAATCTCTCTTATATCTCAACATCTTAGTGTATGTACATTCTTTCTATGATGTGAGTCTAAATTATCCAGAGTCTACTCTTATTATACTGTTAATAGGAGTCATTAGATCTCAGTAGCGCATCCTGCCAGCCGGACCAGGCTGAACCTGTAGTCCTGAAGCCAAGAGCTACTCAGGATTAACTAACTCCTATTAATCTCAAACATGTGGAAAGAATATCCACTTAGGGCAACTTACTTATACATGATTTTGGATCTACTTTAATACAAAGGAAACAAACATTAAACAATTCGCTTCATGTCACAATAATATAAAAGAATCATACTTATTGTACAACTGGAAGTCTAAATTCATGCATATAAGAGCATTTCTAGTGATCTTTAAATCAGATAAACAATAATAGACAAGAGTTGAATCGCATCTTATATGTAATCTCTTATTTCTACATTAATTTCTTATCTCTTAACCCTAAGATTTCTAGGGTTTTCTCTCTAGCCTATCCTTCCTCTGCATACCTGGCCAGGGCATCCAGAGAAGAACAGACAGAGTAGCTTGATACTGGTCAATCTAAGTATTCAGACACCTGGCCAGGGTATCTAAACACTCAGACCTTCCAGAGCTAAACTCATCATTTCTTATCCATCTTAATTATAATTCTATCTTTTGATCTTAATGATCCCTGATAACTCAGCTTAAATTCTCAACTTGATCCTTGTGACCACATCATCTTCCTACCATCTGCAATAATATAACAGAACACTTCCTGTTATAAAATTGCAGTTAGAAGGAAGACACCTAAGTCCTAATCCTATTGGTCTCTTATCGTCCCCTGACCTTGACTTAGAATAACCATGTACTCAACCTATGCTCTGATACCAAGATGTCACACCCCGATCTCACACTAACCACTAATCACGAGATTAGGGCGTGACGGAGGGATTATCACATAAACAAATTGCTGAAAACTTTTTCTTTTTAAAACCTCGTAATGATATCCGGATTATTGCTGTAAACTAAAACACAATAAACTATTGCGGAAGCATTTCAATTAACATGGCTAGAGAACATAAACAAAGTTTACAACATGTAACACTGTTTAACAGAAAGTAAACATAACAGTTAATTTACATCTTTATACACAT
This sequence comes from Alisma plantago-aquatica, assembly GCA_963693085.1. Classification (NCBI taxonomy): domain Eukaryota; kingdom Viridiplantae; phylum Streptophyta; class Magnoliopsida; order Alismatales; family Alismataceae; genus Alisma; species Alisma plantago-aquatica. The sequence continues at coordinate 518,942,833 of OY856409.1, read as the reverse complement.
TCCACAAACATACTCTCTCTCACCCACACCATGTCCCAAGGATCGAGGGGAAAGGACTAAGAGACCTCTAACTAAACTAACTACATATACCTTCTACAGACTAAGCGTTAGGATGAAAGGATCCTTCAGATTCCTGCTGCTGGTGATGACCTGAAAATGTTTTGAGTAGAGGTATGAGCCTACTCGCTCAGTGAATAGCATTTCACTTAGCTATCACTAAATAACTCATCAGGTTTATAAAATTGAAATAAACATAAATACAGTTCAAGCAGGGCAGTACTATTGACATAGCAGATATACAGATAATAATCACATTTCTATGCATCAACAGGTATTTCAGGTAAATGAACAGATATATAAATTTACTATGATCCTATATGATTACTTATTCATATTATTATTATGCCCTAATCATATACAGTGTACTCTGCATATGAAGATCCATAGCAAGTTCATGCTACGATCCCACCGTACAAGACTTAGCGACACACCCGGGAAATGCTAAGTCTGACGCCAGCCCTGTTCTGCTACAGGACCCCAGGCTCCACGGCCTCAATGCACAACCACGTGTGCTGCACAACCACGTGTGCTCCAGACTCCTCCTGACAAACCTGAGTACACAGGCGGAGAGTCTCACCGGGTTACCTCCGTGACACAAGCACGGATGATGTTGAATAACCCCCATTTTCCTCCAGTGCCACCGTGACTCCGCACGCGTTGTTGTTGGACACTGCCTCTCTGTCCTCGTGTCTCCATGACTCCGCACGGATAATGTTGCAACACGAGTTTCACCCCTAAGAAGCAGATCTGTCAAAGGGGTTCTACGGTGTTAGGGCACCTAAGTCTATTAACTGATTAACATATAACCATTTAAACAGGAAAATCACATCTACTGATTTTATATCAGATCACAATACACTGTCATTCTAAACTGACAGAGCAATATATTTTAAATCCTTGTAATTTCTGAGAAATTCTCATACCATGCATTCAGACAAATTAGAAATGAATAACCCAACTTATTTCAATTTGGCACATACATAGCGAATTTACGCAATTGAACATCTTATTGCACAAATTAAAGAAATTTACTTCACATACGAGAATCATACTCAACATTTGTCAATTCTCTAAAATTCTCGAAAAACGTGCACATTAACCCAAATCTTGGTTTGTGCATCACTTAACTCAATTAAGAGTTAATTACATTTCACAATATAATTTAATAACAGTACTTGAGAATTTCTGATAATATTTCAGAGAAATGTGCCATTTCATGTAAATATCAATTTACACATATTAACGTAAAAAGATATATGCAATTAGGGTTTTCATGCATATTTTATTAATTCATATCTACTTTGAAATCGTACATCTGATAATTTATCAGAAATCTTCATTGTTTGGGTTCATACCCAAATTATACCATTTTCAGACATGAATTTCTAATTTCAACATTCAAATGAGCAATTTAGGTTCCAATGAACCATATAAATCTACCGATTCAATCCACACTGATCAATTGCTAAATTTAATCATATAACAGCGTCTAGAAGCAATTTATGAAATAAAAAGTCGGGCGACGCCAAACGCTGCCCGACGCCTGATAACACCTGTTATCAGCGAAATTTGCGCACATAACTGGAAATATTCAAACGCCTGAGTTTATTAATGATAAATAAATGAAACCCCACTCACAGCGATTTGGACTGTCCGGATTCGTCCGGAGATGCGTCCAGGGCCTAATTCCGGGCAAAATTGGGTTGTCTTCTTCCTTTGATTTGTACTATTCACGGCTCTATCACTCACAGAGAGCGCACGCCTAGGCCAGATTGAAGAAGGACCAAATTGGATGCTAAATCAAAGATGTTGGCTACGAATTTCTCGCTCTAGATCCACGGTCGAGCTCGATGCCACCATTCTGAAGTACTGGCTTTGCCCTAGATGGCCTTGGCCATTGTTTTCTGGCTGTAGCTGTTGTTTCACGCAGCAGGTGCTGCTTGGACCGGCTGGGCATTGCCCTTTGCTGCTTGAGAGGCGGGTGGCTGTTGGGACCTCAACAATGGAGCTCGAGAGCAGCTTCCCTGCGGCTGGGCGCACCCAAGGACTCCCTGTCCGTGCGCCTAGCTGCTCTTGCTTGCAGCTTTTCACTGCAGGTCGGCGCTTGATAGGGCAGGTCGCTAGGGCGAGGCTGGAAAGGAGGGGAGGAAGAAGAAGTACGGAGCCCCGTTGCAGGGAATCGAAGCCAAGCCCCAAGAAATCACCTACCCTCTCCTTGGTTGCGGCCGATCGGCCTGTAGCTGCTTGGGCGCCGCTCCTGCGGTCCCTGTGCTATCGGGTAGAGGAAGACGGATAATAATGAGAAAAGGAAATAAAGTGGCCGACCTACTTAAAGGGGTAATAAATGTGAAAATTACATCTCAAGTCCAAGATTCTCAAAAAATGCCATAACTATGGCCTCGGGGGTCCAATTTGGATGATTTCTTTTGCATCATTTCAAGCACGAACTCCTCTACCTACTCAAGGCATGAAAGTAGACTGATTAAACTGTTTCACTGGATCAAAGCTCAAATTTCATCTGTGATTACTTGATTCAACTTAATGAACTTAATAATCAACATTGACATTATTAATTGCCTCAGGTGATTCAATCTTAGCTATTAATTCACATCTTAGCTTATCTTGGTTATCCATGATGTTTAATTTGATACTCAACACTAATTGATGTGTTTCACAAAATTCGAGGTATTCATTGACTAACCCTGATATGGGTCGTAACAATCACCTTGTTGGTCTTGGTTTCGAGGTGTTCTCTCTCTCTTGGTGGTTCTATGTAGCATCTCATTTATTTGATGAATCCTAAATGTACTTGGGTCATTGTGTGGTCTCCTTGGAGTGATCGAAGGCTTGGTGGTGGTTCTTGGTTGATAAGAATGCTTTTGGTCGTTGACTTGGATGTTGTTTTGATCGTTGACCTTTCTGCTGTGGTCGCTTAATGTGTGTTTTTCTCTATGATCTATGACTCTTAACCATGTAGGTTGGTTGTTGATCTTCCCTCATGAATGGTCATTAAGATGGTCATCCTCAACGTTCATCTGGGTGCATGATCATAATAGACCAATGATCATATGATAGCATAGTTTTTATCGGCCATGCACTTTTGTTTTCAGCGGTCAACCCTAATGTTCAACAGTCAAATATGTGCATCACCTTCAGATACCAATCACCTAAGTTTTCAGCAGTCATGTGGTGTCGATCAGTGGTCAATATGAAGTTGACTATGATAATAATAATGTTAACCCTATATGTTACATAAATGTTTGAAGTAATGATATACAAGGTTGATGTTATATGCTATTTGGAAACCCTAATATGTTACATTGTTGAAGCCCTAACCCAAATCTTGAACACATGGTGATAATACTTTCTTGCTTGAATGATTAACATGTCATGAAGTATTCTCTCTCCTACTTGTGTAACCCTAATGTTGCAGATTGAATAAACATCATAGCTTTTGGTTGCTATGGTATCTTTAATATGACACATGGTGATGATTATGAGCCTTTATGAGGCATGTTGAGATAATGATGATGTGCAAGAACTATGTGATTAGGTCTTGTGACCTGGAAAAGGCTTTGTGCTTGATTGGAGGTGATATCCTCTAGTGATGTGATGAGGGATGATTATCCCAAGATGATGTGATAATGATGATGGCCTTGGATGGAAATAGTCTCATGTGATGATGTGATAAGTTTATACCCCATACGTTTTATATCTTCTAGAGTTGCAATCTACCCCCATCTTTGTAGAAATTGTTTAGGGTTTATACATTGTAACTTGATTGGTGCTCAAAAGATACCCAATTGGCAATAATCAATCAAGTGAAACCCTAATCATGTAGTTGGCTTGTGACATAGATCCATTCTAGTGTCAATACTTGTTGGATGGTGAAACGAGTAATTCCTAAGTGAAGCTCAGAGCATATATTTTTGAATATGTGGGGGCAAAATTTGAGGATATATCCCTACGTCCACAATTATAGGTTGTGGAGGATGACTGCAGTCTTGCCTTGGATATTATGATATGTGAAAGGCAACAATTTACTACATGGTGCCTTATATAGAACGAGCATGTGTGACCTATTATGTAGTGTCATGACTTGTACCAAGGCGGGCTAGTTGTTTTCAGCTTGACTACATGCCGATGTTGGCAGTTGACTGTTATGTCTCTGCATTGTCTCTTATACTGATCGGGAGTTGTGGGTGAGATCATGGAGTCCCACTCTTCCATAGATCTTGTATGGCATTGATTTTGACTTAGCAGTGGTCAGTTGGATTTGGGTGGTATGACTCAAATCCTCAGGGCATAATAAAAGATGTAATACAATCATGTAGTATAATTACTTAAGGTTAAACACGATTCACATTGGATGACCCTATGTCTTGTTTCTTATATCGCTTAGCTGTTATCCTTTTATACATGTTCTTCATATTCCTTGTAAAGGTAAAAGATGTTCTACTGATTAGTTGTAGTTACTTAAACTACCAATCTGTGTTATCAGTTCTACTTATATCATTTAGCTTAATCTGCTAAAAATGCTTAATCTGCGATGTTATCCTTGCTGTGTTAATAATAGTCATTGGCCGAGAGTCATATCTCTCACTAAGATGTTAGTCTCACCCCATGGGTTTCTACATATTGTAGGTGGTCGTGTACGATGCGGTAGAGATCGTGTGGTTGAGGAAGAGCAACAAGGAGAGCAATAGTTGTTGAAGGTTGGATATGTCGCTAGTGTTTTGTAGTAGAGCCCTATGTGTCGTCCCTGTACTATCAGGTCTTTGGGGGTGTTTTATAGATGTTTTGCATCAATATGAGGTTTTTGGCAATACGCCATGATTGTACATGTATGGCTTGTATATATAAACATGTTATCCTTTATAACATGTTTGTGGCAAGATGGCCATGCTACAATGATATATATATATATATATATATATATATATATATATATATACCTTTGTGGCATGATATGTAATACAGGTGGCACAACTTGTGGACACTGATGAAATGTTCTTCCGCTTGAGGATGTTAAAAGAAATTGGTTTTAAATTATCGTATTTTTTGGAAATCTGAATGTTTAGAGTTAATTCCACGCTTTGTTTTGAGTAATCTCATTTTGGTGGGATCTGTGTGTCACAATGACATTGGAAGTCAATGACATGGTACATTCAACTAATAATAAGAAAGGAGATGGACAAGAATGGTTGAATGGTGATAACAAGTTAAAAATGAAATTAATGAAATGTGTATGATGAAGTATATAACCTATATATTTTGATTACATGTATGTTGACCTAAATTGAAAATTATGAAGGATATCAATGAGAGGGAAACTTTATATATTAAGTAAATTTAAAATGATTTGTTCCTAGAGTAGTAGTGAACATGAAATGAAAGAACTTAAAACTAATGAATATGAGATGAAGGGAAAATGATGAAAATTAGTTGAAGGATGTAAGAATCTAACTCTAACCTAAACTAATGAGCCATGTGATGCTAATGAATGATGATCTCAAATGAGGGATGAAGGATTGCATATGAGTATCATTTAATTCAATTACAAGGTTTGGTTCAAGGATATGAATTAGTTTATAAGAATATTCTCTTTGATTGTAATTGTAGGTTAGGAAACTTGTATTCTAAGAATGGACTACTCTAATGAATTTCTAATGAGATCACTCATGTGTTAAATAGTATCCTTAACTGAAAAATGGTGAATTGTAAATGAGGAGTACTAAGTGTGTTATGTACATTTATGCTTGAGATTTATCCATATCTATAAAAATGGAATGGAATAAGTATATGTTGGATGATGAACATGTTCTAAGTATGATGAATGACACGAGATGTCTATAAACCTATACTCTTTCTAATTTTTATGTCTATGTGAAAATATGATGAGAAATATGATATATAATGAACCGATACAAAATATGTTGAGATGAAATTAATATGCTTTTATTACTTTTGAGAAACCTTATTTAGGGTAAATGTTGGACAATGATATTGTCTCCGACTGAAAGTCCACTGATGATGAATGATATGAGATGGTTTGAAAAACAAAAAGAATCATATTTGTTGCAAATTACATATTGTTGTGCTTCTTGTTTTTGACATTTCTTTCTTGATAAGTCAAAGTGCTATATGTCATTCAAGTTACGCGAAAACATACACATATGAAAAATGATGATTGAATCTTTTTTAAGATGAGTAAAAATGATTAATAACATGTGGAATGATGACACAACTAGTTAGTTGCCTTGAACGTCATGAGTTTCCCCTGTGTGCTACACTAGGGAAATGAAACGAAACTCCTTAAAGTAATCAAAGTATTATGAGAAGGATTTTCAGAGTGTGGATAGAGACCTTAAAGGCTAGACCACCATGATTTAGGAGTGAGTCATCTGGAGTGGCTCTGGCCCTAAATCCTTGTTGTGAAAGTCTATGTACATGAGGAGTAGACTATGATGAAATGAAAACTATGAAACATGTCAAATATGATGATATATGAAATGCAATGATGATGTGTTATATATTGTTTTGTTGCTTCCTATCTCATGTACCCGAGATGAGGACATGAGCCTCTTTAGGCAATGCTACAGTGGATCAGGGTCTGTTGTTATTATCTTAGGGTGGCCAACTGAACCCTAAGATAGTGACGATGAGTCGTTGACACGAGAATCAGGCGTGGCGACTTCTACTTGGTGATATACAAGCCAAAGTTTTAGGATAAATGAATAAAAGATGACAAGCTATGTAGAATATGAGTTATATTTTGTTACATGTCCTTTTCTGCTAGTTGATAGATCTACTACTGTTGAATATGTTTATTTTTGTGGTAGCTTATCATTCTTTTATAAAGATGATCTATTTCTATATCCTTAATTGTTTGGTTTGGGATCCGGTCATTGATGTTGACATGCTATTGATGTTGAGATTTTATATCCACTCTGGATATGATTTAGATTTACTGGTCATTTCAATAGTCTTGTTTCATAGACATGTCTTATGTGTACTTCAACTTTAGGACTGCAGGATGTGTTCCTGGTCTGAATGGAGTGTAACAAACATGATGTTATTGTCATGTATTGATTCTAAATGTTTAGATCTTGACGTGTTACTACGAATGGATTGTTTTTTCAATTAAGTAACATCTACTTGTTAGTTCATAGACATGCTCTAAAATATGTTGAAAAGTTGTATTTGGTATAAGTGTTTACATTATATGATTAATTATATTATTATCATAAACTAGATTTGACTAGTTGATAGAACTATCTGCTAGAATTTTTAATATATGCAACTTTCTTTTAAATTCATTATACTTAATCTGATGATGATGCATGTACCTATCTTGAGTGGGAGGTATCACTTGTTGGGGCTCTATATGAGTCTCATGAGGTTGTTTTAAATGTTTTTAGGTATAATGATATCCAATGGAGAGGTCGTGACAAAGAAGATGTAAATAGAAGGATGATTTAGATAGAGTAGAATGTCCCTGTACACTTTCTTTCTTGGGATGGTAGTATACAAAGTTTGTTATTTCATGTACATGTAACTAAAGTAAAGTGAAATATGTATGAGTAAAAAGATTTTGATTCTGGTTTTAATGGAGTTGAATAAGTTTTTTTGATAGTGTGACATTGTTAATTAGGTTTTATAAGAAAGGAAAAAGGAAAATTTTGTGTGTTTTTCATATATTGTGTTATCACGTTTACTGAGAATTAGTTGTTTTGCTTCATTATTTGGGTTTAGGATTGGAGACTCTTTCTAATGGTTGGCTATCATGTTGATCAAAAGAGAGGTCCCGACAATCAACAACTAGAGAGATAAAATCAAATACTCTAGATGTATGAGGCATTTCCCATACCATTTAATGAGGTCTGAGAGACTCCTCTTTTTATACCTCAACATCTTATTCACCCAAAACCTTAAAGAACACCACCTTGATGCAAACAACCACGACCTTATCAAAGAAAACCACCTTGATGCAAAGAACCACGATCTTCTCAAAGAAGACCACCTTAATGTTGTAGGTGAAATCAACATAAATATTCCAATTACATCTATGCATATCGCAAAATTCCTTTCTTACTAAAGGCATACTCATAAATTTGTGAAAGGATTGGAAGATATTCAAATCACTTTCAATGCCACTATGAGTTTGGGTCATATGTTACCAAATATATCCTTAACCAGATCCAAAATCTTGTTCAAAAACCAAATTCTTACACACTCTGCCTTATTCTACGACCACATACCACCTTGTTGATCTCACCATTATGATGGAGGGGGAGGTATGTTTTATCCTTAGTTATATTTCTATACGGATCCCTAAGAGAAGAGCCTTAATGGCTCATGAAGGAGACATCAAATACATGTCTACTACATGTCTCACTCCATTTATATGTGTCATTAATGTCTTCAAGAGATAAAATCAACATTGGTGCTCATTTACACTTCATACACACAAATACCCTACATTCAACAAACTACATGAAAGCTTTTTCCTAGGTCTCTTGTTATTCATTTCACTAACATGCCCAATAAAATTTGAGTTCTTACTGGCCAACACTGCACAATACGTACCACTACTGAAGAGACATACATCTTTGACAATCCTTTTGGTGACCTTAATGAACATCTAATGATCTAGCCATCTCCTCGTGAATGCAAGAATATAGGCAATACATGTTATAAGATGGCAATAAATGATGTACCTTCACATTGTCATCGTGTTCACATGAAGCTCAATAAGGGTCATGTTTGGACCCATAAAAACCAAGCATGTCAATAAACATCCCTTTCTAATAACCCCAACTATGCTTCACACAACTTCGATACTAACATGTTGAATCTTGTAAACACCTAATGAATTCTAAATCATACACATATAGAATAGAAGACAAACTATAAAACATTTGAGGATCCCGACCCATAAGGTGATGCTCTTGACAAAGCCATTGCAAAATTTTCCTCAGGAGTGTGGGTAGAATTGGATATGAAAGCCAACACACATGCTAATGAAATTGGTAGAAAATAGACGAGTCTCTTCCTTGGTGAAATTGGAAGGTACCAAACAAGCAAACAATAAGGAAATGCAACTAGAAGATTACATGTCATGTATTTTAGTTGAAACATTGTCTGACAAACATTTAGAATACCATCAACTATATCCTTAAATCAAATCAAATAAGATATACTGGCATTATTACTCTTCATTTATAGTTTCTCAGAGAAAATAGTTTATCTTTCATTTAATATCATGATGTAAATGAGCCTCTAAATAAACTAAAAACAATTTGGGATGGGACTATAGAAGACGGGATCCCTTAACTATAAAACAGTTGAAATGTTTCAACACTAAATTAATACTAGATTCTTAGCTCATACATGTTATTTTAACTGTACTTGCAATTACATAATTATTATTGCTTCTTGGAATATTTAAAGAGTGGTCTCTGCTAATCAACGTAGACCAATACAACACTTCAATATATAGGTGAGTACTATCTAAGATACCAAATCTAATATTTCCAATATACCAACTACCACGCTTGAGGCGGGGTAACAAATCACAAATTGGATTTAAAACCATTGAATGACCTTAGTGGAGGCATTCCAGTTGGTTGGAATGGCTCTAGCATCATATGCTATGATAGCCTTATAATGTCTTACTCTATCACCTTACACCTTTTCTCGATTCAAGATAAAAATGAGTGACATTTCACATGACTATATGGGAACTGATCCATAATAAAGATCTATTTTTTCAATAACAAAACAAACCCTACACATGACTACAATAGTTCTGTAGACCCAAACAAATTATTTCCACATTTTGACTACATCCATGTCAATTTATACTATCAGACTGACATCAACAAAATTAGCTCAGATTCAAAATGCGTACAAATAAACTACTGCAGTCAAGACTGATATCCAAGTAAAATCAGACTAGAAATAGACCGAACACTGTAATTCTATATGCTAACCAAACAGAATCAGACTGAACCCTATAGATCTGATTGCTATCCAAACAAAATCCAATTGGAACTAGATTAAGTTGTCAAACAAAAACTATGACAAATGTATATTGACTAGTCTCAATCCCTGACTACTTATTCTAACTATGAGTGTGTACTCATGTACCATGGACCAAAATTTTACTAACACGACACTCGAATTCACTTCGGACAATATACACCTTTGCGATGGCGGGGTGCAAAATATATATTAGAAAACAAAATTTAGATGTTTAAGATAGGATTTGAACACAAGGCCCAGTACAAAGATACATACATGTAAATTGTACCACTTTGAAATTTTGTTTTATCTTGTTTTAAATGACACACTAACTTGTAAACGCATTGGGGAAAAGTTAAGGTATAACATATCTAAGAATCGAAACGGAGACTTGCAAGAATAGTTCATAATGACAAGCCACTACACCAATACTTCATCTATATTTGACTTCACTATGTAACATGTATATTATAAAAGTAATCTATAAGCGTAGGTATATGTATATGTTTTTAATATTTTTTGAGGGGCCATGACCCTACTTTACACTCTTGGTTCTGTCCTTACGCTCACTTTAAAAGTAATGACACGGCACAGCTTAACTGCAATATAAACGGGAATTTCACTATATCACCAATATTCCAAAGAAAATGGAGAATATATTATAAGAAGAGAATTGATGGTAACAAAATTATTCTTTTTTAACGTAACCCCGTGAGGAAATCCGAAAACGTTGGACTTGTGGTTGCCGCTCGGCTCGGCCCAGGCAGCTTTACTCCTCCCTAAGCAGGGGAGTGGACTGGATCCATTCTCTCTGGTACTTCGGTTCAAGGTTCCCCACTTTCGCTTCGCCGACTTTGCCGTCTCGTGTTGCGTTATCGTTTGGTGACCGGTGGTGGCTGCTGAAAGCTGACAGAATCCGCAATCTCTCCGGGAGCCACATATATTGTTGTACCATATACAGAAAAGGGGTTATCGGGACGGCGAGACCATTGGAAGCTCGAGGGAGCTGCGATACTGTCATCTTTTGCTATCCCGCTTCGTCCCTACCTCTCCACCTCGTTTCACCATGAGTGCCGCTCCCTCGTCCTTCTGTGGCGTCGGATTGAATACCGCCATTTCCTCAGTCACGTCGAGGAAGTGGGCACCGCCTGCTGGTGCCCGCTCGAACTCCGTCGTCAGAGCGAAATGTAAGTTAGGTCCTTCTTGTGACAGCAGTTCGATTCCAGTTTGCGTTCTGCCTTTGTCGGTGATTGCTTTTCCCGCCCCTTTTCTGCTATGATCTAGTTTCTCTGGACATTTTTTCCAACAGCTTTAGTTTGCCATGGCACACTTCGTATATGGAGCATCACCAACTTTGTTAATATAGTCCAATGATTGCTTACCCATTCCGTGGCGTGGTAAAACAAAAACGCATGCCTGCTAGCTCTTTTAGTTATTTTACTCTGAATTTATGGATGGTATTTCACGCCCTTACTGGGATATATTTTAGAAAAGAACAGCCCAATCATCTCAATCAATTACTATATGGAATTTTCACCGACTAATTTTATCAATACCTTGTCTCCTACTTTAGTGCCTATTTCGTCTCCCCCACCTGTAAGAACGGTTACTCCATGTCTTGATGAAGCATGCTCGTGACCGTCTATGATTCATGTGAGCTCTGCCTGCCTGCCACGATCTTGAACTTCTAGCACAAACCGTTCATTCTGATCCCACGCCTTGACATATGACCAACATCTTTTCGTTTCTTTTCAAACGAGGTATTCTGTTATCCTAGGATAAAGATTCTAAGATATAATTGCTGGATAGTTTTCCACCACCTAGGTAAACTCTTGCAATAACATGTATAGTATCTTGAGCAATAAAGTTATTTTAGAGCAGGCCTAATGTTTGTTGATATGATATCATACTGGTTAGCTATGATACATTGTTTAAGCCTTTCTGAGACCATTCTAGTTTAAACATGACTGAATTTACTGTCCTCTGCAGTAGAGCCTTCGGAGAAGTCTGTTGAGATAATGAGAAAGTTTTCAGAGCAGTATGCACGGCGCTCAGGAACATATTTCTGTGTTGACAAGAGCGTCACAGCTGTTGTTATTAAGGTACAAACACCATCATTTGATTATCATATCTGATTTTGTGGTTTGCTGTTGAGACATTTAGTTTTCAATGAAAATTAAATGTTTTCAAGTCAATTGGAGTAGACCACTTTCTTATAATATTAATTCAGGTAATATATAAGTCTGGGTGAAGTCTCTCTTTAGACAACGGCAAACAAGTATAGGCTAGGGCCAAGGAGATCATAAGCATAAGACTGACTTGCATTAGGATGAGGTTAGTCCTGTATATGAATCAGAGTTCATATAAGTCGGTGAAGTTCTTCGCTGCTTGTCATCCAAATAACAACCTCTATTAGCTGGCAAACGATTATAGACTAGGGCCAGGAGATCATAAGCATAAGGCTGAGTTGCACTTGGATGAGGTTAGACTTGTATATGCATCAGAGGTCATACAAGTTGGTAAAGTCCTATGCTGCTTCTCATCCCAACAACAATCTCTTTTAGTTGGCGCCCTCTCAAGAAAACCCCTTCTGGGAAGGAGGGGAATCATAACGCCTATACTATTTTGTTGTGTTTACAGTATCTTATCCTAAACGAACCTTTTATTCCTTTGAACATAACTATGAACAGACAAGGGTCTGGAGCACTTATTGTTGTAGGCATCCGGTTACCTGGCAACTCGCTTTAAACCGAGAAAACATTATCAAGCAGTTTATCCTGATCTAAGATAACCAAGGCTTCAAGTATGACGAGAAGCAACAGCTCACTGTCCAGATAGAACATGAAAATTCATATCAGAACTGCATTAAAGCATTAAAAAATCCAGCTAGTAAGAGATTAGCTTGTTGGCGTTTTGGTGCTAGTGCTGCATATTTGAAATTCGAGACCATTTCATTCCTTTCCCTGACTATCGGGATACTTCCTCTGCCTCACCTACATACAGGTGAGACGGGCTTATATGATGCCATGTATGTTCTTCTCTCAACCATTCATCAATTTGTTTTTCATGTTCTTCTCCCTCATTCAGAGATATTATGCATTGGAGCCTAGTAGCCTATGCAGTCTGAACTTTCTGAGGTTTCTTCTTGATGGTAAGTACCCAAATTCCTCATAATGATTTTTTTGCTCGGTTTGCTTCATATCCGTCCTAAATCATGCACTCATCAAGGTCAATGTTTAATTTGGCTGCAATGATTTTGTTGGACCTTACACTAGACCTATAAAAAATTTGCAACCACAAACTTATTATCAACCGGTATTTGTCCACATTAATATTGGAAAATGATAGGGTTATTCATTATTGTTACCATTGTGATGCATGTATATCCAAACAGAGCCTCAGGAGCACACCATTTGGTTTTTCAAGTGCTTTCTGCATATGCTTTTTATTGATTGCACCGTGATGTAAGTAAACAGGCAGCTCAAGACACTAGAAAGTACATTTTATATTTTGTAATGCTGCAAAATAAGTACATTTCTTGTCACACCCAGTACTAGTGCCATCTGGGACTAGTTGAAGTGCTATCCTTAATTCCTTATCAAGTCATCTGTGTTGCTTCCCCTTAAGTTGTCCACATGAAAAATTGAATTTTTTTGCCAAGAATATAAATAGGGGATTAGACGCCTGTACTGAGTTTATTTTGCGAAGTTCAGGCATTCCTGGCTCGAATGCCAACTAACCCCCCAGCTTTCTAGAAAGTATTCATTGGTCTCCACAAGTTGAGCACTATATTCACTTTTCATGAGTGAGGTAGGCACACAGGGGCACACATTTACTTCCAAATAGACCCAACTTGTTGACTGCTTCAAAGTGTAATATTTATTTGTAAGGCTGTTAGTTACAATTGATGTATAGAAAAGTGTTGGGGATGAAGGAGCTATGTGGCTAATGAATCTCTTTAATAAAATTATGAAGGCCAAGAAAATGGCAGATGAGTAGAGAAATAGTACTATAGTCCCATCTATAAGGACAAAGGAGATGTCTAGAGCTGCACAAACTACATATATATCAAGATGAGTCATATTATGAATCTTTGGGAGAGGATTATTGAGCAAAGGTTTGGATCGATAACACAAATATAGACAACCAATTTAGATTCATGCCGGAGAGATCAGCAACATATGCGTTTTTTTTTTGATAAGGAGGCTTATGGAGATCTTCATATGGTTCTTACTTTTTAACGATTTGGAAAAGGCTTATGATCGAGTACCCAGACAGGGTGTTGTGGAGGGTTTTAGAGACACAAAGTGTGCCATTCCAATACATGGACTTGATTAAAGAAATGCATGATAACTGAACTGCAAGTGTCAGGACTCCTGGAAGAAAGACACCAACTTTTCCTATCACAATTGGTGTACATCAAGGATTAACATTAAGCCCATATCTATTAATTCTTGTTATGTATGAGTTGACGGAGCTGGTTCAGGATGATATTCCTTGTGCAAGTTATTTGCTGATGATATTATGTTGAATCTGTTGATTGATGAAACCAAAGAACTATTAAATGATAAAGTCGAACTATGGAGAAATGCATTGGAATCAAATGGTTTTCAAATTAGTACAAGTAAAACTGAGTATATGCATTGCAATTTCAGCCATTTTAGAATTGTAGATGGTGGGACCAAGTTGGATGGAGTGGATTTACGAAAATGTGACAAGTTTTAGTTACTTGGGTTCTATTCTTCAAATTGAGAATGATGTGCAAGTTCATGTTTGTCATAGGATCCAACAGGATCGCTGAAATGGAGGAGTGCAAGTGGAGTAGCATGTGATCAAAAGATCCCTCTCAAGATTAAAAAACAAGTTTTGTAAAATAGTTATACGGTCAACTACTCTATATGGGAGTGAATATTGAGCGGTGAAGAAACAAATTCTCAACAACATGAATGTTGGTTGAGATGCGTATGTTGAGATGGATGTGTGGAAAGAAGCAAAAATTTCTTGACAAGCATTGAGGACAAGTTGCGTGAGGGCCGTCTGAGATGAGATGGTACAAACGTGCAATGTAGACTGACTAACACGCCTATTTGAAGAATTGCTATTGAGTTGAGTACAATTAAAAGAAGAAGAGGTATGCCTAAGTTAACTTTGGAAGAGCTTATAACAGGAGATTTTGAATCTTTACATCTTGATCTGAATATGACCCATAACGGAGCTGATTGGAAAAGAAGGATGCATGGAGCCGACTCCAACATGGTTGGCATTGAGGTTTAGATGATGATGACCACAAAGGTTGTCACTTGCCACATTTTAAAGGCCCATAAGTTTATTCAGCCGCGCCAATGCTTTGTGTGAATGGGATATCCAAGCCTAGTTTGTCTAAGATTTCAAACTCAATATATCCAGTTGAGGCAAGCCTATTCTATACAAAAAGATATATCTATGTACTTATCTATTCTTGTATGACCCCATTTTTGATATGAACCTAGCTCTATTTATTAAAAATTACATTGATTCTCATACAAATCACATTATTTTCTAAGTGCTAATTATAATTTTTTATAATTTTCGAGTTTATCTATTATCTTTATGACAAATATTACAAGTAATGTTCTTAGGATTTTACTGGTCATTGAAATGAGAATGCTACTAGTCTTGATTAACCTATCTGACTAGTGATGTGATCAGTGATGTCAACAATGATGTCATGAATACGTTAAACATGCTAACATGTGTTTTACAATTATGATCAATGCATAAAAATATTGGGGAATCCATTTCATTCAATATTTTTTAAAGTTGGTAAGACTTATAGGAAGTTTCACTTGCTGATAAAGTAATAATCTAACAGTGATATTAGTAATCATTTAATAGGAAGATTAATTATGATTCATGAAGTTCATATTTTTAAAATACAAAGTAGAGGACTCAATGATGACACTTGGCTTACTAATAGTGAATGCAAAGAGGAAGTGTGCGGTGAACATGGAACAAAGTACAAGAACAATGAGAAAAATCGAGGGATGCATTTATCATTTAGGGGATGGGGCCTAGAAATATAATAAGAGGAATTGTGATAAGATGGGAGGAAGAAACACACATGCACAAGCCAGAAGCATCACTCGAGGTCTGGTGGAGTTCACTCTGGCCATCTGATATGTTGTGCTAGGAGCCCCACTGTAGAGTTGCTGAAGCTTGGAGATGAGGGCGAGCACCAAAGAGTAGTTGTCTAAGTCAGGGAGATTGAATGGGGGGCAAAATTGTGATTGACAAATTGGATTGGGGTTACAAAGCCCCGAGAGATGGTAAGAATTAATAGAAATCACATGCAACACATGTTGGGAATGGTTGTTGATGGATCTGCATCGCAGTGATATCAGTTGTGGTTACATGTCGATTAGCCACTTGGTCAAGCATGTTCTCTAGTTCTAGCTGAGTCAAACTCGATTTGGCTGGTTTCTTCATTTCTTTCTTCTCGCACGAGGGGAATTGGATTGACTTGTCATATTTCGAATCTTTCTACGGTGTGCTCTGTTTACTATTTTCTCATATTGTCTTCTCTTTACCACGCGAGAGGTCAACGAAGCGTGAGTGGAGAAAGAAAGGTCAAAGACTTTAAGGGAATGGAATTAGAATTGTTGTAGCATCGGTTTGACATGTTAAAGCAGATTGACATGTTGAAGCTGCCAGTGAAAAACTCGATTGAAAGACAAGCTATTAGGTTAGAAAGTTGTTTAGCAAGTGGATCTAATGTAATATTGTCCGGATTTTGTAGGCCCATTAGGGCTTGCTTAAGTCAGTAATTGTGTCCCCCTCTCCTCTATGTTGGAGGTTGAGTTTGCCGAAGTATTGTGACATTTTTTTTCCTAATTACTTTCTACATGGTATCATAACTAATATGATCTAACCTTAGTTGTCAAGGCGCTGCCTAGGCGCCGTAGGTGTTAGGCTGCTTAAGTCAGTAATAGTTTCCCCCTCTCCTCTATGGAGGAGGTGGGGTTTGCCTAATTATTGTAAAAAATTGTCTCCTTACTTTCTACATGGTATTAGAACAAATATGATCTGACCGTAGCTGTCAAGGTGCCGCCTAGGCGCCCTAGGTGATGGACGGGGCATCTAGCCCCTAGGGCGACTTAAGTGTCCGCGTATAACCTTTTAGGTCCAAATTAAGCCACTTGAAGGCAAATTTAGCATAAATTAGGTTGAGATTTGGTCAAATTAGATCAAGATGTTAGTATATGGTTGAAAATTTGAAATAGGTTTGATATAGCTCAGATTAGGTCAAATTTTGGTAAATTAGGTATGCTATGCAGAAAACATGCCTGTTTTAGGGAATTTAAGTCTGATTTGGCCATATTAGGTCTCATCTAGATAAATATAGGGCAAAGTAGGGGTAGTTATGTTTGATTAGGCCGTACTATGCAAAAGTAGGTTTGATTTAGCCGATTTCTCGTCAAATTTATGTAGATTAAGTTTGATTTTGGGAAAACAAGTATGATATGGGGGAAACAGGGTTGATTTGGGGATATAAAGTCTGATTTTGCCAAATTAGGTCTCATTTAGGTCAATATATGGGAAAATTGGAAGAATTAGATCTGATTAGGACATGTTATTAAAAATCGGGCTGATTTAGGCCAAACTAGGGTAAACTAGGTCAATTAGGACAAATTTAGATCAAGTTAGTTCAAACTAAGCTAATCAAGTCTAGTTTAGGTCATGTTAGGTGTGATTCAGGTCAAGTTATGATTGTTACAGCTTAGATATAACCATACATAGTAATGTATATATCTATATATGTATGTAAATTTAACAATGTGGAAAATAAGATTGCTGTAATTGAATTGAATGCAATGAGATGAATACAACACTGGACGCCCCTATCCTATATATAGGAGAGGGGAAGCACTAGAGACTTGGGGCACAAGTCATCTAGACGAACTGAGACACAAAAGTCGAATAACTAATTAACCTATTAACTAAATAGACTAATATATATAATCTCTAACACTCCCCCTCAAGCTGGAGCATGGGTGAAACACATATCCAAGCTTGGAGTTACATGATAAATGATAAAAGAAATGATAAATCAAAGATAGAAGATAAATATCACTCCCCATACAAAAATTGATTCTCCCCCTTAATCAGTACTCCCCCTAAATCAAATAATGAAGATACCTCTTTCCTTTGAAATTGTATTTTGTAGGTTGGAGATTCTCGAGCATTGAAGGTCTTTTGAAGTGCATTTGGAATGAAGAACATCTGAAGAATGGAACCTGATACTACAACAAAATTTTGCTACTTGGAGCAGACGATCATCAATACCACGACTACGCCATCTTCACTGGAATACGTACTTAGCACGACACGAACGCGGATACACAATGTCGATGTAGCAATAGTATAATCTTCAAATTGTCTGAGAAAACGTGCATAATGTGACACAGACACAAACAGACGATGTGCTGATGATACGATGCAGGTACCATAACTCTGGCGCATGAACCTTGGGGGCTTGATGGGAAAGGAAATCATCCATCAGGGAAAGTCCCAAGTAGATCAGCGGAAGGCGATGTCGTAAGAACAGATGCAGCTCAGAGAAGACGTGATGAAGCAGTTCAGTGAAGATAAATCTGGATGAATCAACCTTGTAGATGTAGACTTGGCAGGCTAGAAATTGCTGAGCTTCTGAGAAGTCTGAAAATACACCCATCTGTCTCTCAAGAATGCAACAAGAGTGATAATGCTGTTTAAAAGTGGAGAACAAGTAATGAAGCTCCATGAAGATAACCTGGAATATGTAGCCTGAATACATACATCATCTCTTCTCATTCTCTCATACATACTCCCGCATGCTCTCTCTCTCGTCTCATCTCTTCCTCTCCTCTCTATCCCCCCCCGCACACCAAATACGATGAGAGTGAGTGTTTGGTGTAGAGAAATGGATACATGACCCCCTCCCCCCATGTGGGAAAAGGGATACACGCATGATGGGTGGGAGGGAGGGAAAGGAATTGGTGGATTGGAGAGGAATTTGTGATATGGAGATGTGTAAACTGTGGAGAATGAAACCAATAATCAGAGAGAATAAGATCCGGGTAGAAAATTAAATGGATCTAATCCCGACCCAAAACGGCATTTGCTCGGCCCTTAGGCTAAAGAATGGATCCATTTGCTAAAGATAGATCCGAATATCAACATGTATATTGTATATGGGGAGCAGTAGAAAAATATTGGGTTTTTTTGGTAGCGGTGGAGAGTGATGGGTGACCGCGCTTTAGCCAGGGATAGGCGAAGGCGTTGGGGCAACAACGACGAGATGGAGAGTAGTAGTGAAGCAGTGGTCGGGGGCATGGATGATGATGACGACGACTGAAGGGTGTGATCGTCGGTTGGGGATACATGTCCTGGATAATGAGGTAGAAACTCAGCAGGGGACAAACACGGAAGATGACGATGATTGCAACAGTTGGTGGCCACGTGATGCGGCAACAACATGATGACTGTTGTTGGTTGTGGTTTTCGCTGTTGATTGGCGGCGGTGGCGCTGCTATTGTGCGCTGATGGCGCTGGGCGTAGGCCGGCGGGCATGGGCGGTTGTTGTTCTGGCTGGCGACTGACGACGCTGCTGGGGACCAATGATGCTGCTGCTTGTGGCTGGCGGCTGCTTGCTGCTGGATATGACGGCCATATGATGTGGCAGCGGGAATGATGTGGCGGAAGATGGATGGATAGATAGGAGATAGCCGGGAAGGACAACGCAGGCGTACAGAAAGAAAATATGATCTTTTAAGAAAGAGAAAAAGAAGCCTTGGAGGCTGGGATTTGCTTGGCGGGCGGTCGGCCTAAACCATGGCTATGGCGGCCGCCGCCCGCAGGCGGAGGCAGAGCCCCTGTTGTTCTCTCTCGGAGAGAGGAGCGGCGGCTAGGGCTTCTGTTTGCGGCGACTAGGAGAGAAGAGGGAAGCGGCGGCGGCTAGGGTTCCCTAGGAGCGAACGTGCTCTGATACCATGTGGAAAATAAGATTGCTGTAATTGAATTGAATGCAATGAGATGAATACACGACTGGACGCCCCTGTCCTATATATAGGAGAGGGGAAACACTAGACTTGGGACACAAGTCATCTAGATGGGCTGAGACACAAAAGCCCAATAATTAATTAACCTATTAACTAAATAGGCTAATATATATAATCTCTAACAAACAATATAGTATATGTACAGAAAAATAATAATTAAAAAAATGCCTAGAACCGCCTAGGTGCCCCTTGGGACGGGAGGACAGCCTAGTGTTTAGATAAGTATGAACCTAATCATAAATTTAGAAAAGAATAAAATAAGACAGAAGATACCAAACTAGTGGGCCATTGCTCCTTCCTCTCTAGGCCGGCCGCTGACATCCCTTTTAAGTCATTGATCTGTTCGTTTCCCCCTCACACTGAAGTTTTCTACTACTGCAAGGCTTCTGCTTGACCTCCTTTATATTGGTTAAATTGACGATTATAGGCTGCTTCCTCTATTTCTTCACTTCTGACTGTATTGCTATAGTACGCTATTGCATCAGAACGAGATTTGTGGAGCTTTGTGCACTTTACTTCATGCTTTCCAGCTGCCTCTGACTTCCTCCTCCTTTACCTTAAGTCCCTAACAACCTGTGTAGGAGAGGAAGAGAGTATTCCCAGTACTGGAGAGGGTGTTGTTGCTCCCTCTTTCTCCTCCACGGGTGGCCTGTTCTAACAAATATCTGTTGAAAGTTGTTTTATCAAATTAGGGGTTCTTCTCGGCACAAGATTCTCTTCTAAGGGCCACCCTGGATATCTCCTTCCCTCCGTAGTACCTTCCTTCACTCAAATGTGGAAGGGAGGAGAGATCTGGTGGCCTTTTCTGGACATCTAAGTATGCGGTTGTTGCGGTAGCTACCATTCCCAAAATTGCTGGTCCACAATTGCTGCACTCCTCTCCTACCATTCTCAAAATTTCACTGCTCTCCAAATATTTTCTATATATATTTCATCCCCTCATCTTTATCTCCTCTTCCTCTACCTCTTCTATTTGCACCCGTTCCCCTCATCTCTTCATCTATATCTTGTCAAAGTGGGAGTTTGTATATGTCCACCCAACCAATGTCTTAAGTCTCTTCGTGGTTAGCATGAGGGGAAGATATAGAGGAGGTCAAAAGAGGGTATTAGTAGGGGGAGAGAGGAAGACAGAGATGGAGAAAGACATTTCTCGTGCAGTGAAGAGTCTTGGAGGTTTGCACGTCTGGTTGTGTGCCTGTCTAGCACACTTGTTATTCATGAAAGATCATTCATCCGGCTACAATGTCAAACTACTCACTTATCTATTCGTGTTCCGTTAATCACGTCAACCACCTATTGCAGTCTTAAGCGCGCCGGATATCTAATGTTGTTGTGCAATCTTCTTGTAGCAACGCTCCTATCTCGATTACTGCATGCCGATCTGGTAGTGGTGCTTATTGTAGGAAACTACGTTGAAGATGATGTCAATTGAGTTGGTGACTTAGACGACTTCTACAAATTTCTTCCTCCTTCAACTACTCTATATGAATGCTCTAACATGATCGAGACTCTAGATGTCTGTTTCTAACTGCACTCGGTAGTTTGACGATAATTTGTTTCAGGAGTGTCAAGAACTTCAAATTCAAGATAGTGTACTTGCTGAGTATATCTTTATTTTGCATCCATAAGTCGTGTTTGTGCATGTCTTATTTATGTCAACTTTCCAAGATGCACATGTGGTTCTCCCGTCCTCCAGCTTGAAGGAGAGTGTTAGAGGTTAAAGCAGTTTATTAGTAAGTGGGTCTAGTGTCATGTGAACATGATGTGTAGGCCCATGAGGGTTTGGTCAAGTCCGTTGCTATCCTCTATATATAGGAGGGGTTTGCCTAAGTGTTGCTATCCAATTGTCTGTAACTTACTTTCTACAAAAAGAGAGATTTTTTTCTTCAAAAAATGGTTGTATAACCTTGACCTTTATTCCAATAAGGATTTCAATTGTACTATTAGTAGAGTAGATCTCTCACCCTCAAAACTATTTTTCTTATCATACCTAGGGTCGATGTGAAAAACTATAAAATTAAGAGAAAGATGAACATATAGAATATGATACAAATTCTGTAATTCCACACACCAACGTAAGGGCCAGTTTGGGTGGGCCGAAAAGAAACTAGTTCAGTTGCAACTACGCAGCGACTTCCAATTCATCTGTGTGGTTTCTTGCAGATGCAACTCGCGATGGGGAATCAAACTGCTCAGTCTTAAGCAGATGTGCATAAATGCCTAGAAAACGAACTGCGCCCGATTACTGTGCGGTTGGTTTTCCACCCACTTCGACCACAGGAACCTGCCACACCAGACGTACAAGTTGTTGTAGGCTGTATGCTTTGAACGGACGAGATGTACCTTGGACTGAGAGCTTCATATATTTTTTCCATGTAATGGCTGAGAAACTACACAATACCAAACAAAATCAAACGAAACCAACCAGATCTATCTCCTTGCAGCCAAACAAATGCAATTCTGTTCCAACTTATCGTTTTTAAATTCCTGCATTAAAAGCTGCAGTGCAGGTTGAAAATACATGCAACCAAACAAGCCCTAAGATGTGCCTACTAGCTTACTAAGTACAAGTCATGCAACCCATATTTAATCTTTGTTTCCTAGATATCAATGACATTGTTCCCTCCTAACATGATCTCTCATTATTAAGATATCCTCATAAACAAATCTATGGTGGGTCTTTTTTTCATTTTTGCACCATTTGAGGCACTGCAACCAATGGCATGTTTCTAGTTGTTTAGTTGACAATAAATAGATTGAGAACATTCTCTTCTTATACCATTTGTAATGTTTATTCTTCATTGCAATGCATATTGTTTGAGCGAAGCAACTTTTTTAAGCCATTTCTCTTAGTTGCTTTTTTATATGTTTTGATTTTTTATTTCTTTCTTTCTTTAAGGCTTTGCAAGGAAAGTGGAAGCCAACTTATATGTTTTGATTTTTTATTTCTTTCTTTCTGTAAGGCTTTGTAAGGAAAGTGGAAGCCAACTTACCAAAATCTGGATGTGCAATTTCCTCATCACATGCTCCACACTCCTGAAGTTCTTAAAATTGCTAATTCATGAGAATAGTTATTTGGGTTGTCGAAGATTCCCTAGATGACCCTTGACACCTTGATAACCATGTAGGCGGGAACAATAATGAAAATGAGTTGTGCAGTTGGCTACTAAGCCTAATGGTGGTAACATGCACATCACTAGTGTTATCGAGCACCTTTGTTTTCTACTACTATGGTGGGGGAATTCCGAAATGTGCAGATGAGAGTGTCGATTATATTTATGGAGGCATATCATGTAAAGAATGTTAGTGTGTCTATTTACTTAAGTGTTTTGTCTATTTACTTAAATCATTTAGTCTATTTGTAATGTAATATGGGCCCAAGTGTGTCCTAGGCCCATTAGGCTTTGTCTAAGTGTCTGTATGCTCCCCCCTTCTCCTATTTATAGGATAGGGTGGATGCCTCCTTTCTATCAAGCAATAACAAAACCCTACACGAAAGGGGATCTTCCTCATTATATCTAGTTTTTCACATGGTATCAGAGCAGTCGGTCTTGTGCTGCTCCTAACCCTAAGGAGAGAGAGCACAAAGGAGAGTGCCTCCCCTTGCGGGCGGCCGCCGCCGCCGCCGTTAGGCGCTGTTGATGGCTGCCCGCAGGGATTTTCTCATCCCCGCCTCTTTTTGGAGCGGTCTCCATGGAGCCGTCTTCATCTTCATCACCAAAATCATTCTATGAAGTTGTTGGTATCCAGATTTACAAGGGCCGATGCCTTCGTTAATCCTACTTGCTAATGAAGCCGCCGCTATCCTATTCGTTGCCATCATCATAGATCTACACCACCTTCCATGTTGCCGCCACGACCGTTGTCCT